>CM073601.1:37418496-38018496 GCA_037074985.1 Solanum bulbocastanum
ATATAACTTGAGGAATCAGTGAGCATAGAAATAAAAACACAAAACTTACCAATTATATTGTTGCACTGATATTTTGGATAGTTCTCAGTATCATAAAAACGAGAGTCTTAGGTTTTTTAGTCCTTGTCCTTGCTTGTTTTTGATTTGTCCGTCGGAGTCGTATTTCGGTGGTGAAAGCTTGTTGTAGCTAGCTCGTTTGTTGCAGTTTGCTGCCCAGAAGCAGGTAGCTTTCTTGCTCTTTCTTCAGTCTTTTCTTTCTGTTGCATTGTGGGATTGTTATTTGTTGTAGTATTGTCTATATATTTTTATTATTATTCATAAGATAAGTGTGATGTTTATGTGAATGACAGTAAAGTTTTCACTATCCTTTTCTTTCGGTTAAATCAGATTTGAATGAGTTTATTAAATATTTTACTCTATTGATGGTTGTTTTCTTATAATTCCGAGATGTGAATGTGATTCTTTACTTAGTCGAGTTCATAAATCTTATATGTACTTCTAGATTCTGCAAATCCATGTTGTGTAGTTGCTGATTTCTCCTCATCGCCTTCTTTAGATGTATATAGTTAGAGGTAATGTATTCTGCCACTCCGAGTTTGTTTGAACTAAGATGTTATATTGAGCTTTGTTGCCCCCCAAGACATGTGTTTTCGGCTGAATTTTGTATAATTTGAATCAACCAAATTATTGTTACTCCGTCTAGCCCTTCCTTGTTATTATGGGATGCTTTAGTTCAAATTTTAGTTTGGCATAGTTGTTTGCCGCCCTTAGGATTAAAAGTTAACATAGCTCAAGTTAAAACTATTTTCCTTTCTTTCGCTTGTTTATAGACCTGCTTGTTACAGACATAGTTGAGTCATATAGTCATCTGATTTAAGTGTGTAAGTTGTAACTTTCTGAAATATGTTTTGTAGTTATACTTAAAAATTCATATTAAATGTTAAGCTATTTTTTTTAGAAGTCGCCTTTGGTATTTAGATATTTTCTGTCAAAGGCCGACCTCTTCAATGTTTTACAAGCACTTTGTTGGGACCTCTATGATTTGACTCTTTATAGATTTTGTCGAAATGGTTGTGATGCCTTGATTTAGACTAGAGGGTTTTTGTTTACTAGCTATCACTAGTGACTCTTGTGGTTTGTTATCTTCTTAAGCTTGTGGGCTGTCCAAGTTTTGCTTTCATTCCATGCTATTGTTATCTCTATTTGTATATCCTTATTTTTTTTCATAAATTTATTAATTTACACGTTAAGTGCACTTCTTGGGTTAATGATTTGCACGTCGGTTGTATTACAAACCCCTTATTTGTAGTTATAGATTTTGTGATTATTAACTATATATGACGGTTATTTTATAAAGGATTCACTTACATGCTACATGTTTTATGGAGCTTTGGATGATATGTATTATCCTTAATATGAATCTTGTTGCATAAGCATCCTTTGTGAAAGCTTAAATAAATACTTTTCATAATTATTTATATATATATATATATTTACATTGTTGATTACTGATCTTTACGTGTTTCCTCACCTTTTGTATTTGAGTTGTTAATCGTAATTAGTGTTCTTGATTTTTCTCAAAGTTCTCTTATAAATATCTCGAAAATAAATAAATAATATATACATACATATATATATATTATAGTCATCATCTAATATTGTTTTTGATGAGTCAATCTGATAAGTAATTGTCGTGTATAATCTTATAAATAAACTATGAATGTTATGACTGAACCATCTATTTATTGTATTTAGAAATCCTTTGAGTAGTTAATGAAATATAGTAGTGTTAGTTGAAGTAATTATGGTACTCGAAGAATCTTTCATAGATAATACGATGTGTGGTGTTATGTGTCCATTTCAAATCAAAAAGTTCTCATTTACTTGTTTGTTACTATGTTAAGAATTTCGGATGTCTGCCTTGTTTAATAGCCAAACATATTGTTATTTAGACATGATTACTTGTCTAAGATGATTACTTATCCTTTTCTTTCTCCTTTTTGCATGATCACTCTCTCGTTGGAGTCCAAGTTGGACTCAAACTCATCTCCTTTGCATTCCGAACAGGGCCGTAAAGGCCCCCAAAATTACCCTTTTCATTGAGTTAGCCACCATGGCAAAATTGCAAAAATGACGTACAGGTTGAGGAAGATAAACAGGGGCTGGAACTTGAATTTTCAAGCTCCGAAAAAAAATCCAGAACAAGCTGTATGCTTCTCATATACAGCAATATACACGAATATACACTGATATACAGGTCAAAAACGTGAAAATATAGGGCTGGGCAGCGTACAAGTGTTCTGGAGCAAGAAATGCGTAAAAAACGCTGATATACACGCTGATATACACTGATATACAGCCAGTGTATACCAAAAATGGGATTGGGCAAAAGTCCAAAAAATCCCAACGAAATAGGCCCAAAAGGCCCGAATTTAATTTCTCTATTAATTATTTATTTGTGATTATTTATTGTTTGTTAACTCTAACTTTATAATTATTAACCAACTTAATTAGAATCCCCAAAAGACGAGTTGTTTCCGTTGTGTTAATTTAATTTCAATACATTTCAAGTCTTAGTGTCCACTTATTTTTATCAATCACATATGTCGGTTAAATTATGTATTTTAATTAAGTTAAACCTTTTGTCTTGAAAAAAAAAAAAAAAAAATAATACTTTAAGCTTCTCATTTAATTAAACTTTATTCATTTCACACTTGTTTGTGAGTTAAAATATATTCTTTTCACATAAACTTTACAAATGTTAATCAAAAATCTCTTTAAGTAATAATAATAATATATATATATATATATATATATATATGCTTACTTGATCATTCTTGCAAAAGATTTAGTTAATTAATAGAAATTGATTTTCATGCTTAATTTATTAAAAAAAAAAAAAAAATGAATTACATGAACTCATTAACCTAGTTTTATTAAATTTTTTATTCACGTGCATTTTAATTCGATTGTTCCATATTTGGGTCCCTTTTAATAAATAAAATAAAATATGTCATTTATTTATCAAATATTGTGAATTATTATTTTGAACCTTTTTTCTAGCAATTAGTCAAAAAAATATTTTTAGTCAAGTCGCAGGTCAACCGCGTGTTAGCGGACACTTCGAATGCCTAAAACCTTCTCGAAGTGTAAATTGAACCCCGAACCCTCTTTGGTATTTTCAAATGATTTTTTTTCTGTTTAAATCTTTGAAAATTATAAGTTTTCTTAATTTCTTTAAAAAATTAAGTGGCGACTCTTTTCTAAGTATTTTTCTCGATTTGTTTTATACTTAGAACATTTCAAAAGGTAATTTTTTCTACAGATGGGAAAATTATGACGCAACAATTGCTAGATACAATTGCTCCGAATAGTTAGTTCTATATTCCGAAGGAAACAAATTATACAATCTTCGAAGCCTTAGATTCAGCATTGAAGAACCAAGGTATCATACGATCATATTACTTGTTTGTACCTAATAACGCTAAAACATTAACTCATTATGAATGTACATAACTAACTAATGAATTATTGCTAATTCAACTTTTAAGGTTTGACTATGTTAGTCAATATACCCATATATATATATTTTTTATTATTTATGTTGTATTAAAAAATATATATTGCATGACATGGACACATGTGCATCATGTCCAGGCACTAGTCATGTATATAAATTAGTAATAGTTTCACATGATATGAAAAATACTAAATAAACACGACAATACTCATGGAAGATAGATTCATAGTATGAAAATATTAAATAATCTGATAATGCACGTGACAAATAGACTCATAATATGAAACTATTAAATAATGTGACAATACAGGTAAAAAATATGCTCGTGCACTTACTATAAATTACCCTGGTGTTCCTCTCAAAGTTGCTTGGGCTTATTCAGCCAAAACATCTTCTTATTTTCTTTTGTAATGGAAACTAGTATCATCAGCGATAAGCAAAAGATTGAAATGAAGTTAATTGAGTCAAAGGAAGCACGTGCTAGCTGTAACTTTCTCGCAAAGGAAAAAACATTATTTAAGAAAGCGAAAGAACTTTTAACTCTGACTGGAGCAGGTGCATGTGTTCTGATCATTTCACCAACTGGAAAACCATATTCATATGGCTCCACAAATATAGAAAGAGTAATTGAAAAATTTCTTGAAATAAAATCAGACGATCGTTATTGTGATCATGCTGACGTGGGCAAAACAAATACTTGAGGCATTTGATGATCATGCTGTCACATGAAGAAGCTCAACAAGTCTTGCAAGAATGTATCTTGGCTTTCAATACTTCCGTAGAATTCCAACAATTTGGAGTTGATGCTCCTACATATGCCCCTCAATTAATATGTAGTTTTCACATCGAAAATATTGGTCTTATTTATAGTCATAGAAATGATAAGTTCTTGTCCAAGTATGATATAGTTGCTAGATACAATTGCTCTGAATAGTTAGTTCTAGATTCCGATGGAAACAAATAATCTACTAACTGTTGGAACGAAAAAATTTATATGAACGATCATGATACTTTTTGCTGTTAATACTGTCGGTGCAAAAAACTTACCAGGGAGGTTTTTATTCTTGTTTGCAACTTAGAGGAGAAATCAATCAGTGGAGAAATTACTAATTTGCAAAATTGCACATCTAAATTAAAAGAGCATTATAATAACAAGGAATGAAAACACATGTATTAAAAGGGGATTGCGCAAACTAAATTGGGAATTTGAAGAATCATCATACTTCATAATGTAAATGTTCCAATCTTTAGCTATTACAACTATATGAAAGAGAAATACTAACAAAACGACTATGAAATGCTGTTTTTCGTCCTAAATTCTTGGACCTTTCACTAAGTGCGAATTAGAGAAAATAATTTGAACATTAAACTTAAAGATTTAGAATTCCAATAAAGTCCAATTTCATCACCAACGCTTAATCCGCGACAGTTGAACAATTTGATGCACGAAAGATAAAAGTCATCATTGTAAAATTTCCTTAAGAAAACACTTCCCCCATCATACTTCTTAGGGATATTCTCCTCCGTTATATCCCACACGCCAACAGGAACATCGCACCCATTCTCCAAACTTTTGGCCACATCCAATGTCCAGTATCAAAGAATGTACTCAAACGTTTCGAAAAATGGAATCATTAGCTTTCCTACAATAACCTCGTCATGGGTAATCTTTTTCTTGATCTGCCAGGGGTTTTCCAAATTGATTTTTGGGGGAGGGTATATGTCTCTTATCTCAATTAGTTCTCGAATCACTACATGTGGAGTGTTGTTAAGTTTGCAAGCTTCTTCTTCAGCTTTTGATAGAAAGAAATTATAAAAGAATCTCTTCTTAAGGCTAAGTAAAGGCTTTTGATCAGACATTGGAGAAATTGTTGGAAGGATACACTAAAGAAAAAGAGAGGCAGTAACACTCTATTTATAACAGTAAAATTAGGTTTTATTTTTATTCCAACCTTGAGCGGGAACATAGAATTCTGGGTGATATTTTTTTTGACAACCTTAATTTTTTTTTTCCAAAAAGGTCTTTTAATAATTATTGAGTTACCTAATTAGCTAGATTTTTATATTTAAAGTTTTTTCTTTTATATTTCTCTCTATTTTTTGATTGCCTTAATTTTAATTCGAAAAAGGGTCTTTTAATAATTATTGAGTTACCTAATTAGCCAAATTTTTATATTTAAATTTTTTCCTTTTATATCTCTCTCTATATTGGCAGATGCATTTTTTTTTCTTTTTCTCTCCTTAAATATTTCTTCCCACGGAAAATTGGATTTTCTTGAAGCCTGTCTATTTCCCATAGGGAAAAGGGTCCGATATACTCCTTAACATTGTTATTTAGAGCTGATATACCCCTCGTTATGAAAGTGGCTCATATATACCCCTAATGTTATACAAATGACTCACATATACCCTTTTTCTTCTAACGAAAGTGAAAAAAATAATTTAATTTCAATGTTTAATTATCTTTTTGTAAAAACTATAATCCATATGTGATACATTTAATCTCCCTCTCATGCATTTTTACTTTTATTTTTCAATGACTAATTTAAATTTATTATTTTAATGAGCCAATTTATTTATGTTTCACTAATTTTCTTGTAAAATTTATTATAGATGCCCCCATATTTTTTACAAATACAAAAACTAAATTACAGCTGCAAAAAAATTAGTATTAATTTTTTTTCTTTACACCAAAGAATGAAACAAAAAACTAAGAAACTCAAATAATGATAATCGAATAAGTCAAAAAATAATTTATGTATGTAAATTACTAAAATACAACTTGAACTTTACTAGAATGATCATATAGATCCCCACATGATTTTTTTTTTTTTAGAAAATTGAGCAAAAAATTAATAATTTAAAACTAATTTTTTCACTTCGTTAGATGAAGGGTATATGTGAGCTCCTTTTGTAACGCTAGGGGTATTTTTGAGTCATTTATATAACAGTAAGGGTATATATGAGCCACTTTCATAACAAGGGTTATACCAGCTCTAACTCACAAAGTTGAGGGGTATATCAGAGCATTTTCCCCTTCCCAAAAACTTTAGATAATTATCCAAATAGAGCTATGCTGTATACGATATGGTCACTTTTGATGATTTGTGTTTGATTAATTTTCTAGCTTCATGATTTTTGTTCTAGTTTTTGAACATGTGCACACGTATTTCATGCTAATTAATATAATTATATTTAAAATATTATAATACGATTGTGATGAATTCCATCAAATTTGAAGAGAATAAAAACAAGCTCATATCCATGATGAATAATGAGCCTATTCAATCGATATTATTGCCACTGCAAGGCACAAATCATGACCTTTTGGCCGTGTGTTGGAGAACTTACCAGACACAAAAATTGTTGTCAAACGGGAGCTAAAAACTAAAGATATGTGGAATATATCAAAATATCTTTTGATCTTGTGTTTTAAACATGTTATGGGAACATTCTTGTTATTCGTTTAGAATATGTTGATGAAGTGTTTGCTCTTGTTCTCTCAATTGAGCTGTGGTTTCTACTATTATGGATATTGATTATTTTTAATGACATTTATAGTGTTCACACTAACAATAGATGGGAGGGAACTAGATTTGTTTCCTTCAATGATGAAGATGGTTCAACTTATGCTGAACTAGCCAAACTTAGAAGGAAAGCACAAATGACTCAAGAAGAGTGTAACACCCAAAAAATTTCTAAGCTAAGGCCCGAATCGTTTTACATTTGCGTATTAGGTCGTATCGGATGATTCTTAAATTTTTCTTAGGTGTTGAGGTCTATTATTTAGTATGGGAATGAATTCTTATACAAATTAAGGTCACAAGAATCCTCTAACACAAAGTTGAGTTGTAAGCTTCCTTACCGATTAAGTTTTGATATAAAGTTCTATTTAGGTCAACTTCAAATGATCATATCACTTAGAACATAATGAATTAGGTGGCCCATGACCAATTAATTGAGTCCTTTTTCCAACTCCACCAAGTTTGCATCATTTTGGGTTTAGAGTAAACGTTATGACTATTTTACCAAAGACTACCACAACAGAGTTTTCTAAGTCAATGAACGATAAAACCCTATTACGGGTCGTAGTTTGGGGTTCAATTCCTACGGACCCATCTACGGGTCATAGTTTGGTCCCATAGAATGAGCCTTTTAGCCTTAAAACTTCAATATGAATTCCATGGATGGGATCTACGGTCCGTAGATCAAACCATAAACTGTAAATGGCCCTGTGGAAGGTTTTCAACAACTTTTTAAGTGGGATTTCTTTTGTATTTTCTCATTTTTCCTGATCCCAGGCCATGAAATTTTAAGTTTAATTAGGGGAATATATTTTATCAAATACTCAGTTTTCTTCTATTTTACACTCTCAACTCCCTAACTCAAAAATAAAACCTTAAGGAAGACAAAATCAAGGGTTTCAAGGCTTTCAATCAAGTTCTTCAAACTTCTTCATGAACTTTATTCTTCCAGGTATGTAAGACTATTCATAGTATTGGACTAGTTTGTCCTCACGCCCTACATCTCAATTCAGTCAGTGAAACGTTATGTTTAGAGTTCTATCACAGTTTTCTTGAAATCTGAATTCAGTTGTGTTTCTTATTCTAAGTTCCAATTCTTTAACCGTTGAGATTTTGACTTCTATTATGTAAAAAAATTGTATTCTAAATTATTGTTACTGTTTCGTATCACATGACCCCTATTTATTTATAAAAGTCATGTTTATAAAGAGAATTATATGAGATTTCTTGTACATCATTTTCTGACTTGATAGGTAAGTCCATAAGTATACGTTTTAAATGCATGTTACTGAAAAGAGTTTCTAAATTAATGAAAGAATAAGAATGGTTTCATATGTACTATTTAACAGTTGAGAAAGAGAAAGAGTATAATTGATTTTTATGAAAAAAATTTCAGTAAAGAAAAGTGAAAGTAAAAGTAAAGAAATAGTCTCTTTCTCTATAAAGGGTGATTGAACATAATTGATATGGTTTATTTTGGGAGTAGTATCGAGCACTGAATTAGGTAAGAGTCTATATTTAACTCAAAGTCTCATAAAACTACGTAGTCAACATAGGATAGGATCATACCGACTTTTTGGGTGACTCTTTACTACCTCAAAAAGGCTTATTAGATGGATCCACAGTTATAGTTAGCATCCTATACTTCAATAAAGTATAGGATGACCCTTACAACTGTCACGCCCCGAGCCTACACCCCAGACGTGACCGGCACTTGAAGACCATCGCTGGCCCCCAAGCGAACCCTTGGCCTGGCTTTCTTAACTCAGCGGAAACTTAACTCAACAGGATAACTCAATGTAATGAAAGGTTATAAAACAACTCAACTAAAAGTAATTTGCCAACAAGGCATCTCGAGTCTCAAAATAGGATATTTAAATATAAACATGCATGAGAGACTCCAAACTAACTGACTGACTGTCTGACTGTCTATGAAGCCTTTAAATACTGAGATGGATGTTGGGACAGACCCCGCAACATCCTAATAAAACAAAAACTAAGAACGCAAAATAATTGAGTCCTCCGGAATGCAAGGAGGCTCACCACTGACTCTGGAGTGCTCAGCTGGATCAACGACATGCAGGATGCTGATCCGGGGTACCTGTATCTGCATCATAAGACGATGCAGGCCAACTGACATCAGTACATGGAAGGTACTAGTATGCGAGCTGGAAAACTAAGCAACATAGGCTAGAAGGAAATTTGGAAGAAACTGAAAAGTTTACCTTGTTCAACTCAACTCAACCTAACTGACTTCTTTCAATATAAGGCAATTTAAAACAAGTGTGATATAAAGAAAGACTGTTTAAAACATGCTATAAACTCTATGTGTATACAAGGATACAATAAGCCTGAGATGTATATAGAAATACAATTGAACTGATGTATATAAAATACAATAATTTTCGTGTATAAAAAAATACAATAACTGCGGTGGGAGTTTCTCTAACCGACAACCATCACATAAGAGCTAAAGTGATGATACAGCGATCAACCTCACGCTGCCAGAGCATCCTATACCCGGCCAAAGGTATAAGACCTAAACTGCCTAATGGATCCACTAGTCTAATATGAAAAGGATTCATTTAAAGAGTATGATCCTTTTTTTTTTTTTTTTTTTACCCATGGTGGCTAACATGGTTCTATGGGGGCTGTGGGTTCTTTGAACGCTCCCCCAATTCAGTGCTCGCTACTACTCCCAAAAAATGTACTGGCTCTTATGTTTTTTTAAAACACATTTCTTCCTGCTGACATGAGATAATTACTCAAAAAAAAAAAAAAAAAACTATCCCGAAGGCTCTTTGGAAATTTCAGTTTCCAACCTTGTTTAAATGTAAAGACAATTCTTTAAAACTTCTTTGGGAATACATAGTTCCCTAATAACTTTGAGAAAATGAACTCAACTTGAAACTTGAGACTCTTTACTTAGCTTGAAACTCTAAGCTCTTTGCTTGACTTGACACTTGAGTCAAAAAAATAAAGTTAAAACGTTCAATAAAGACTCTTGAACAACTTTACAACTAGCTTGACTTGCTTAACTTCTAAGCTTAACTCTTAATTTCTAACTTCACTTGACTTCTAACTAACTCTCCTTAAATTGGAATTTTTGGATTCAAGGTGTTTGCTCACATGTTACGGATGAGTTCTTGACTTTTAGAAGTACCTTGGAGTGTTGGAAACAACTAGGAAACATAGGTATAATACCTAGGAACAAAAATAAAATAAAAAAAAATGGGAAATTAAGGTAACGGGAAGGATTGGCGTCCTTGGCGCTCTAAGAGGTGCGGGGCGCCAGCCCTCAACTTCAAACGGGACTGCTGGCCACTCTGCCAGGCACCAGCCCTCAGCTTCAAAGGGGACTGCTGGACACTCTGCATTCTGCCAGGTGCCAGCCCTTTTCCCAGAAAAAAAAAAAACCGACTTTTCTCCCTCTTTTCTTCAACTCTAAACCACCCTTACTTCAATGGATTTAACCCCAAACACTAGGGATCATCAATCTCTCAACATACAATAAATTACAACTCAAATACACAACCCAATCATGTCCCACAACCAACAATAACTTCAACAACACAACTAACAACATCAACAACAACTAACAACTTCAACACCAATCCAATCTTTTCTCAAATCAAAAAAAAAAAAAAATGAGCTTGGTGTGTGGGGGAAAGGATCAAACCACACAAGGAACTCACATACCTTGATAGGGATCACCCCTGATGAAAATCCACGACGGAAACTTGTTGATCTCCTTTCTCCTCTTCTTCTCCTCTTCTTCTCTTCTTCTTCTCTTCTTCACTCTCAAGAACCCTAACTCTTTCTCTTTTAAAAATAGGATAAAATGATCCAGAATCAGCCTAACACACAATATAACCTCAAAAGAAATGGCTAGGGAAAAGACCAAAATGCCCTTAAAATTTCTGGACGGATTCCCTGCCAACTGCCCAACTTTCAATGGCCATAACTCGCTCATACGAACTCGAAATCGAGCAATATCAGTGGCGTTGGAAAGATCATTCCACAAGCTTCGCAACCATAACTGGAGCTACTCCTAACTCATCCTGATCTAGGAGTTACGACTACTCAAAGTTGGCCAAAAAATCACTGATTTCCACACTTAGCCAAATTTTCCAAATTCTGTATTTTATTTTATTTTTTTTTTTCCCAAAAATGGCTACTTCCAATTTCAAGCTTCTTCATAGCTATTTCAAATTGTCGGATGTTACAACAACGTGGGTGAAACGTTGTATCACCGCTAGACTCATAGTGATGGTACTCTGTTAAAGAAACTCCCCACAGAGTAAAGTGTTCCATTCCCATATCTCTTTTATTTCATATGTTATTATAAAGTACAAATGATTTCACTACTTTTTCATATATTGTTTTACTTGATATCTACTCAATCATCAATTCAGTTATTGCTTTATTCATCCATATTACATACTTGTACATTCAATATACTTATGTCATTCAAGTTGCATCTTTTTATGATGTGGATACATGTGTTTATTATCATCAACATGCACTCTGTTGAGATCACTTTATACTTCTTGATAGCTTCTGTTGAGACCTCCTATAATTCAGAGGACTCCATTTTTATATTCTGTTTAGTTGTATTTGAGGTGTCGTGGGTCTTGTCCCGATACCTATCTTGAACAATAGAGGTTTCATAGATAGACAGAGTTAGATGTTTTACATAGTTTTCTCCAGATGATTTAGACAGAGTTAGATGTTTTACATAGTTTTCTCCAGATGATTTTATTGGAACATATTCATGGTAAGTATTTCAAGTCATTGTTTCAAAGCTTTTATTTAAATCATTTAAATGTTCATCTATTTAAGGCTTCTGCATATCATATTAAGTCTCATGTCTCTAGTTAATCAGACCAAGGGTTCTTTTGGGGACCAACAATGGTTCTTGAGTGCTAGCCACGTCCAGGGTGTAGGCTCGAGGCGTGACAATGAGCATTCTATGGTAATATCATCATTTTAGTTTTGATCTTGTATAGTGCAAATGAGAATTTTGAATGCAGCAGATGAATTTTTTATGGCGGTTTACTTACAACCGTTATTTACGCTAATTGTCCAGAGGTTATACATCCATCTCTAAAGGTCATGCCCAACAATTGCTTTTCTTCTTTTATCTTTCTTTTGTAGAAAAATGGAAACAAAGACTTGAATGAATGTACCCTTATTCTTGTTCAAATGCAAAAACTTTCAGTCAGATGTTATTACAAAATCAGTTTTGTCTCAAGTTAAATACATCTCTATCCAATTTTCTTGGTCATTTTAATTTGAAGAAAGTATCACGTTACTGATTGAAGATAATTTTGATAGATAAAATGTCGCATCTAAATTTCAAACTTAGATATATAGTGTGTAACAAACAAACAACATGACTAACTAATAATAATAAAATTGTCAATTTTAGAGACTTTAAAACGCGTCTACATGGATAAATTTGCTTCCTTATATTCCTTGCATTTCTCATATAGTTTATCTATGTAAGATTGTCTAAGGTGTTACATATCCCTGTAAGGAACTTGGTATCTGCGTCAGAGGTTTGCTCCACTATCATCGTAAAGAAGCAGGTAGCGATCTAAGTCACCAGTGATCTTGCAACATCTCATGCAGCAAATTGTTGTGTGAATGAATCAATATCTATACACAATCCAAGAGGCACATTTGGGGTACTCCACCTAGTCGTATGAAACTGAAATATTTTTGCGATACAAGTCATATGTAGAAGCTCAATAAGCCTTGCCAGAATGCATCCTGGCATGCGAGACACTTCTTTTTATAGAATTTCAACAATTTCTCCTGCTTCTCAAGACCTACCGAAACATTTTTGATGCTCCTAATACACTCATCAATAGCGCATGAAAGGCTTGTCTATTTAGCCATTTTTTTTATTTTTCTCTTCTTCTTCCCCATTTCTCAAGCCAACCCATAAACTTTACTTACCTTCTATTTAGCCCAACTTATATATAACCTAAGTTGTGACTTACCTAATTTGATGTGATTTTATACCCAATGCCAAATATTACATGTATCAACATCCATTGCGTTTGCATGACTTTGCTGAAGTGGCAGCAACCAATTGTCAATCTAAAGTAGTAGCTTTACTTTGATCGGCACCTTAAACCCTTCCTTTTTTTATTTGATATTTACTTCACATCACCTTGATATTTTTCAATATCGCAAGTACCTTCAATGGTATCATCATTTTGTTTGTTATTTTGATTCTTTTTCAAGATCAAAGAAGAACTATCTTCATCATGACCCTGGTGCCAACAATTATTGCGATACAAAGATAAATTATCATATACAATATCCTAGAAAATCTAGATCAACTTACCATGTTTTTCATCCACAAACTACAGCCTTATACAATTTGGAAGCTATTCCATTAGATCATGTATAACCTTGAGCCTAGTTGTGCTAGGTCTTTTTTATACAGACTAAAAAGGAAAGTATGACAAACAACTTGAAACAGAGAGTGTATTAGTTAGAGGAGTAAAATCATGTTCTAAGATTCTATTGAGGAGGAGTTGTTGAGAATTTTATCTTGAATCATATTAGAAGAAAATATACATGTAAAGGAAAAATTAAACTAGTTATTTGGCATATTTCCTTTTCATTCATAGTATAGAATTAACATTATATAAAAAAACAACTGTAGTTCAATTCACACAACATTTTGTGTTAGTGAGACCCGAGGAAGGGCCAAACTCACCAAGGTGTGATGTAAATAGCCTATCCTAGCAAGCATTAGTGACTGCTTACATGGCTCGAACTTGTGACCTACAGGTCACACATAGATAACTTAACCTTTTTTCAAGTCTCTCCTTCCGAAATAACATTATATATGTAAATCTAGTAATTGATTCACATGATATGAAAAATACTAAATAAATGTGTCAATACTCATGACAGATAGACTCATAATATCAAAATATTAAACAATGTGACAATAAACGTGACAAATAGATTCATAATATGAAAATATTAAATAATGTAACAATACATGTGACAAATAGACTCGTGCACCTACTACAAATTACCCAGTGTTCTTCTCAAAGTTGCCCAGGCTTAATCAGCCAAAACATCTTATTTTCTTCTTTGATTATTTGTTTTTCCAATAGAAAAGAGGACTAGCTGGGATAAGCAAAAAGATTGAAAGGGATTTGATTTAATCAAAGGAAGTGCGCGCTGCTACTTTCTCACAAAGGAAAAACCCTTTTCAAGAAAGCACATGAGCTTTCAACTCTAACTAGAGAAGATGTTAGTGTTCTGCTCTTTTCACCAAGTGGAAACCATATTCCTATGTCTCCAAAAATATAGAAAAAAATAATTGATAAATTTCTTGAATTGAAATCAAACGACCGTCAACACGATCATGCTGATGTGGGCAAATCAAATAGCTTCATTCTAAGAATCTCTTGATTTAAATTCAGCAACATGTCTGATGGATTGTGAAGTTACTGAGTTTTGAAAAGAAAAGGAGAACTTCTTGTTGTAATTGTCTCTTCTAGTGCTTGTTTTCATTTTACTCAATTCAAGCCTCTAAAACAACATGACGTATCTGATTGGGAGGTATTGAAGATTTCAAGTTGTTAATACTTTGATCTTTTACATGTGATGTGAATCAATCTTTTCATATTTCATTGTTGTATGGATGCAGCTCTGCGTGATTGCCAACTTTCACTTGGAATCTGTTGATCAAGTGTTTGCTCTTGTTTCCTCATTTAAGGTATGGACTCTACTATTATGAAAATTCATTTTGCTCTAATGACATTTCAAGAGTTGAAGTTGTTTGGGTGTTGAGGCAGCTTCCAACTGCTGCTATTAATTGAGTTTTAAGTTTTACTAAACATGACGATAAAAGCTATAATTAATTTCTTAAAGAACCTTCTACATATGTTAATACTAACAAAATATTGGATAAAACTAGATTTATTTCGATCCCATGAAGTGTTTAACAAATCATGAGAAAGAAAGGAGACTTATGATTTCGATCCCATGAAGTGTTCGGGGATTTAGGGTTATAATTTGGGTGTGGGTATTATGTTAATTGGGTGGGTTTTTTTTTTTAATTAATTTGGGTGAGTCTTTTATTTATGGATAAAAAATAAATACTTATCGGGTAGATGTTTAAGATTGTGACACACGTCCCACCGTGAATAGAAAGAGTATATATGCCCCAAAATTTGGATGGTAAGGACTTCAGTGTCCTAAAAGTATAACAAAGGGTATTCAGATACTATTTACGATAGTTCATGGGTATATTTCTCTTTTTTTCCTTTTCAGTTTTGATCTTATATCATGCAAATAAGAATTTCGATTGCCGGAAGATGATTTTGTAAGGCAGTTTATTTACAGCCGTCATTTACGCTGGTATTTAATTTGTCCAGAAGTTTATGCATCTGTCTAAATGCCATGCCCAGCAATTGAACAACCAACTGATGTTTCCTTTCTTTTTTTATCTTTTTTTGCCCTAGTTATTAGCTAGGTTTTTCAGAAACTGTTGAATATAGAAACAGAGACTTGAATACATAATATGTAACAAACTAACAACCTAACCCACTAATATTAATGATATTTTCAGTTTTAGGTTTAGGCCTGTAAGACATTAAAACACATCAACGTGAATCAATATCTATACACAATCCAAGAGGCACATCTGGATCACTCCACCTAGCCATTGAAACTGAAATATTTTTGCGATATCTATCACATGATGAAGCTCAACAAGTCTTGCAAGAATGTATCTTGTCTTTCAATGCTTTCGTAGAATTCCAACAATTTGGAGTTGATGCTCCTACATACACCCCTCAATTGATATGTAGTTTTCACATAGAAAAGACAGGTCTTATTTATAGTCATAGAAACAATAAGTTCTTGTCCAAGTATGATATAGTTGGTAGATACAATTGCTCTGAATAGTTAGTTCTAGCTTTCAATGGAAACATGTTGGGACGAAAAACTTTATATGTACGTTCCTGGTACTTTTTGCTCAATACTATCGGTGCACAAAATATGACCTTTTGGCATGTCTTGGAAAACTTAACAAAGAGGTATCCATTCTTGTTTACAACTTAGAGGAGAAATCAATCAGTGGAGAAATTACTACTTTGCAAAATTGCACATCTAAATTAAAAGAGCATTATAATAACAAGGAATGAAAACACATAAACTAAAAGGGGATTGCGCAAACTAAATTGGGAATTGAAGAATCATCATACTCCATAATGCAAATGTTCCACTCTTCATCTATTACAACTATATGAAAGAGAAATACTAACAAAACGACTATGGTATGTCATTTTTGGTCCTAAATTCTTGGACCTTTCACTAAGCGCGAACCTGAGAAAGTAATTTGAACACTAAACTTGAAAATCTAGGATCCCAATAAAGTCTGATTTCATCACCAACCCTTAATCCGTGACTATTGAACAATTTAATGCACGAAATATTTGTGAAGTTTATTTGCAAATAATAACTAGATTTTATAAAACATAGTAGATCTGGGAAAATGAAAATTAGCACTTCCAAATGTTAGGTTCGGCTCATCAAAATTAAACCTTAAATAGGTAAAATTAGTGCTTCTTTCAACTATGATCTACCCCGTCTTCATTTCTCCTTATCTCATCTATTAAAGGCAACTTCTTAAGAATGTATACTTCGTTCTTCATGTCTATTTGAAAGATTAGATACGAATGATAAACTCCTACATCCTTTACATGTGTTGATAAGTAATTCACGCGGTCCATACCTTTTTTAACATTCTTATATTTTTTTTCCTTAGAAATTGAATACTTCTAGTTGGAACCAAATGAAATTTTCAATGGGGATCATATAATTGAGGATACACAAACGTAGTTCGTTTTGAGTGGGCGATAACTCAAAAAAAACTAAACAGCGAGGGGAGTTCGAATCTGGAATTAGAGGCTATATGGGGGTTCATTTGTTCTAGTTGTGAACTAAATTTAAGTCCCAGATAGTTAAAGTTCAAAGTTGGAGTCAAATTGTATGATATTTGTATAACAGGTTGTATAAAATTCTATGGACTTTATCTATCTATCTATCTATCACTACATTTAGTAAACAAAAATTAGAATGCAAAAACTTGACAAAAAATATATATGATGACATGCTGTACAAGCAAACCATTTGTATAGAAAAATTCTGATATAAATGGCCAAAGATTAAAAAAATATATGATATTTTGTTTACTTTAAATATCATATCAACTTAAGTTAGCAAGTAGATCATGCACAAAATATTTGTAGAAGGATTGTTTTGTTAATGGTTTTAATTCTTGATCTTCAATATCGTATTAATAACAAAAACAATTATAGTTGAAATGTATTGAACAGAAATTTTAGTATCCAAATGATCATAATCTTCTGAAATAGTAAAAAAAAATCAGTGTACGTCGTCCCTCACACTGCCGCCCATTCTATGGCCCATTTTTGTTGAGTTCTCTCTCTACTCTTTTCTCCTTTGTCCTTTATTTCTCTTTCACGGGTGGTTAGTGGGGTCAGGGAGATTATAGGATAAGAGTTGGATCTTTGAAGAAAGGGAAGTCCATGGATCTAGAAAATGAGGGTTAATATAGCTTGTATCCAAGAGACCAAATGGGTAGGATCTATAGCGCGGGATGTGGACAAGTATAAGTTGTGGTATTCTGGCAGCACGAGTAGTAGGAATGAAATAGAATTCTAGTAGATGATGATGTAATTTAGAAAGTGCTTGAGGTTAAAAGTGACATCGACAGTATGATGAAGATTAAGTTGGTCATTGTACATTATTAGTACTTGTGCTCTACAAGCAGGCATGATGAGGAAGACAAGAAGCAATTTTGGGAGGACTTGGACGATGTGGTGAGAGGTGTTTCACACATTAAGAAGTTATTCAGAAGAGGAGATTTTAATTATCACATTGAGTATACTCCAATGGCGTATAACAATGTATATAGAGGTTTGGATTTAGAGGACATAAACTCAAGAGGAGTCTCACTTTTGGATTTTGCAAGAGTTTTTTGGTTGGTAGTTGCCGAATTTGAAATTCTTGAAGAAGGAGGATCTGTTGGTGACCTTTATTAGTTTGATGGCTAAGACTCAGATAGCCTGCTAGGCAGAGGTGGTTAGACATGACCCAACTTTAGAATACTAAGGACATGACCTTATATAGGAGAGGTTATGGATGACACATATTAGAATAGGATGTTAGTTTGTTAGTTGAGCATTGTGTCAATTATTCTTCTTCACTATTAGTTTGTACTATTAATAGTAATACACTTGTAGTTTCTTTATCCTTTGAGTTTGGTCATATGGAACTGGTTGATTAATTTGCTTATTGGAAAAAATAAGGGCATGCGATACTTTGAAAAATATTGTTGTCTTTAAAAACTTCCATTTGAAGTGATGCAATGTGTCAATTTGGGTGAAAGGACAAAGGAGTCAAGAGTTGGGAAGAGTCCCGGATGATCAACCACCATTTCGAGTAAATAAGAGCTTATTCCCATACAGAAAAAGCTCTAAGGTACACAGTACCTGGAAGGGATTTCTCACATACAAATGTTGATGGTCAAATATTTGTTGTTGATCCACTAAAAAGATGTAACGGCAAATCATTAACAAAGGTTAGTGATCACCCTTTTCTAAATTGCAATCAACTATCTCGTTTACATGTCCTTAGTTTTGAAAGGGATGTAACTACTAGATTACCTGGAGGTACTGGATCCTGAGTTGATGTACATGTTTTGATTAGGGAATCACAGTTATTTGTTAAGGACATTTCTTATTTTCTAATTAACCAAATTGTAAGTCGAGCATTAAACCATTTGCATTGTGAAAATGATCCATTATAAAATATGAGAACTGATGGCATTTGTGGGCTTATTTACAGATTCCATCCCTATCTATCTCCAGGTAAATAAGTTCAAAGGCTCTATTCCTTCTCATATTTTATAGACATATCATTTTCAGAGTATAAATGGTCCAACACTTGAATTAAGGCTTTGTTAATTTGTGAATCAGAAATGTCCTCAACAATGAACTGTAAGTCCATCACCAAAACACAAATATCAGCTCTAGTTCCATCACCTCTAGGTAATATAGTAACTGCATTTCTTACCAAACAAAAGATAGTAAAATGAGACAGGTTATTGTGCTTAAGATTATGTTGATGAAAAATCTCTTTTAATATCTGGTCTTTGCATCTCGTCAAATTGTTCGCTACCCATCTCAAATGAGCATATGCATAAGATACCGTCTAGGCGTCTAGCAAGACAATAAGATAACCCGTTGAGATATGTGGCACCAATGGACTCGTCTAAGCTACAAGAGTAAGGCAATTCAGGTATTAGGTTCTTTCCTGAGTTGTTGCACAAGGAATAGATACATATAAAGCAACAAGGGGAATCACCTAGAATCCAATCATCCCAATTTTTTTGAATACATAGAACCTTATAATCTCGATTCAACGGGTCAAACCCCAACACCAACTGATCCTCGTGACCTTTGAGGGTTTTGGTATCTGCCCCTTTGTCATTTGAAAGTTTGTCAATACCCAAAGGTCATCCAATATTCCACGTATTCATGTTGAAGAGGTACCATGTGGATGGAGATTACATTATCAAGTGGGACTCGTTATTATTGGACAATAATCCTCAATATAAAGAGGATTCGATTGCAATTCTTGATTGGGACGTTCAGAGATAATGGACAAAGGATATCAGATCAATGAAGGTTAAGTGAAAGGATAGTCCCGTTGAGGAAGCTACTTGGGAAATTGAGAGGGACATGCCGGGACAAGTAACCTCACTTATTTGAGAATTCAAGTACTACACTATTTTTGACTTAGCCCACTTTTTCCTTTTTTTGATTGCTCGGAGATAAGCGATGGTAAATTTGTATCTATTGTAATGGCCCCTTCCGGTCATTAGGGGTAGATCAATTGTGAATGATTTGGGTCAAAAAACTTTTTGTGTAGTGACTTAAAAACTTTAGGCTAGGCTAATCTCAAATAAAATCTAAGTAAAGTGAGGTATAGGTTAATCAAGGAAGGGATTGGGGATAATATCTAAGATTGGGTTGGATTTTCTTTTATGTAAGACGTTAAGGAGTCCATAAGACTTTTTAGAATTAATTCGGGTGAGTAGAACTCTCAATATCAAACTTGGAGTGAAATGATTATTTGAGGATGTATTGCATAATAGAGGCTTTGGGGAAGATTATTAAGTTTTTGTCACCGTGCAACACTATAGAAGATAGGATTCCGTTATAGCACGGCCGCTATAGTAGGTTGCTTGCCGCTATGGAGAGTTTGTTGCGTATTAATAGAGGGAAACTCCCAGAACCTCTCATTATTATGCAACTTCGTTCTTAGGAAAAGAAAGGGAGACATAGGACATTGTTCTTCAGTTTTTCCACTAATTTCTTTGGTAAAGGTTTAATTACTCCCCTAACTTGTAATTCAATTTTTAAGCCTTAGAATCTAGGGTGGTACTTTTAGGGGAGAGTTTTGATTAGACAGATAAAAATAAGAAACTATATGAAGTGTAGTGATTGCATTAATTACAACAAACTATATTAATCATCATGAATAATGACAAAAGAAA
Source organism: Solanum bulbocastanum (assembly GCA_037074985.1). Lineage (NCBI taxonomy): Eukaryota > Viridiplantae > Streptophyta > Magnoliopsida > Solanales > Solanaceae > Solanum > Solanum bulbocastanum. Next base: position 37,439,168 of record CM073601.1, read on the forward strand.
AGTGAATATGTATTACTTAATCATAGAAAAATGATCATTCAAGTGTGAATGCATTAATTATAACTGTCAAAACATTTCTAACTAATTCAATTATTTTGACAGACAAAAACAATAAACTACATGAAGTGTAGTGATTATGTTATTTGAGGCAATTCAATTTTTCTTACTATTATAATAATTGCATTCACATTTGAATGGTCAAGTTTCTATGGTTAAATAATATGTATTCACTTTTCTTTTTTCTTTATACATAATAGTTAATGTAGTCTATTGTAAATTAAGATTATTAGGATTTATCATTGGTCATTCATGACCAATACAAATTATCTTAATGTAACTTATTTATTGATATTAAAATTACAGAAAACCCATCAAATCTTTAAAAATAAAATATTCTAATATTAAATAGTAGATATATGCATAATATTTTTAATAGTTTAATTTTTATTATTCAACTAATGGTGGGAAAAGCTCTGGTTTGGGTAGAATGATCATCAAATTTGCGTAGGGTTAGAATTAAGTAATAATCCAGGTTTAATTAGGCTATTATTTTAAAGGCATTATAAAAGGGAAAAGCTTAAGTTCTTTGTTTCGAGGTGGGTGATGGTTGTCTATTTTCTAAGTTATCTGATGTAGGCATGTTAACTACTTTATATTATTACTTGTGCAATGTATATGGGGAAAATATAATGAACCTAAAGATTTATTTTTAGAAAATTACCATTTTAACCCTTCTGATAGTTGTTCCGAGTCATGATTTTCCAATTTACGAGATTGGTTTTGTAGCGGATCATAGAGTTGAGATTTTTGAAAGATTTGGAGCTTTGGAAGCTTTTAAGTTGAAATGGTGGACTTTGGTCAACATTTAGAGGTCTGAGTCTCGTAATGAAATTCCATCAGTTCCATCAGCACTGGAACATGACCTTTAAGTTAGTAGGACTATTGGCTCAAGTCTTCAACTATTTAGATGAGTTTTGGAAGAGTTTTTATGTTTTGAAAGTTGAAAGTATAATATAATTTACCAAAGTCAATATTTGGTGATAGCAATCTTGTAATAGAATTCCGACAATTATGTTAGCTCCGGAATGTGTTTTTTGGTCTAGATGTATTGTTGGCTTGGGTCCTGAGGCTTTTTGTTTGATTTTGAGCCATTAGACAAAATATGGAGATAGTTCAGGTTAAAGTTTGACTTTAATCCACGTTTGAAGTTAGGAAGGTCATTTTCAAGTTTTGATGATTCCACTAATTTTGAACGATTGTTTAGGTTTGGTTCAGTTTCCGAAGCTTTTGGATGAGTTTCATGTCCTTATTTGAAAATTAAGAGATTCCTAAGTTAAAATTTATTGTAGTCAATATCAAGTTAAGCTTTCCTTGTTTGGGTGTTTTGATGAATTCATTGAGTCTAAATATCATTTTCAAGCCAGTAGCATATTTGATTTGTGTTTGGGAGGATCGGAATGAATTTTGGGTGAGTTTCTAAGGTTTTTGGGTGAGTTGGCGTTGTTTCAACAATTTGTGTCAACTAAAAGGTTCGTTAATTATTTTAAAGATCAAAAATTATTCCATAACTTCTAAAAGCTTGAGCATGAATTATAGGACTAATCTGTAAAGTTTGGTGCATTTTTGCTTAGCCGAGATTGGACTTTTATTGCGAATATATGAAATAATTATTTACAGAGAAGAAATGACATTTGACTGGAAAAATAAGTACATAATTGAGTTTTGATTGGACGAGCATGTCCGTATCATTATTTAAGACATTCAGGAAAAAGAGTCGAGCAGTTTTGCTATTGTAAGAGGAAGTTATGACCTTTTTAGGGAAATAAAAGTTGGTATAAATATTGTTGTTCAGATATTAAATTTCTAGACTGCGTTCATTTGATATTTTGAGCATATTGGAAGTTCTAGAGCTTGAAATTCTTATGACATTATTCTAGTATAATATGGGGGTTGGCATCCGATCCTCATTTCAGCATTCTCTCATGATTTCTTCATGTGATTTTCTTTCCATATCCGTGAATTTCTTAGGGAAAATTAGGGTTTGATTGATTTGGACTCAGTTTTTGTTGAAAAATTTATAATTAGGATTTTTATGTTATGGGTAAACTGATGTTGTCATAAACTTGTTGATCATATATTATGTTCATCATATTAACCGCATTTAGGATTGAGAATTTGGGGGTTTTCAGTAAAGTTAAAGTTTGATTAATTGAGGATTTCAAGGTCGATTTTAACTCTGTTTTCGATGAAATTACATATTTGAACTTTTTTACATATGGGTAATATTTTTTCAAGAAATATTTTATAATTGACTCGGTTTCGGACCTGAATATAGAAGGTTTTCTAATGAACTGGTTTTTTAAGAAAATTAGAGTTTTGAGCGCGATTTCAACTAATTTTTATTTATGATTTCACTCGTGAGTTCTAAAACATTAGGTAACAGGATTTTATACAAATTTCCAGATTTAACCCTAGTTCTCGGGAATGGTCTTTTGGGTCATTTTGGCTCCGGTTTTTCAAATCTTTAATATGAGTGTTATTAGTTTTGAATTCTTATTGTGATTTCACGTTTGAAGACTGTATTGATTCAGAAACCTGTTGGAAAGAGAAGACCTAAGTGTTAGAGAGATTGTTGGATTTTTGAGGCAAGTGGACCCTTGATCCTTTGTTAAGCTTATAGAATCTTGTATGCTTTCTAGTGTGTTTGAAGCGCAATGGGAATTGATAAATGATTTGATATTCGTGATAATTTTATACTTGTTAAATGGTTCTAATGATAAAAAGGGAAATAAAAGGGCAACTTGTTGGTGTGTTGATGTGCAATGTATTATGGATGATTTTGAACAATTATATTGATCCGTTATTGATGATGTATCATGATTGTATTGATATTAATTTTGTATTCCTATGGAAATTTTCAGCTTCTCATTGTTTGTGTGAACATGCTTACTTGCATTGGTTTTGATACACTATGAGAAGATCTAATTGATGATAATGTCGATAAGAAATGGCTCCGACAATGCCGATGGGAAATGGGTTAGGTGATTGATGATTATGCCGATGAGAAATGGTTACGGCGAATACATGGACCTTATGAGTCCCATCCTGAGCGAGCGTTAGGACATACATGCATCACTATATTGATATTTTATTCCATTAATTTGCACATCATTACCATTTTATGATCTTTGTGAGTGTTTGGTTATGGATATTGAGGTTGATGTATATGTAAGACTGTATTGATGGCATGTATATGTTGAGGTGTTATTATATGTGTTGTGAGCTATATCAATTATGAACTCTTAGGATGGACTGGTCAGATTTCTATGCAGGTTTTAGTTTGTGGAGGTTCGGTTGGAGTGTTGGGAGTTGTTGTGTTTTGTATTGCTTTACCTAGAGTTAATTGGTTGCTTATTGAGTACCGTTGTGGTTTGGTACTCACCCACTTAGTTCTACACTTGTGTAGGTTACAAGCCTAAATCATCGTGATTACTCCTTTTCCTACGTTCGAGGCTTATTATTGGTAGTTTATGAGGTAGTTTTTTGTTTTCTCAGCAGGCACCTATTACTTTTTTATTTTGTTCTTATTTTTTCTAGAAACAAAGATATTTAGACTTGTACTTCTTTTAAATCTATTGCAATATTAGAGGCTTGTACATGTGACAACCATGTTTTGGGGTTATATGTGAGTTAGGTTATGTTATCCACATTATTGAGATTATGATAGTCCTTCATTTTGTTTTACTTACTCATTTCCTTAGTTTGTTGAGTTTAGGATGACTTGTCTTGGTGGGATAAAACATGTTCCATTACGATTAGATTTTGGGTTATGATAAAAAAACATAAGGGATAAATGTGGAATGATATCATGTTGATAATCTCATGCTATGAACGTGTTTAATTTACTTTGGCTTCAAGTGTGGTTGTTTATTATGATTGTTATTGTTCATGTTGTTTTTGATTGTTGGTTGGCTTGGGTACCATGTTGGTATGGAATATTAATGGTTGCCTTGGGTGTTATGCCTGGTACTGGATATCATTTAGTATGCTTGGGTACTACACAGGTACACTAACAATTTGTTTGTGAATTCCATAAAAGAACTCGGTATGTGTTTTTGTGCTCATGTGGGTCATGTTTCATATGCGCACTAAGTCTAGAGTTGTGACCGTAAGTTTATGTTTGTTGTGATTTGTTGATATATGTGTTGACTTGTATTATTGTACTTTGGTTTCATGTTTACATACATATCTTTAAAGCTGGCCGATGATCATGCTAGTATAGTGCAGTATTGTATACTGATACTTCACTTGCTCTTTTTTTTTGTTGTGTAAAGGGCATATTCAGGTAGCTACATCGAGGCCTCCTTTTTGAGATGAGCAATATTTGAATCCAAGGGTGAGCTACTTCTTTGGAGCTGGCATGGATTCTTCTCTATAGATTTGTCCATCTTTTTGAACTTCTACACTTTTAGATTATTAGATTTTATGATTCTTGTTTGGGGTTGCATCCCCTATTTTTGACTTATTAGATCTTTTGGTTCTACGACTTTTTGTTTCTAGGAGGATATTTCCGCATTAGTGTTTGACAATGATTGAGTTTATGGGAACACCAATTTTATTGATTTTAAATGATTTCCTTAGTAAATCTATTTAATGAATTGTTTATTAAAAGTGTCTTGATGAGTTAGCGGTTGGTAGTTTGTTCTCCCACTAGAGGGTTAGTCTGGGTGCCACTCATGACGGATTGGGTCATGAAAGAATAATATAGATGTGATACCAATTATGTTAAAAATACATCTTAGGTTCTAAAAGTTTATAAGAACTCAAGCTTAAAATTAAAATGCAACTATTGTTGAAAAGGAGTGATTTTGTGTCTATTAGATCTTTAAAGGTTGTGATCTAGTAAGTATTTGACGAATACAATTTTTGAGTTACGTACTATTGTCTCAATTTTTTTTGGTTTAAGTAGCATCTATTTCATTCATAACCAAATTGTACAAGTACAGTTGTGGCAGTATTGACAAGCTCCATTTACATACAATTAGAGCAGCCTCATAAAGCTATAACAATGAAATAACAGACCTGTGTAGGTTATACAGTGTAATTGGATAATCTATGTAACCTCATTCTTCATGCTGCATTGTTTCTGCCTTCAATGTGTATATGTAACACCATATCTTTAATCATCAATTCTGAGTGGAAGGATCGCCTTTGAAACTGAATATATATAGTTTCAAGCTTGCCACAACATATTCACAAACAATTCAAATGCACAGCTTATTATCTCTGCTAGACCACCTTTTTTCTTTGAAATTTGGTTCATCCATTGCACTTCATCATCCAAGCTCATGATTTGTGTGCTATGACCCAGCCACTGTAATACGCAACTCCATATGCTGCTGGTTACTCTACACTCAAAGAATAAATGTGAAGAAGTCTCCATGTGCTGGACACAAAAAGCACAATCAAGGCTATACTTATTCCAAACTTCTGCAATCTCTCAGTTGTTGCAAGTCTCTTCTGTATAGCCGACAAAAGAATAAATATATGTCTAGGATGTATTCTTGGATACATGGTTAAGTGTTTCCAAGTGACTTTGGGGTGGAGAGGCAGCAAAGAGATATACATATTATGAGTTGAGAGCTTTTCTCCAAGTTGAACTCTATTCAGTTGTTGTTTTATTATCTCATGACTATGTTTCCTGATTATCAATTGATCTCTAACTCCAGTACCTTTCTCACCACCCATGAAGCATTCTTAGGTATCCAGATTTGGCTTATGTCTCCCTGCTTGATGTAGTAGTTGCGGACCCATTGCACCCATATGCAATCTTTCTTCCTATCTATATCCCATAGGAATTTAAGGATTGCGTCCACTTACAATCCCTGGTAGACATATGTTTGTCAAAGAAACTAGAGATTTCTTTGAGACTGTCACGCACTAGTCCAGAAGAAAGTCCTACAAAGTTGTTCAATTGCCTTGATGACTTTCTTAGGGATGAGAAATATCAGAGCCCGATAAGCCTGCACTTAAAATAATACTGCTTTAATTAGTTGTATCCTTCCTGCATAGGATAGTTGCTTGGCTGACCAACATGTTATTTTCTTCGTGATCTTCTCAATCAAGGGAAGGTATGCATCGACTCCAAGTTTTCTAGATGCTAGAGGCACACCTAGGTATTTGAATGGCAGAGTTCCCACAGTGAATCCCAAGGAATCTACAATGCTTTGTTTTGTGTGTTCATTCAACCCAACAATATAAATAGAACTCTTGTCAATATTTGCATGTAGTCTAGATGCCTCAGAGAATTTCATGAAGGCAACATGCATTAGGTTGACAGCCATTAGATCAGCCCTGTAGTACATCAACAAGTCACCAGCAAAACAAATGTGGATACTGTTAAATCTTTCATACTTGGGATGATAGTGAAAATCTACATTTTTTGCCATTTGTTTGAGTTCTATCCCCAAGTATTTTATATCCAAGACAAAGAGGTAGGGGGGCATAGAATCCCTTTGTCTAATCCCTCTCTGTGCTGGAATGGTGTATTAAGCCTTCCATTCAAGAGAAATGCATATGACATTGTGGAAACACACATGATGATCCAATGAACAAATTTTGCAGGGAACCCCATATCACTCAAGAACTTATCTAAGAATCCCTATTCCAAGGTGTCATAGGCCTTCCTTAGATCCACCTTGAGTAGACATCTAGGTGATATCCATTTTCTGTTGTAGCTCTTAAATATTTCATGACTTACCATGAGGTTATCAACTATACTTCTACCCTCCACAAAAGTTGATTGAGCCTAGGGCTGACTCAACAAGATTGGGGGACTGAAGCGAAATTTAAGGGAGGTGCCCTAATATATTTTTTTCAATCATATATACTTTTATTTAAAATCTATTTTTCTAACTTTTTAGATGTGAAATAATTAATTACTGTTTTATAATAGATTTGTTTTAATAATTCCTTTTCAATTGATAATATAGCTAAACCATTCAATCTCTCTTGAGACATCGTTGATCTTAAATAAGATTTAATCAATCTTAGTTTCGAAAAACTTCTTTCGGCTGAGGCAACAGTTAGAGAAACTGTTAACATTATTTTATAAGCAATATGTGTATTTGGAAAAGAATCAAGTCTTTTATTTGATTGTGTATTTTCGTTAGATCATTATCTTCTACATGTATTATTTCTCTTAACACTTTCAATTCAAAAAATAAATCTAAACCATCAATAACAAAATAACTATTATGTGTTAAAGTTTAAGTTTAAGACAATGTTTTTAAAATTCTCAGCATCTAGTGATATCAATTTACCACTAAATAAGAAACAAAAAATATTTTCATATGCTTCAATTGGTTCAAATCTATTTTGAAGTGAACAAAAATAGATTGATCTACAATATATATATATATATATATATACCATAATCAACGGATCATTCAGCATACTGTAAGGCTCCTTTACAAAGATAAGAAATTTAAGCAATTGATTATGAAAGCTTCACCTAGCTGGGTCCGCCCTTAGGGTAATCCAACGGATCTTTCCGGGTCCGCCCTCAACACAGGGTAATCCAACGGATCTCTTGACAACATTTCATAAACATGTCGTAATTACTTAAATTAGACATTAGTTCTCGCTGTTCAAACCATCTTTTAGTAGCTACAATGCCATTTAATTAGAATAATCTAGTATGATATTGTTCAACACAAATGAATTAGCCTATCATTTAGGCAAAATCTAAGAAGAAATAAAGAAACGAGAATAGTACCTGTAACTGAACTCCAAAATGAAAAACTTAATCACTCCAAATTGTAAACTTTTATTTAAACTTTGAAAATATTACAAGAAAATTTAGATAGAGAGAGGGAAGTGGTTCTAAAACCTACCTCCTTACTGAAACTTACTTCCTCTTATATAGAGAAAAACTAAAATATAATGAATAAGATGGCCCATAATCTGTACAATGGCCAGTTACAAAGAGATAAGGCCGACAAACAAATGTGGCCTTCATACCTACTACATGTGGCCGACATAACTTTCGGTGGCCACTAATCTTTATTAAAGATAAAGTCTTTATCAAAGTCATTATATTATTTTATCTTTCTACTTTTTCTTTTCCTTTGCATGTGGTCTTGTCGGATGATTCCTCCACTTGCTCTTGGAATTTTTTGAAGAGAGCATCAATATCAATATCTTCTGTACTATCACTTTGGGCTTCTCCTGCCATACACATCTCATCATCTTGATTGGTGTGACTTGTTGATGCCATGGATATGTTATCTTCAATCTCTATGTCAAGATTTCTGATTAAATCTTTCTTGACTTCCTCCATGTATAATGCTATAGTTTCTGATCTGGATATAATCCCTTTCTTCATATGAAGCTTCTGAACAATGTGTTTAAAAGGACTGAGATGTTCCTCTTGAGGTGTAGATATGTTTTGAACCTGATATTTAACAATGGTTTTAGTTATTAAGTCCGAGATTTTTTGACCATGTATCTTGCCTTCAAAATCCTTATTCACTAATTTACTCCAAAACTTTGTATAAAAAGTCTGTTATAAGCAAGGAAATCCTTCAGAAGCATTATTAACTTCTACATTCCATTTCATAATCCATGGGATTGAGAACTCTATAAAAAAGAACATTACAGACATCCCTTCAAAGAAGATATTATCTTGTTCTATGCTTATAAGCTTTGGGGATATGTCTAACCATTCCAAGTATAACTGCTTATATTGGTCTGGTAAAATTTTTATGGAGGGACCATATAACATTCACCATTTGCAAAATCAATTAGGAATAGTTTGGGTAAAAATACTTGGACATATTTTTATAAACCATGAATGCTTTCTATTAGCACTCTCATATAGTAAAGCTTTATTAAAGCTATCCACATAATCCCAATAATTGTATTTCACTGTAATTTTTTGCTCAGGATGGATATAATCCTTTTCTTTTAAAGGGATCATTCCCCATTCTTCTGGAGAAAGAATTCTTTTTATGATAATTTTCGAGAAGTTATAAACTTTCTTCGTATTAGCAGGGTAGAAAAGCTGAAATTCTCATGACCATGTTGCCAGAGTATCATCTCATAATGCATTCTATATTTATATGCTGTAGTAGTATAACACACTGAATCTAGATACCTATTCATCAATTTCCAAGGATCATGTTTCCATTATAGATCATTATTTTCTAAAAGAAGTATAACTTCTCTTCTCTCATTCAAGTCAAATACCTCTCTATTTTCTTCATCCACTAGTATTGTTGAATAGGTTGGAGGAGTATCATCCTTATTTTTCTTGGATTTCATAAATCCATGAATTGTTTATACATGGGATGATTTATATTTAAACCTTCTGCATTTGTCGACGAGCTAGAAGCTGTGACTAATTCCTTGTTTCCGACTTGAGCAAGGATATGACCTCCTCGTCCTCCTATTCCGCATCCTCTTCCCCTTCTTGAAAGGGGCCATGATGGCCTCATTCCTGAAACCATAAAAACTTGTATTAATTTAGATATTCTCTAGTGAGAAAATCAGGAAGACTATTATCTTCTCCTTTCTTATAATGAATTTCAAAATCAAAAGGTGCTAATAAAGCTTGCCATCTAGCAAACATTTGTTTAGAAACATCATGTTTACAATCTTTGTTAAACATAAACTTAGCTGTTTGACAATTAGTTTTTATCACAAACTTTTGATTATAAAGATCGCCTTGAAATTTCAACACACTTTTCATAATAGCTAAGATTTCTTTTGCTACCGTGGCATAATTTTTCTGAGTTGGATTCCATTTCTTAGAATAAAATTGAACAATATAATTCCATTTTTTATCAGGACAATATTTTGTAAGAACACCACCAAAACCTAAATCTTAAGCATCTGTTTCGACTGTTTTTTTCCAATTTGGGTTTGCCAAAGTGAGGCATAGAAGGTTTTTAACCTTTGCCTTAATTCGTTTAACAACTTCAGTATGATCAGCTGACCATGCTTTTGGATTATTCTTGAGCCTGTCATATAATATAGCCGAATAAGAGCTAAGTCATTTATGAAAGGTGCTACATAGTTAAGACTTCCAAGGAATCTCTGTAACTGAGTCTTATTAGTAATTTCATCAGGAAGTTTTGAAGCAAACTCAATACTTCTATTGATAGGACTAATCTTTCCTTTTTCAATATTATGACCTAAAAATCTAACTTTAGTTTGAAATAAAGCCATTTTTTTGTGCAGATATCACCATATCATTTTGTTTAAATAATTCAAGATGTTTAAAATGAGTTTCTATATTTTTTGAAAATACTAGAATATCATCTATGTAAACTATTATAAAATTACTATATGGTATAATATCATTCATAATCTTTGAAATTTAGATGGAGCATTTTTTAAACCAAAAGGCATAACGTTCCATTCAAATTGACCCATAGGGACATGAAAAGTTATTTTAAACCCGTCAGATTCATTTATTTGAATCTGCCAGTAACCTGATTTTAAATCAAATTTGGAAAATATGATAGCATCATAGACTCTATCTAATAAATCATTTTTATTAGAAATGGGGTACCTGATCCATCTAAGAGCTTTTTTCAGTGGTTTATAATTGATAACCAACCTAGGGGCACCTCTTTCTTGTTCAGCATGTTTATTAACATAGAAAGCTGTACAAGACCATGGAGATTTAGAATGTCTTATAAGGCCTTTCTGAAGCAAGGATTTAATCTCCTTTTTGCATAATTCTAAATATTCAAAATTCATTTGGCAGGGCCTTTCTTTAGTAGGAATATTATCCTCAATAAAATCATCTTCATATGAAAGACTAACATGTTTTTTCCTATTCCAAAAAGCATTTGGATGATCTCCACAAATATCAAGAGAGAACTAGTTTTGTAAAATAACAATTTTATCTTGTAATTTAGGATTCTGCAAAATATTATTAATTTCTATACTATCAATTTCACCTTTAAGAAAACTCATCTAATTATTTTTCAAATCATTTTTGAAGTTAATTCATTTATCATTCTTGTAAAAGGTTTAGTAATAAATTCTAATATAAAAGGTTTATTATTCCAAGTACTTATAATTTTTTCATTATCCCAATGAGTAAGCGGGAAAATATCATTTATGAAAGGTACACCCAAAATAATTTGGTTAGTAATATCTTTAATTAAAACAAAGCTTTGAGGAACACAATTCTTTCCTTTACAAATAAAAGCTTTAGGTAGCTTAAATTCAATATTCATTTTACTACCATTTGCTAACCTTAAACTATGAGTAGTTTTATGAAAATATCTTGAAGGAACAAGTCCTTCTTGAGTATAATTTAAATCAGCAACACTATCGATCAAAGCAATAAATTCTTTTTTATAATTATAATCTATAAGAAGAGTAATTTTTGTATAAAATTTTTGAGAAGTAAAAGCTTTTAAGCTTTGTAAAAAATCTCTTTTGGTATTTCCAAAATTTAGATTTGTAAGAAAATCAAGGTTATTACTTTCTCCCTCATATGAAGAAGAGACTGCTAAGTTATTACTAAAATTCTTTCGAGTTTCAAGACTATCAAGTCTGACTTCTACGATGACATTCTTTTCTTTTAGGTGTCTAATATCTTCCTTGAGATTATTAATCTCTTCCTTTAAATCATTAATAGTAGTAGGGGAACTTATGAGTTTCCTTCTTTCTAAAAGAAGATTGTTAACTTCTGCGATGGTATATGAACATCTTTGGTTGGAATTTCTTCTGGAATCTGATGATTCCTAGAAGTAGATGCAGTATTACTGATTTTATCAATTATTTGAGGTCTTATTTCTGGATCCTTTACCGTTTGTAAGAGTTCTATAATTTTGTCATTATCAATGACATTAATACTCAGTTCCTTAAACTGAGAATAAATCCTATAAAGATCATCTTCCTCATCTTCCTTATCTCATTTCAGACCTTGCTAACGAGGTAAACAATTTTCTTCTGAAGACATATAATCTTCCTGGTGAAGAGCTTTAAGGTATTCACTGGTAGATGATCCTTCTTGACTACTATATTCTGAATCTGTTTTTTTAGGATCAGAATTGCGCATAATCTTATATAAAGAATCTTTAATATTATATTCTATGTCAGGGCTCTTAATCTTTTCCTTGACTCTGCAATCCTTTGCGTAATGACCAAATCTTCCAAATTTGTGGCAAGTATTTGATTTTTCAAATCTGCATCTAGATTTATAAAATCTTTTGTCGCTTTTCCCTTCTTTACTCCTCCTTTCTTTTCTTTCCAATCTCTTTCTCTTCCACTCTCTGTAATTTTTCTTGGAAGATCTATTTTTTGAGGAATGCCTCTCCTTTTGCTTCTCCTTTTTATTCTTAGAAGCAGGTTTAGGGATATCTAAAGCAAATTTCTCACAGAATTCTCCTAATTGTTGTCTTTCATTAAGACTATGCCTCTTAATCTGTTGATTCAACTTAATCTCATTACATAAGGATAAACCTTCCTGTATGCAAGCACTTATCAATTTTCCATAAGTATAATCCTCATAATTGATATTATGTCCATCTCCTCTAAGAGTTTTTCTAACTCTTTTAGCAAAAAGAGCTGGTAATCTATCAATAAATTTGGATTTCCAATGAGTGCTATTACATTTCGGTAATTCCATGACTCTACTAAGGAAAACATCTTTATAAAATATCTAAAAGATGTTAGAGTCTCACACCTCAAATTCTGGAGTAAAGTTCTGATGGTTTCACTATTATCTGACCATCTTCCTGAAAAATGTTCTATAATATTTAAGACTAGAGTATAAACTACATTTTGAGTCACCCCTTGATCCTCTTGCTTGACTTCTAAGAGAATTTTATCTCTTTGGTTTTGACTGAGATAATTATTCCACCAACCTTTTAACTGACCTGTAAAGCCTGTTGTTATCATATCAGCAATAGTCTTATCACTCTTCTTATTCGTCTTACAGATAGTACTATACATAAGCATTCTATGTACAGTTGTATAAATCAGTCTATCTGTATATCCATCTATGTTCCATTCATAGATTTGTTTTCCATTATAATTATTAGTGATAATATGTTCATGCTCTTCCAATAGTACATCTTGGGGAGTAGGTCTGGGATAGTAATGCATCCTTTGAACATGTTTCCTTGCATATTTTTCTAAGATCTTATTAATCTCATCAGAAAAATCCTTATTACTACCATTACTTTCTCCTCCTAAAAGATTATTAATCTTTTGAGGCTTAAGGTTATTACCTTTAAATGCCTTTTCTAGGAAATTTTCCAAATCAGAAAAATTCTTTAAATTAAAATCTTTAAATTTTTGGTGGAGGTAGCCTTATTTTAAATCAAATTTGGAAAATATGACAGCATCATAGACTCTATCTAATAAATGTTTTTTTATTAGAAATAGGGTACCTGATCCATCTAAGAGCTTTATTCAGTGGTTTATAATTGATAACCAACCTAGAGGAACCTCTTTCTTGTTCAGCATGTTTATTAACATAGAAAGTTGTACAAGACCATGGAGATTTAGAATGCCTTATAAGACCTTTCTGAAGCAAGGATTCAATCTCCTTTTTGCATAATTCTAAATATTCAGAATTCATTTGGCAGGGCCTTGCTTTAGTAGAAATATTATCCTCAATAAAATCATCTTCATATGAAAGACTAACAACATGCTTTTTCCTATTCCAAAAAAGCATTTGGATGATCTCCACAAATATCAAGAGAGAACTGGTTTTGTAAAATAGCAATTTTATCCTGTAATTTAGGATTCTGCAAAATATTATTAATTTCTATACTATTACTTTCACCTTTAAGAAAATTCATCTGATTGTTTTTCAAAATCATTTTTGAAGTTAATTCATTTATCATTCTTGTAAAAGGCTTAGTAATAAATTCTAATATAAAAGGTTTATTATTCCAAGTACCTATAATTTTTTTTATCCCAATGAGTAAGCGGGAAAATATCATTTATAAAAGGTACACCCAAAATAATTTGGTTAGTAATATCTTTAACTAAAACAAAGCTTTGAGGAACACAATTCTTTCCTTTACAAATAAAAGTTTTAGGTAGCTTAAATTCAATATTCATTTTACTACAATTTTCTAACCTCAAACTATGAGTAGTTTTATGAAAATATCTTGAAGGAATAAGTCTTTCTTGAATACAATTTAAATCAGTAGCTCTATTGATCAAACCAATAAATTCTTTTTTATAATTATAATCTATAAGAAGAGTAATTTTTGTATCAAATTTTTGAGAATTAAAATCTTTTAAGCTTTGTAAAAAAATCTCCTTTGGTATTTCCAAAATTTAGATTTGTAAGAAAATCAAGGTTATTACTTTCTCTCTCATATGAAGAAGAGGTTGCTGAGTTATTACTCAAATTCTTTCGAGTTTCAAGACTATCAAGTCTGACTTCTATGATGACATTCTTTTCTTTTAGGTGTCTAATATCTTCCTTGAGATTATTAATCTCTTCCTTTAAATCATTGATAGTAGTAGGGGAACTTATGAGTTTCCTTCTTTCTAAAAGAAGATTGTTAATCTCTGCGATGGTATATGAACCATCTTTGATTGGAATTTCTTGTGGAATCTAATGATTCTTAGAGGTAGATGCAGTATTACTGATTTTATCAATGATTTGAGGTCTTATTTCCGGATCCTTTACCGTTTGTAAGAGTTCTATAATTTTATCATTATCAATGACATTAATACTCAGTTCCTTAAACTGAGAATAAATCTTATAAAGATCATCTTCCTTATCTTCCTTATCACATTTCAAACCGTGCTGACAAGGTAAACAATCTTCTTCTAAAGACATATAATTGTCCTGGTGAAGAACTTTAAGGTCTTCACTGGTAGATGATCCTTCTTGACTACTATATTATGAATCTATTTTTTCAGGATCACAATTGCGCATAATCTTATATAAAGAATCTTTAATATTATCTTCTATGTCAGGGCTTTTAATCTTTTTCTTGACTCTGCAATCCTTTGCATAATGACCAAATCTTCCAAATTTGTGGCAAGTATCTGATTTATCAAATTTACGTCTAGATTTATAAAATCTTTTGTGCTTTTCCCTTCTTTACTCCTCCTTTCTTTTCTTTCCAATCTCTTTCTCTTCCACTCTTTGTAACCTTTCTTGGAAGATCTGTTTTTTGAGGAATGCCTGATATCTAAAGCAAATTGCTCACATAATTCTCCTAATTGTTATCTTTCATTAAGACGATGCGTCTTAATCTGTTGATTCAACTTAATCTCATTACATAAGGATAGACCTTCCTGTACGCAAGCACTTATCAATTTTTCATAAGTATAATCCTCATAATTGATACTATGTCCATCTCCTCTAAGTGTTTTTCTAACTCTTTTAGCAAAAAGAACTGGTAATCCATCAATAAATTTGGATTTCTAATGAGTGCTATTACATTTCGGTAATTCCATGACTCTACTAAGTAAAACATCTTTATAGAATCTAAAAGATGTTGGAGTCATACACCTTATATTCTAGAGTAAAGTTCTGATGGTTTCACTATTATCTGACTATCTTCTTGAAAAAAGTTCTATAATATTTAAGACTAGAGTATAAACTGCATTTTGAGTCACCTCTTGATCCTCTTGCTTGACTACTAAGAGAATTTTATCTCTTTGATCCTGACTAAGATAATTATCCCACCAACCTTTTAACTGACCTGTGAAACCTGTTGTTATCATATCAACAATAATCTTATCACTATTATTATTCATCTTATAGATAGTACTATGCATAAGCATTTTATGTACAGTTGTATAAATCTATCTATCTGTATATCCATCTATGTTCCATTCATAGATTTGTTTTCCATTATATCTATTAGTGATAATATGTTCATGTTCTTCCAATAGTACATCTTGGGGAGTAGGTCTGGGATAGTAATACATCCTTTGAACAGGTTTCCTTGAATATTTTTCTGAGATCTTATTAATCTCATCAGAAAAATCCTTATTACTACCACTACTTTCTCCTCCTAAAAGATTATTAATCTTTACAGGCTTAAGGTTATTACCTTTAAATGCCTTTTCTAGGAAATTTTCCAAATCAGAAAAATCATTTAACTTAAAATCTTCAATTTCTAGTGGAGGTTGAATGCTTGGTTGAGCAACCTTACTCTTGTCTTTCCTATCAAGACTTAATTGAGATAAAAGTTTATCAACTTTATCATGACGAGAGACTATATGATCACCTAACATGCTCATATAAATATTTGTATAATTATGTTGTTTAATCATAATAGTAATATGATTAGTAGTAACTAAAGCAGTATTATCTTCAAATAATGTTGAAAAAGTATTAAAATGCACAATCTTATCATCCTTATTAATTTGGAAAGATTGTAATGGAGGAAAAATTGATTTAGTAATTTCTCCATTACTTAGAGTAAAATCTTTTTCTAACATAGAGATATAATTATAAACATGTTTTCCCATAAACCACGGGACAAATGCAATTAAAACATTTTGTCTTGATTCAATAAGGTCTTTATAAAATTTCTCTTGAAAATTAATTTGATCATCTTTATTAAAACTTTTAAAAATTCATTTTCTAAAGGGTTTCCATCTAGATTTCTGAAATTCTTTAGAAATCTTCTCTCTTGCCCGTGATTCGGGACTAAGATCAATAAGTTTGTCAGACATCATAAAGAATTTTATGTAGATAACCCATCTGGAAAGTTCATTTCAGATTCAGCTATATTTAAATCTGAGCTAGGTCTAGCAATATTATCTTTCTCAAATTTTATATTATCATATCTATAGCTTTCTCTAATATGAGAAGTAGATGCTTTAGAAGGAACCTGCACGATATAATCCAGGGGAGATATATACGAAGAATTAGATCTAGTACTTCTGGACGATAAGCTAGAAGCTAAGCTACTATTATCAATTCTAATATTTGACATGGAATCCGAAAATTTTATTTTAACAGTTCCATCATTCAATTATTCAATTTCTGATATCTCCTTATTAATATTATTTTTAGGAAGAGTTGCTCCCTCAATAACCCTTTCTTATGGAAAATCAATTTCTTCCCACTTAAGCCTTCGAGTGACTACTTTAGATTTATCAAAATTAGTTTCTATTAAAATAGTTTCATTTTTGTAATCAATAACTTTGCACATATGATTCAAAGTATGCAGCAGTTTATAATAAATTCTATGATAAATACAAACAACTTCAGTGCCAGGCATATAATCATAACCATGAAGTTTTACATTTAATATAAGAGAACTAAGTGAATTCTCATCCTGTAAAGATATCTGCAAATTCGGGTTCTATATTCATTTCATATGCAATTTCCTTAGTAGAAATCATATATTGCGCACATTGTACATATATATATTTTTTAAAATAACATTCATACGTAATTTTATTTTTTTTTAAAATGGGCCCCACAAAAATATGGGGGCCCAAGCGATTGCTTTAGTGGCCTAGAGGTTAAGACGACCCTGAATTTGAGCCTTATAAACCAATCCAGAAATCAGAAGCTTTCTTCTTCTAGATAGAACCTTAGATATGATTTTGTATAATGTGGTGCAACAAGCAATAGCTATGTAATCTTTAACCTTTATTGGAGGTTTAAATTTAGAAATTAAAGTTACTGATGTGGTAGTAATAGCAGGGCATAGACTACCAAATTGGTAGATATGTCCTACAATTATAATGACATCTTTTTTAACCACTCCCCAATTCTTAATAAAAAATTCAATTGAGATTAATCCATCAACTCCTGGTGTTTTGTCTTTGGGCATATCTTTAATTGCCTCCAATATCTTATCAGTAGTTACCACTTTAATTAGCTCTCTTTGCTACATGATAGAGAGACATGGTCCACCTCTAACCACCTCAGTATTGAAACATCTCAATTCAGTAGCTTTAGTCCCCTTAAAATAATAAAACATAGATAAACTCAACTTCTATATGTAGTGGTTCTGTCAACTTTATTCCATAATTAGTGTAAATGGAAGAAATAGTGTTGTGGCCAGTCCTTATCTTCCACTGGGCATGGAAGTATTGGAATTTGAGTCCCCATGCTCAATCCAAATTGCTTCAGCTTTTTTACCTGAGTGCAGCCTGTTCAATATTGCTCCATTTTTCCATCTCTATTAATGTCTGTTTTTCCTGATCTATGAGCTTTTGATCCAGGTTACCTGTTTGTAGTTGTCCTTGAATGATTGATATGTCCAAACTTACACATCAATTAAGAAGTATAAACTGTCGAAGTCAATTAAAGAACTCAATTGGAGTTGAAGTCGATCCCAGAGGGAATTTACTATAGAAATAACCTTACTGACGCTCTTATTCAATTGCGGTTAATATTTCCAAAAGAAAGTAAATTGCGGAAAGTAAATATTGGGTTGTTTATTGTTTAAGTAACTAATGTTGAATTTAGTTTTACAGTTAATAGGAGCAACAATAATTCCAAGATTTCGGTAGCGGATTTAATGAGACAAGGATTGTGTTCCCCATGACCTTTAGTTCATTCACAAACTCTATACAAACAATTATCCATTGTTAACATTACTTGTTCCTAGTAAGTTAGATGCATCTTAACACTTCTCGGTCCTATTAGATGAATTTCACTCTTTTCCTCTCAGTCTTAGAGTGTTTTGATATTTACCCTTGCATACTTATTAAGGAGACTTTGTTCTCTCGAACTCACATCTTCATAACAAGTTGATGGAATATAATTTAACTTTTTCCTAATTATCACGTTTCTATCAAACGAATGGTAAATACACGCAGGTTCTAATGCATGCACTCATTAGAAAGAAAACATGATGAAAGTAGAATCAACAAGTGCAACTAACAATGAAACGTTACTCATATTATGAATTCATAGTTATGTTTTAGTCATGGCTCCCACAACCCTAGTTGTGGTATTTATCCACTCATTATTTCAAGAAAATAATCAGAATATATTATTGAAAGCATGATATAAGGAACTTACAATATTAGCAAACCAAAAGATTCTTGATTATCAATACTAAATCATGATCATAGAGTTTTGATCCAATGTAATCCACAATTCAAAGTGCTTGAAATTAGAAACTATTGTTTTGCCAAGCTTTCAATGTCTCAACTTAAAGAACGACCAAAGATTCCCTTCAAAAATATATAAGTAATTAAAATAGTTTGTTAAAACAAGTCCCACTCAAAGTAGGACTGCAATGTCGCAGCACTTCACGGGCAGGCTGACAACTCGTCTTAGGATAGATGGCTCATCAATCCCTCTATGAACCCACATTTAGACAATGTGGGACTTCCTTCACGATCCACTAGATGGTCTGTCTTAAGCACCACGACCCATCTAGTGCTCCGTGAAGTTGTGCCTTTACTTGGGTGGCCACTGGATTTCCTTCTTTCATTTCACAAGCAACTACACAGCTCGTCACCTCAACCACGACCCGTTTGGGTTCTGTGTCCTTCTGTCTGACTTTAGGCCTCCACAACTATCACTGTCTCTCTTCCACGAGCCCCCAAACGGCCTGTTAAGTGGGCGACGTCCTGTCAGGGGCTCCGTGGTCTTCATGTTTCACATAGGCAACTAAGGGTTTCACTGCCTCCCTTCCACGAGCCCTCAGACGGCTCGTCAACTTGACCACGGCCCGTCTGGGGCTCCTTGGTGTTGACTTCAGTTCACTTTTTCTTCCTATTTTCTATCTTTTGCATCGAAGTGTTTTACCTATTCAACATCAAAGAAAAACATCATATCCACATCAACACACTCCATTTCTCGCAATGATCCTTAGTTTCAAGCATCAAATGTGCTATTATTTCACGACACATCAACACCCTCAACTAAGAACAATTTTTGTCCTCAAGCAATGAAAAAGAAAACACTTGACACTCAAATACAAAGGAACACATCACAAATATGCAGCAACTATCTCCAAAACCATCTCATCCAAAATCAACTCACAAATATGCAGTAACTATTTAGAAAATTACTATTTCACCTCTCCTAAAAGTTTCCCTGAGCCTTGTTTTATTAGTTTACAAAGTTGGTTTTAAAATTTGATTGTAAAATTGTGTTTTTTTTTTTGGAAGTTTTAGAGTGTTAGAGAGTTAAAGTTGCTAAAAATATTTTTTGGTAACAACCAGAGCTTGAGTCTTGGGATGGAATTCCTTTAGTTCTATCAGCTATGGGTTAGCAGGACTATTGTCTTGGGTTCCAAGGCTTTTGGTGTTATTCTGAGTCATTAGATAAAATGAGATGAAAGTTAAGGCTAAATTTTAACTTTAGTCAATGCTTGAGTTAGAAAGGTCATTTTCGAGTTTTGATGGTTCCACTAGATCCAAATGGTGATATTTGGTCTAGTTGAAGGTTTGGTTCTACTTCCGAAATTTTTGGATGAGTTTCATGTCCTTATTTGAAAATTTGGAGATTCTTAAGTTAAAGTCATTGGTCAACATCGGGTTAAGGTGACCTTTTTGGGTACTTTTGATGATTTCATTGAGTCTGAAATATCATTTTTAAGCTAGTAGCATATTTGGTTTGTGTTCAGGAGGTTCCAGATGAGGTTTGAGTGAGTTTTTAAAATTTTTGTTCGTTATTAGTTTTAGAGATCAAAAAATTATTCTAAAACTCCTAAAAGTTTGATCATGAATTATAGGAATGATTTGTAAATTTGGTTCATTTTCGCTATGCCGAGATTGGACTTTTATCAAGATTATGAAATAATTGTTTATCTAGTAAAAATAATATTTGACTAGGAAAATGAGCACGAACTTGAGTTTTGATTGGACGAGCAGGTTCGTATCATTATTTAAGAAATTTAGGAAAAAGAATCTGATCATTTTGCTATCTAGAGGAAGTTACGACCTTTTTAGGGAAATAAAAGTTGTTAGTGCGCTCGTATAGATACTGTTGCTCAGCTATTTTAATTTCAGATTGTGTTCATTTGATATTTTGAGCATATTGGGAGTTCTAGAGCTCGGATTGATTGATTGATTCTTGCAACATTCTTTTAGATTTAATATGGAGCTTAGTATCTGATCCTCATTTCAATAGTTTCTCATCATTTTTCATCTGAATTTCTTTCATTATCCGTAAATTTCTTAGGGAAACTGGGGTTTTATTAATTTGGCTTCACTTTTTGATGAAAAATATATATTTAGGATCCTTAAGTTATGGATAAACTGATTTTGGCATAAACTTGTTGATTCATCTATTATCTTCATCATATTAATCGTGCATAAGCTTGAGAATTTGGGGTTTTCCCGATAAAGTTAAAGTTTTATAAATTGAGGATTTCAAGGTCGATTTTAACTTCATTTTTTAATCATATTTGAACTTCCGTAAGCATGGGTAATATATTTTTGAAGAAATATTTCATATTCGAGTCGGGTTTTTGGATTCAAGTATTGAGAATTGTTCTCATGAACTTGTGTTTTAAGTAAATTAGAGTTTTGCGCATGATTTCAACTAGTTTTTCAATGGGATCTTAACTATTGAGTTCCAAAACCTTTGGATAATGTGATTTTATACAAATTTTCAGAATTATCCTTCATTTTCATCAATGGATTTTTGGGTCAATTTTACTCGGTTCTCAAATCATTAATATGGGTGTTGTTAGTTCCTAAATCTTATTGTGAATTCTTATTTGATTAGATTGGATTAATTTGGATATCGTACAAAGAGGGAAGACTCAATTTACATAGTGATTGCATGCTTGAATTGAGGCAAATGAACTTCTAGACCTTTGTTAAAGCTTGTAGAATCTTGTATATTCCTTGATTGTATGTGTTGGGTGAGAAATAGGAATTGGTGATGGAGTGAATTGTTCATATTTATTAATCTTAATAATAAAAGGGGAAATAATGAAAATGGCAATGTGTTGGTAATTATTGTGTGGTATATAATGAATGACTTGAGTGGTAATATTATTCGTTATTGGTGAAACACTATGATTGTGTTGTTGTGATTGTGAATTTTTATGGAATTGTCATCTTCTCATTATGGTGTGAGCATACCTATTTGCATTGGTTCTAAAACAGTATGACAAGTTCTATTGTGATTATTCGAGGTCTCTTCGAGCAGGTGACATTGATGCTGAGGTTTCTACTGGTAAGGGAGATTGATGCTGAGGTTTCTTACGGCAGGTACATGAACCTTGTGCGTCTCCCATGGGTTCCGGTCTAAGATTTAGTGGATGTGTATCATAGGACAGACATGCATCACTCTAGATGACATTGCACATCATTGAATCGCGCTTCATTGATTATGATTATTAATTTTATGTTGTTGAGACTCTTAATTGTGGAATATTGTGATGATAGACTGATTGGGTTGAGATGCGACTCAAGTTAATTGATTTGTGTTTTGTTATGCGAAGTGGAAACAGTTGAGGACTCTGATTTATGAACTTGATACTTAATTGTGGTTGATCTGTAACTGGTGAGGTGGTGTTGTGAAAATATGTGGTATTGAAATTTTGAATGGTTAGATTGTGTTAATCTTTGAGCAGGTTGTAGTGGTGGATGTTCAGTTGGGATGAAAGGAGTACTCATTCTATTTTGTTTTACCTTGTGAGTAGAGGTTTGATTGTTGAGTTTCGTGTTATTTGGTACCCACTCACTGCTTCTACACTTGTGTAGGTTACAAATATGAATCCGTGTGATTAGTCTTCAACTCTACTTCGTTCGAGTCTTTTCAATGGAGACTTGAGAGGTAGTTGTTTTTAACTTTAGCAGGTCCTCTTGTTCCTTAAATTATGTTCTTGGTCTATTCCGAAAACAAGGACATTGAGACTTGTATTTCATTTCAATGTAGTTGTGTTACTTTAGTTGTGTGCACATGATAAACGCTCAACTACACCTCATCCAATACTAGGTGTAGGCCATCGTAATGTAGTATAAAACCCAACAAAGAGTTGGGGTCGAACCCACAAGCAGCGGTATAAGGTCGAATTCAGTTGTGAAGTTATAAATGTGGTCTTTTCGATATAGGAATAGAAATTATTGCAAACATTTAGCTAGATCGAAAGGGTGACAACTAATGTTAGATGGAGGGGTTGGTTTGTTAATTAGTAACTAAAACAAATACGAAAACAAGGGAATCAACAAGGTAAAGAGAAATTCTCAGGATGTGATCGATTATAGGATAATTTCACTATATGGGTAATTGAAATTGACTAACAATTGCTAAATATCAGTAGGTAGGCTAGACTATAGATGCAATAGCTTTCTCTCGAACCTCGACAAGCATAACAATATAAACAGCCCAAAACCTTAATTCATCTACTCTCTCAGGCTAGATAGGTAGAATCGAGTTTACTATTCACTTTATCGAGCTGAATTCACATCAACCCAATGACTATAATCATTAATCGAAGACCTTGGTTCTAAAGCCTCTTCCTCAAGCAAGCCCAAAACTCTAAGTTGGAATTGCATTAGCAACTACAATTCATAGATTAATACACAACTATCAATTAAGTCCACTTTAATTAAGCATTTAAATCAGTAAATAATAATACCCATAAGATAATTAAGGCAATAATCACATGATCACACCCTAAGATTTGGGTTTTTATCTACACATCATAAAAAGAAAGAAACAATTACCAACTATATTAGCCATGAGCTGGGTAATAGCTTACAAGTCTCTACAATGCTTCAAATTGAATTAGTTCAAAAACCCAATTGAAATTCCTCAAAATCAAGTCTCAAAAGCTTCAAAGTCTACAATGGAAACTCAAAAACTTAGAGAAAACTAAAACTCTAAAAACATCTTGGAATCAGAACTCCTCACTCTTCTTTTTAAATTTCAATTTATAGCATCCCAAATTTTGGCCTTCGGGGTCATTTGGCGAAGTAAGTTGGGCCTCGCCAACCCAGTCGGCAATCCGTCCTTTACTCCAGTCCACCATCGATTTGCATTGTCTATTTGTCCTCAAAGTTATGTAACTTCAGGCGATCGAGGTTGATGTCGCTGAGTCGTTCAGTAGTCCGTTGACTGCCCATTTCTGTCACCAAGTAGGTTTTTCCCCAAGGCTGGCACGCTGGAACTTTAGCAAAGGTAAAGAGCCACTTAGTGGTTCGCCGAGTGGTCATAGGGATCACCAGGATTGCCTTCCTTCAACTTCTTCAGTTTGTTTGCTCCTTTTTGCCAGGTAATGTCCTTGCCTTGCTCCTTAGCCTTCATTGCTGCAAATCAACACTTTGACACCAATTAGAGCATAAATTAGGCATTTGAGGACACTTAAACTATGAAAGCAAAGCCCTAAATGAGTCAAAATCTCAGACTCATCAACACGCCCAACTTAAGCTTTTGTTTCTCCTCAAGTAAAACTCAGGATCAATTAGTCCATCAAGGATGTCTACAAACAGTGCTGCTCAAGACTCAGCACAAATGCACACAAAAGGTTCAAACTACACATACAATGCTCAATTGTGCACTCTAAGTTTCAAATTGTGACTCACCATTATCAAGTATACTCAAGCTCACAATGCTTGCTTCAAATGCAAGTTCAAGCTCAACAAGAGTATTCAAAAGCCTTCACAACAAAGATGATTCCATACTCGCACAAAATTTCTCAACAATTTAAGATCCCGAAATCAAATACAACTTTCACACTCACAAAGATGAACACAAACATGAATCCACCCATAGGCTTGCCCTTATTTTTCAATCAACATTTGTTTCAGCTCACTTAATATCACAAAGGTCTTTTTTTAGGCTTGTAATGGAGCTGAGTGTAAAGGTATGGTCATTTTGACTTAGTGACTTCTACCTTCATGAAGTATGGCCTTAAAATCACTTTTTCTCCTTCTCTTTCACATTCAAACGTGTTCATAATCCACTCCATTATTCAACTAAACATGACTCACCGGATACCCCATTTCTTTTACTTCTTTTACACACTTTATTTCACAACACTTCTTGTTTCATTCTTTTTCATTTTCACCCTTTTTCTTTTCGTTTTCTCTCTTTTCTCTTCTCTCTTTTTTATATGAAGTGATTCCATCTATTTCAAAACAATCCATCAAGGGGGAAGTTTTCATACTTCTTAACTTTCCTCCTTTTTCACCACATCCCTAACTTAGACTTTTGGCCTAAGTTGGCTATTCAAGCGAACCAGTATTTCATAAAGGTTATGGGTGATGGGATAAAGAGGTCAAAGTGGTTCAAGTTTCTTTCAAAGAAAAAGATAGGCTCAAAGGTGCCAAGCAAGGTTCAGACTTCTCACAAAGTGGCCACAAAGAAGTATATTATCAATTTGGTTCACTCTTTAATAATTTTGCCTATATTCATTTCAATCACTTGCTTCGATCAATCAATCGGACCAACGGGGAAAATTCTAGTTGTCATCAAGCACAATAATCAATACAACCTCACTACACAAGGCATTCGATACAATTATCAAATAAGACTCCACACTATCTAGCTAGCGTGCAATGTTCATCACAAGAGACTTAATCGACAATTGGCTAGTCACAACGAGATGCTAAAAGTTCACATATTGCCTATATAACTAAATTTGCCTCATTGTAGCCGCACATTCGCGTCGTTCAATTAAGAGGACTATTTAAGTCATCGATATTGACCACAACTGACACTCAAATTTGCAAGAGAACAACCATAATCACACACAAAAAAGTGGCAAAACTTTTTTAAAATTGGTTCAAAACCATTTTCATATTAAAAACAATGGACTAGAATGTATCAACAACTAAGATATATATATATATATATATATATATATATATATATATATATATAAACACCAATAGGCTCCAATATTCACCAAACCAAAACAAAAAAAATCAACTATTCATAAAAAATAGCCCAATAGAGGTAGGTATGAAAATACCTCACCCCGCAAAAAAAAAAAAGTAGCTGTCCTCAAATGCAAATAAAAACAAAAACAGTCAAAAAAGTAATAGAAAAGGAAGAAAAAAGTCATCCTGCCAAGCTAAGCTTGAGTGAAGTCTGCATGTCGGCAACTCCCTCTGTCTGGGCATCAGTCCCCGGTATATCATCATCCTTAGCTCCATTGGAGCCCACCATAGGAGTATCCTGGAGCGATGCTTGCCTAGTTGTCTCAAACATGGCATCCTACAAGTCTGCCAAATCCTCATACACAGTCTCCTCTCTAACATTGAGCTGCTCCTCATCTGTCTCCACCTCAAACTTAGAGTCAGCATCATCGGCCATAGTATCATCTCCGATCATAGTAGCTGGAGGAATCTCAAAAGTACTGGCCGAAACATCAATACTCGACATCTCAGGAATTTCCAAAGTACCAAAGAACATGGATAAATCAGTGGACTTCAACTCGTCTACATCTCTGTGTAGCCCAACAATATCGGCCTTCAAGGTCGTGATAGTCTATGTAGCACCCTGGCACTTCTCAATAGTCTCAACCCTCATAGCAAGGGGCATCCAATACCAACTTGTGTCCCTCAATCTGATCTATATACTCCCTCATCTTAACTTGTATTAGGGCCAAGGCAATAATAATCACCCGCTCTATCAGCCCAGGCACGACGGCCTCTACCCAGGAGGTACGCACATTAGCAGATTAGGCTATATGGCCCATCTTATAGAGCAAGGCCTGTGTGATAGGGGGTCAAGAGATAGCAGTAACAATAGAAGAACTAGTGGTGGGGTGCAACAGAAGTACTAGGAGTCTCAGAAACAGAAGGGCCAGATGTACCTGAGGGCCCACTGGGCTGAGAAGGTATGATTGCCTCAGTCGGGAACATATCCACGTCGACCTTTAGGGATGTATCCACCGGTGTTGCCCTCCTCCTGTCAGCCTTATCCTGCATGTACTCAGCCTCAATATGTCAGATATCAGTAGAAGATGTAGGTGTCACCTCCACATCTATCTTCTCATCTCTCGAAATACAAGCCCGTCTGCACAACTCAGTGATCAGCACCAAAAATAGGAGTGAGAGATGGCTCTGTTTGGCCCTTATGGCCATCTCTTGCTCGATCATCAGCCCCAAGTTCAGCTCCTCGCGGTCTATGATCGACCCTAGATAGGTAACCTTTGGGTGTCAGAGGATGGACTCATTTTGGTATGGCATGATGGTGCTACTGAGGAACCTGAACAAATATCTGGCAGCAACATTCAGGTCCTTCTTCTCTATAAGTACACCTGCCTCAATCCACCTCAGGGTGACATCGGAGATAAGGGAAGCCAGCTAACCCTTAAGGTCCTCCAAGGTATTCTTCTTGACCAGATCAATGTAATCATGTATAATGTCCAATGAACACCCTAATAAAACATTTATGTCCGAGCATCGACATTTGACCTTCTTCCTTCTAACAACCACAAAGTCCACCGGCTTGGATATGATGGCCTTCTTCTTCTATTTAAGGACCAGCTTTTTTGTATTCCACATAGAACTCCCAGGCCCAAGTATGAATATATAGGCCTCGGGGTTTGGTTACAACCTCAAACTTGTGGAACTTCCACACCCTCTATAGACTATCTTCTTCTCCTCCAAAATGGTCCTCGAACCCTCGGCTTTTAGTCGATTGAGTGATCGGGGAAGAGGACCTGGAGCATGTGGTGCCTGTACCACTATCTGCGCTGGAGCTGGAGAAGTAGGCATCGGAGGCTCCAGGATCCTAGATGGATCATGCATAACTTTGGAGCGAAGCTATGATCTCCATGCCTGCATTAATTGATCATCTTCCAACTTGGAGATCAAAGCCGGAGAGTCATCCTGAGAACCACCCTCAGTGTGAGAGATTGTGAGGTGTGTGGCGTATACCCCGTCACTATTGGAGCTCCTTTCCACCGGTGTCAAATCAATGGGTGCCTAGCCTTTTTCTTTACCTCCATTTGGAGAGATTTTTGTAGTCGGTGCCCGGGAAGCAACCGCTTCCTCATTTAGAATAATCCCACATACTGCTTCTGGGGCGGTTGGTCTACCAGCCACTTTGGTTCTAGCCATGCCTATAAAAACATGTGAAAACGTTGGATGAAGTTACAAAAAAATACTGGAAAAACAGTTGCAGAAAGACTCGCCAAACCACTTTGGCGAGCCAAGTCTGGCTTGCCAAAAATTCCAAAACAAAAATGTTCAAAAATCAAGCTAGTTGGTGATTTCCAGGGCAATTCAGCGGATTGCCGACACCTTTCGGCGAACTTGAAATAGCTCGTCGAAAGTTACAGAACAATTTCAAGAAAATGGGGCACAGAAGAACGATCAAGAAGTACTTTAGACTAGTCACCGAGTGAACTTGGTGAGCATAGGTGTATCACCGAAAGTTATAGAACATAAACTTAACATTTTAAGAATTAAAGGGCAATCTAGGGGACATTAGGCGACCCGTCGAACCATTCGGCGAGCTCGACCTAGCTCACCGAATAGTCCAACGTGCCAATTTTTCACCTCGTCCTTCAAAATCTAGCTCACATCCCACAAAATTAAAATTAAACACTAACATCATGCAATTAACACAAGACACATAAGACCCATACCCTCAAGGTACTCCGACTTCCCCCGATTTAGCTAAAATTAGTTAATCTTTTGCCCTTAAGAATGACATCATCCACTCCATCATCGGGCAATATTCTATAATTAGCACAATTCGGGGTTATTCAGACTTCAGCCCACTAAACCCATAATATTCACAACACAACCACACAATTTTATCAGTTAACGACACAGGAATTAACCATTTAAAACCAATTAATTACGATTTCAACTAAGAATGGGCAAAACAACTATCACATGATAATCAAAACAACATTACACACAAACATCCACCACAACATGACAATTACATTTGATTTGAACCAGCTATTTATCTCAAGGTTTGGAAAACCAACCTTGTATGCCGAAAGTTCAAAAGCTAGGAAGCAATGAAATCTCCAAAGTTCACCTCGAACAAAAAAAATCCCTAGAAAAAGAGAATAAAGGTACGAGAATACGAAAAGTATAATATCAATTGTAAGAGTGCGGAAGTTAAAAAGTATGAAAGTGAAGGGATTTTTAAATTTAAAATCGTTTGGCCTTTTAAAAATCTTCAATTCGCGTGCTAGTCGGCGAAGTAAGTCTAGTTCGCTGATCCACTCGGCGATGAGCCGAGTGGTACTTTAGCTCGCTGAGTTTTACAGAACCTCTAGCAAGCAAGGTTGTTCCAATGGCAGTCCAGGTCGGGCTCACCAACTTGTTTGGCGAGTCGCCGACAGGACTTTTGGCTCACCTAGTTGCTATTTTCTCAAAATTTCAACTTTTCAACCTACACATTCAACACTCGTTATTCAAAAAATAGAAATAAAAGCATTAAATCTTGGGTTGCCTCCCAAGAAGGGCCTTACTAAATATCGTGGCACGACGTGGATACACTTTCAAGGTTCGTTTTTTGGGTTAGCCAAGGTATCACTTGGTAGACCCCCTTTTGGCCTTGAGTTTAAATGAGATGAAATTTAACCCATTTGCATTTACAATTGCTTGATGGACACTGAGTGTAAGGTAACAGTGTGATTGAGTGTGGAGACGTCCTCTTTCATTTCTTTCAAAACTTTGTCCGACCCTTCTACCTTATTGAGAATGCGTGCAAGCATGTCTTCCATGCGTAACTTCTCCAGGTCAGACTTTTGCTCCTTAGGCTTTTGGTGTTCATAGGGTGGGACTTATCTTTCCTTGTCACCATCCCTTTCCTTCCAAGTAGCATTATAGTCACACTATTCTCTGTCACGGTCTCTCCATCCATCATCTCTATACCAACTCAAATTTCCACCCGACCTAGGATAGCTTGGACAAAAACCTCCTCCTTGATTTGCAAGGAAGTTCACTTCCTCATTATATAGTGCCTCAAAGTGTGCTTTCTCGGGGTTTGCTCCACCAATACCAACAACATTTACATTCTTCAACCCAATACCCATCACATTTTTCGACAAGATATCCAGTTGGGTCATCATTTTGGCCATATTTTGGTCTCTCTCTTAGTGCTTCTCGATCTGCTCTTTTGTATTCTAAAGGTGAGAGGAGACACTTGGTCCTCACGAGTGTATCATGCTCTGTTAATCTTGGGCATGACATTGAGGAGATTAGATGTTATCTCATAAGGTTGTTGCATTATACCCCCTAGAACAAGTTGGCCAGCAATACCTTTGTTCACCGAGTCAAGATTCTTATAGAAGTGTTGTAACAACATGTTGTTTGGAAGTTTGTGAGTCAGACATTAAACTACCAACTTCTGAAATTGAAGCCACGTCTCATGGATCGATTCCCCTTCCAAGCATTTGAAGCCTTTTATACTATCTCTTAGTGTCATCATCTTTGACAGGGGAAAGAAACTTACAAAGAGAGCCACCATAAGTTCATCCCTAGTAGTTGTAGAGTTCCGCGGGAGATCAGCTAACCACTTGGTAGCTTCTTACATCAAAGAAAATGGGAATAGTCGAAAACGGACTGCTTCTTAAGAGATGTTCTTGAACGAGAACGGACCATATAAGTCCACAAATTTCTGAATATACCCATGGGGATTCTCATGGGCTAGCCCTCCATATAATCTTTTCATTTACAAGAGTTGTAGCATTGTGCTTGTGACATGGAAGACAATGTTCCCCTCAAAAGAAAGTAGACGTATAGCACCAACACCACCCAATTAAATCAGGTCATTAACATCATTTAGATTTCCGATATCATCTTAGTGGCCAATTTATCTACCATTACTCCCGTTCACGCTCATCTCTTCTTATGTTCAAACACAACCAACACAAACACAACAAAAAGGTAAGTCGGTTCAACTTTAACACAAAAATATCACAATTCAAACTTTAATAAGAGAATTCTAAACAACACCACTCCCTGCCAGTGGCACCATTTTTGATAAACGCTTAACTACACCTCATCCAATACTAGGTGTAGTAAATCATAATCTAGTATAAAATCCAACGAAGAGTTGGGGTCGAATCCATAGAGAGTGGCACAAGTTATAATTCAGTTGCAAAAATATAAATGCATGTGGTCTATTCGGTTATAGAAATAAAAATTATTGCAAACATTTAGCTAAATCAAAAGAGTGACAACTAATGTGAGATGGGGAGATTAGTTTGTCAATTAGCAACTAAAACAACTATGAAAACAGGGGAATTAATAAGGAAAAGAAGAGTTCTTGGGATGTGATCGATTATAGGCTAATTTCACTATATGGGTAATTGAAATTCACTAACAATTTCTAAATCTCAGTAGGTAGACTAGACTATAGATGCAATAATTTTCTCTCAAACAACTATTACGATTCAAGTGAATTCTCATGAACCTCGACACGCTTAACAATATAAACAGCCTAAAGCCTTAAGTCATCTACTCTCAAGCTAGATAGGTAGAATCGAGTATAGGATTCACTCTCTTGAGTTGAACTCAGATCAACCCAAGACTACAATCATTAATTGAAGACGTTGGTTCTAAAACCTCTTTCTCAAGCAAGCCCAGAACTCTAACTTAGAATTGCATTTGCAACAATAATTCATAGATTAATACACAGATATCGATTAAACCCACTTCAATTAAGCATTTAAATCAGTAAATAACAATACTCATAAGCTAGTTAAGCCAATAATCACATGATCACACCCCAAGAATTAGGTTTTAGCTACACATTATAAAAAGAGAGAAACAATTACCAACTATATTTGCCATGACCTGGGTAATATCTTCCAAGTCTCGACAATGCTTCAAATTGAATTATTTCAAAAGCACAATTGAATTTCCTGAAAATCAAGTCTCAAAAGATTCAAATTCTACAATGGAAACCCAAAAACTCAAAGAAAACTAAAACTCTAAAAACTTTCTAGAATTAGAACTCCTCACTCTTCTTTTTAAATTTCAATTTATAGTTTCCCAAATTTTGGCCTTCGGGGCCATTAGGCGAAGTAAGTCGGGCTTCGCC
This sequence comes from Solanum bulbocastanum, assembly GCA_037074985.1. Taxonomy (NCBI): domain Eukaryota; kingdom Viridiplantae; phylum Streptophyta; class Magnoliopsida; order Solanales; family Solanaceae; genus Solanum; species Solanum bulbocastanum. The sequence goes on from CM073601.1 coordinate 37,471,080, forward strand.
AACCCAGTTGGCAATCCGCCTTATGCTCTAGTTCATCGTCGGTTTTCATTGGATATTAGTCCTTAGGATTCTGTAACTTTAGGCAATCGAGGTTGATGTCGTCGAGTCGTACGGTGGTCTGTCAACGTCCAATTTCAATCGCCAAGTAAGTGTTTCCCCAAGGTTGGCACACTGGAACTTTAGGTGAGCTAAAGAGCCACTCGGCGGTTTGCCGAGTGATCTTGGCGATCACCAAGATTGCCTTCCTTCAACTTTTTCAGCTTGTTTGCTCCTTTTTGCCCAGTAATGTCCTTGCCTTTCTCCTTAGCCTTCATTGCTGCAAATCAACACTTTAACATTAGTTTAGAGTATAATTAAGGTATTTGAGGACACTTAAACTATGAAAATAAGGCCTTAAATGAATCAAAATCTCGAAATCATTAGTACACATGACAACCAGATTTTGAGGGTATGATGAGTTTGATTAAGTTATCCTCATTTAACTCATTGATGTTTTAATTTTCACATTTTTATCATCATGTTTTGGGTTTTAGGATGACTTGTCTCGGTGGGATAAGACGATTGTCATCACGTCCATTTTGGAGTTATAACAATTGAAAATTAATTTTATTAAATCAATATAATTGAAAGATATGCATACTAAGTACTAGACATACATTGAAGAACCAGAAGATTCTTTAAGAATTCTTTTTATTGTTTTTCCTCATGATAAGCTGATTGGATCAACTAATACTGGACTAAATCCCTATATTTTGAAAGTATAAAAAATGAATATGGGTTCATTCACATGTCATGTTATATGATAAATAGATGCATCTATAAGATAATCACATGTGTGTTTATTGTCAACCTGCAGTTTGACATTTGCAAAATTGTTTGTGCAAAATAATTTAGTTAAGCGTGATAGAAACGTCTCAAGTACACCTCATCCAATTCTAGGTGTTAACGATCGTTAATCAATATAAAACCCAACGAAGAGTTGGGGTCGAACCCACATGGAGCAGTACGTGTCTAAAATTTAATTATGAAGTTATACAGTGGTCTATTCGGTTATAGGAATGAAATTTATAGAAAAGACATGTAAACAAGTCTAAGGGGTGACAACGAAAGTCAGATGGGTGATTTTGGATTGTTAACTAGCTATCAACTATAACACAAGCAACACAAGGGAAAGTAATAATGTATAGGGGAATTCCTGGGGTGTGATCAATTATAGGAAAACTTCACTATATGGGTCATTGAAATTATTAATGAATAGCTAAATTTCAGTGGATAGGCTAGGCTATAAGAAAGAAAGTTTTCCCTCGAACAACTATCACGAATCAAGCGATTTCTTTCGAACATCAACAAGCTCCTTAATTCATCTACTCTCTCAAGCTAGATAGGTAGAATCTAGATTAGGATTTACTCTTTCGAGTTAATCTCACATCAACCCGCTAACTACAATCATCAATTGAAAGCTTTGATTCTAAACCCTCTTTCTCAAGCAAGCTTAGAATTGTATGTTCGAATTGCATTTGCAACTATAATTCTTAGATTAAAACACAGCTATCAATTAAACCCACTTTCAATTAAGCATTAAAATCATTAAATAACAATACCCATAAGCTAATTCAACCCATAATCAAATTATCACACCCCAAGAATTGGGTTTTAGCTAGACATCATAAAAAGATAAAAACAATTACCAACTCGATTGGCCATCAATTGGGTAAGAGTCTTCAAACCTTTACAATGTTTTCCAAGGGTTAAATTCAAAGACCCACTTTCAAATCCTCAAAATTCTACAATTGGAACTCAAAAATTAAGAGAAAACTCTAATTCTAAAACATAGGAATCAAGACTGCCTGAGAAGTGCTGAACTCTTCTTTTAAATTCCAATTTATAGTTGTCTGCGTTTTCCCCTGAAAGTCCATTCAGTGGATTAAGTTGAACCTCGCCGAATGGATCGGCGATCCGCTGATTGTCCTCTTCCATTAACATTTAACAATGGCCTTCAACATCTCAGGTCCTGTAACTTTGGGCGATCCAATTTGTTATCACAAAACCGATTGGCTATCTGCCAATTGCCCATTTATGTAGCCAACTTGGTTCTTCTCCCCAGGGCTGGCACGCTGGAACTTTAGGTGAGCGAAAGAGCCACTCGGTTGTTCACCGAGTTGTCTTGGCGATCACCATGATTGCTTTGCTTCACTTCTTCAGCCTTTTAGCTTTTTTTTGCCCGGTCATGTCCTTGTCTTGCCTTTTAGCCTTCGTAGCTACAAATCAACAATTTAATATCAGTTTAGAGCATAAATCAGGTATTTGAGGGCACTTATGCTATCAAAATAAAGCCTAAATGAGTCAAAATCTTAGACTCATCAACATCCCCAACTTAAACTTTTGTGTATCCTCAAGTAAAACTCAAGATCAATCAGTTCAACAAGGATGTCTACAAACAGTGCTGCATAAGACTCAACATAAATGCACACAACAAGGTTCAAATTACTCATGATCAATTGTGCACTCAAAGTTTCAAATTGTGACTCACCACCATCAATAGTACTCAAGCTCATAATGCTTGCTTCAAATGCAAGTTCAAGCTCAACAAAGGTATTCAAATGCCCTCACAACAAAGATGATTCCATATTCACACAAAACTCAACAATTTAAAGTGTCGAAATCACATACAACTCTCACACTTACAAAGATGAACACATGCATGATCCACCTATAGGTTTGCCCTTATTTTTCAATCAACATTCGTTTCAACTCATTTAAGATCAAAAAGTTCTTTTTAAGGCTTGTAATGTGGCTGGGAGCGAAGGTAAGGCAATTAAGGCTTAGTGGCTTCTACCTTTAAGTATGGCTTGAAGATCATTTTCTCCTTTTCCTTCTTTTTCAAACATGATCATAATCCACCCCATTATTCAACTCGACATGAATCACCGAATAGCCCATTTCTTTTGCTATTTGCACTACTTTATTTCACAACTTTTTCTATTTTTCAGTCTTGTCTTTTCCTTCTTCTTTTTCATTTCTTTTTCTCTTTTCTCTCTTTTTTTTTTACAGAGAGGTTCCATTATTTTTCCACAATACAACTAGGGGTAATATTTCTCACTTCTTGACTTTCCTTCTATTTCACCACACCCCCATATTCAAACAAACCATACTTCATGAAAGTTATGGATGAAGGGATAAAGAGAGGTCACAATTGTTCAAGTTTCATCCAAGAAAAGGGTAAGGCTCAATGGTTGCCAAAATAAGACACAAACTTCTCACAAGGATGGCCACAAAAGAGGATTGTCAAATGGGCTCACTCTTCAAAAGTTTTGCCTAAGATCATGTCTATTGTTTGTCTCACTCAATCAATCGGACCAATGGGGAAAATTCTAGGAGTCATCATGCACAATGTTTAAAGAGATCTTACCACACAAGGCATTGATACAATTATCAAACAAGACTCCACATTTTCTAGCTAGCGTGCAATGTTCATCACAAGAGACACATTCGACAACCGGCTAGTCACAACAAGATGCTAAAAGTTCAGATAATGCCTATGTCACTTCGTTTGCCTCATCGTAGCCGCACATTCATTTTGTTTGATTATGAGCACTATCCAATTCATCGGTATTGATCACAACCGACACTCAAATTTGCACAAAAACAGCCACAATTACACACAAAAATGGTGCCAAAATTTTAAAATTTGGTTCAAAACCATTTTCAATCAAAACAATGGGCCACAAGCTAAAACATCTGCAATACCAAAGCCAAGATATATATATATATATATATATATATATATATATATAATAAAAAAACCAATAAGTCCAATATTCACAAAACAGTCACAGGAGGTAGATATGAAAATACCTCACCCCACCCAATAAAATATGCAGTTATCCTCAAATGCAACTAAATAACAACAATTAATAAAACACAACAGAGATGGAGGTAAAAATAATCATCCTACCAGGCTAGGCCTGGGGTGAAGTCTATATCTCAGTCACTCCATCTACTTGGGAATCAGTACTCGGTGTCTCAGTATCCTTGGCTCCGCTAAAGCCCACCATAGTAGTATCTCTCAGGGAGGCATGTCTAGTTGTCTCATACATGCACCCTGCAGGTCAACCAAATCATCATAAACAACCTCATCTTGATCACCAAGCTGCTCTTCATCTGTCTTTGCCTCAGAATCAACAACAACATCATCAGCTCTAACTTCATCTCCGGTTGTAGTAGCCGAAGGCACATCCAAACAGGCTGGAATATCTACACTTGTGTCATCTGGGATCTCCACCGTCCTAAATAGCAAGGTAAAATTGGTGGACTTTAGCTAGTTCGCATCCTTTCTCAACCCAATAGTATCGACCTTGAAGGTCGTCACCTCCTCAATAGCACCTTGTCTACTCTCACATACCTCTACTCTCATCGTAAGGGCATCAATTGAAGTTCTGAAAGGTGTCAGTGCAGCAGCAATAACTCTCTTGATCATCCCAAAAACTGCGACCTCTAGTCGGGAGGCACGCGTATCAACAGACTGGGTTAGATGCCCCACCTTATACAGCATCGACCGGGTAATCAGAGGTCGGGATGAAGAAGTAGCGGATCTATATGGAGAGGGAGCAATAGAAGTATCTAGAGTGTTGGAAGGAGTGGAGTTGGATGTACCTGAAGACCTAGTGGCCGGACTTGGCCTAACTCCTACTGGATGTAATGCATCAGTATCAACCTCTAGGAATGTGTCCACTGAAGTTGCTCTCCTCCTATTAGCCTCATCCTTTTGGTACTCGATCTCAATACGTCAGATGTCAGTGGAAGATGTAGGTGTAACCTCGATATCCCTCTTCTAATATCATGGCACTCAAGCTCGTTGACACAACTCTGTGATCAACATCGGGAATGAAAGCGAAGTCTGCATCTGCTTAGCTCTCATAGCTATCTCCTGCTTAAGCAATTGCCTTAAATTCAGCTTCTAGCTAGAAATGATAGAGCCTAAACATGCTGCCTTTGGGTGTTTGAGAATGGATTCATTTTGGGATGGCATAATCGTGCTGTTGATAAACCCGAACCAGTACCGAGTTGCCACATTGAGATCCTTCTTTTCTATGGGCACACCTACATCTATCCAGTTCAAGGTGGTATCAGATAATAGGGGTTCCAACCAACCCTTCAGGTCCTCCAATGTCTTCCTCTGGATCAAATCGATGCATTGGTACATGAAATCATAAGTGCATCCTAAAATAACATTGATGTCAGAACTTTCGCACTTCACTTTCTTGCATCAGACCGTCACATCGTCAACCGACTTGAACATTATGGCCATCTTCTTCCCCATAAGGACTAGCTCACTATAGGTAGAATAGAATTCCCAGACCCAATTTGGAATGTAGGGGCCCCGGGGTTTAGTGAAAATCTCGAACTTATGGAACTTGAGGGTTTTCCATATCTCTGGGTGCATATCCACCACACCGTCTGTGGACAATCTCTTCTCTTCTAAGATGTCCTCATTTCCTCGGCCTTTAATCTGTTGAGAGACTGGGGAAAAGGACCCTATATTTGGGGCGTTGGGACCATAGTCTATGCTGGAGCTGCAGGTGAAGGGGGAGGAGTAGTCTGAAGCATTAATAGATCCACTTCATTTATCACAATGAATTATATTTGTTCGATACACTGTTGTCAATATAAATATTGAATATTGAAAAAAAAATTCAATTGAAAACAATAAAAAATAGTAAAAAAAAGGGCTTGTGTTGGATTGGAACTACAAATCTAATCCAAATAAAATAGATACAAAAAAGTATAGATGGGAGAATAAAAAAATATAAGTGAAAAACAAAACTACAATTTAGGGATCCTAGACAGATCATGCATCGCCTTGGAGCGAATCTCTGTTCTCCGGGCTTGCAGTAACTGGTCATCTTTAAGCTCATAGATGGAAGCCTGACAATCTTGAGAATTACCTTCGTTGTCTGATGTGGTGAGGTGAGTCTCGTAGACCCCCTCACTGTCAGAGCTATACTCCAGTGTCTCAACCACGGGCCCCTTTCCCTTGCCTTTGCCTTTTCCTCCCTTGGTAGGGAGTTTGGTTGTCTTTGCTCTAGATTCAGGTGTACCCTCATCAATAACCACTCCACATGCCCGCTTGCACGGCGGCATGTCACGTTCGGACACTTTGGGTCTAGCCATTTCTGCAAACTAAGTAGAAAAACGTTAGAAAATGTTCCAGAAAAAAGTGCAGAATGTTTGCTGCAAAAAGATTCACCGAACAGTTCGGCGAGTCACCGACTCACTTTGGTGAGCCAAGTCGGGCTTGTTGAAATTTCCAGCATAAATATTTCAAAACTCAAAGATGGATGGCGATGTCCAGGGCCTTTCGGCGAATCGCCGACTCCAATCGGCGAACTAGAAGTAGTCCACCGAAAGTAACAACGTACTTTAAGGATTAGGGGCACAGAAAGTCGTTCAGCGAGTCGCCGAGTGAACTCGGCGATCACATGCGTATCTCCAAAAGTTACAGATTCAAACTCACCACTTTAAGGAAATTAAGGGCGATTTGGGGGGGTGTTTGGCGAGCACCGAACCATCAGCTCGCTAAACGGCCCAATGTGCCATTTTTTCACCCCTCACTTTAAAATCAAGCCCACAGCCCCTAAAAAGCAAAATTAAACACCTACACTATGAAATTAAGGTCAAACCCATACTACCTATACCCTCGGGGTACTCAGACTTTCCTCGATTTGGCCAAAATTGGTTATTTGACATCATTTGCCTTTAAGAATGACGTCAACCACTCCATCATTGGGCAAAATTCAATATTTAGCACAATTCGGGGTTACTCAAACTTCACCCAACTATACCCAACATAATTTCATTGCAACCCAACAATTTAGACTCAATTCTAATCAAGCAAAAACTCTTGAATTGATCAATTATTAGCAATTAGACACAAATTTTATTCGATACGGGCAATCCACCAATTAAACACGATAAAATCAACTACCCAACAACAATCAACAACACATTACCTGTAGCGACCCCTTTCCATTTACCGTATGCACATAAATTACAAGATATATATTTATCATTTTCATTTTTTTTTTTCCCTCATGCAAGTAAGTGATGGTAATAAATACTATCCACTTTCAAGTACCCAAACTAGTTGGGTTCATACTTTATACGATCATTACAACGAGTAGCACATGTAACATATTACAAGCTTGGGTGTACACACCCCAAATAAACCAAACATATAGCCATGCTTATATTACAACCCATGGACATGATATGGTTAGGCTTCAACATCGAATGCAAATATACATCACATAGATCGGTTATAAGTACCAACATTTATACAAATATATATGCCTATATGCAAATGTGATCTTCTTTAAGGTTCTCAAAATTTCCATCGTCCATGGCCATCTTCATCACTCCTCTCGATCAGCCCCTACGATAGAAACAACTATCGCTAAGCATGAAGCTTAGTGGTGTAAAAACTATAGGGTCGAAATCCTCAATATTCATCAAGCCACATTTTCCAAGTCAATGAGCATCATACTTGAAATATAATAAATAAATCAAGTAACAATAGATAACAAGTATCAAATTCGATATTCAAAGATACAATGTCAAGAAGCTCATAGCACCCTTTTCCAAGAATTTCAATAGCAAGGCTCTCCCAATATATATACTTCATGTCGTCACACCCGGCACAAGCATGTATCAAGAAGGGTCGCTGCCCTGTATCAAGAAGGACCGAAGCCCTGTATCAAGAAGGACCGAAGCCCTGTATCAAGAAGACCAAGAACCATATTAAAAATGGCTTTCTAGTTCGTACTTAAAATGGTTAACTTCCATTCCTAAGACGAACTACAAATCCAGAGTCAAGATGGAAAATGATCTGAATCAAGAGGCCTGCCAATAGTGACAAAGCCGTAGCCACAAGAAGGACATAGTCCCAACAAGAGTGCCAAGTGATCAAACAATCTGTACAAGTGGGTGAGTTACACAAGCATCATACCAACATGACAATGCAAAGTAACAAGAGATAGCTGAGGTATCAAGATCAAATTTCATTTAAACCAGCCATCACAAGAGTTCAAGTACAAGTTTATACACAAACCTCAATACTTTAGCGTAGCAATAGTCCAACAAACTTTGCAAGCAAACCGGAGGCCAACCAACGTATCAAGTTCCTCAACTTGTTCACAAGTCTATACAACCTTAAAAATGCAATTAAATAACTTCTTTAATTCCTAATATCTCAATAATATCGAAATAAAATAGGATTACCACACAGATACAATTCTGTTCTCAAAACAGTGATTCTGGACAGTTTAGTACCCCATGTTCCAACTTAAATTTGAACAGGAAATAAGCAAAAATAGATTTTGTAACCTTCATTAAAGTTGTAGATACATCTCTTAAGATTCCAACGCAACAAGAATCACTAAAAAATACATTTTGTACAAAAAGATATCATCAATACACTAACAGTGGTTCCTACAGGAATTCTAAACCCGAAATCTGGACAATACTTGTCCTGTGTTGCGTCCCATTTTTCACATCTATAACAGCTAAATTAGACTGTCACATAAACATAAGAGTTGTAGATATATGAACCAACTTTCCAAATCATATTTATGCACCCAAAACGGAGTTCTAGATACTGAGATATTCTAAACGTAACACAACCTGCTCAGCTACAACAACATAGAAATCTGGACAGAACTTGTCCTATGTTGCGTCCCAGTTTTCACATCCATAACAGCTAAATCAGACTGTCACATAAACATAAGAGTTGTAGATATATGAACCAGCTTTCCAAATCATATTTATACACCCAAAACGGAGTTCTAGATACTGAGATATTCTAAACGTAACACAACCTACTCAGCTACAACAACAGAGAAATCTGGACAGAATTTGTCCTGTGTTGCGTCCCAGTTTTCACATCCTTAACAGCTAAATTAGACTTTCACATAAACATAAAAGTTGTAGGTACATGAATCAGCTTTCCAAAACATATTTATGCACCCAAAACGGATTTCCAGATCACAAGATAAACACAATTTACCAAACACTACCCAGCTCGGAAACAGATTTCAGCACTTACCAAACAAGGCGATTTGTATCTTGAATTTCAGCCAAAAGACCAAGGTTTTTCTTGTGATTTGGATGAACAAACTGTTAAGCCAAGTTTCTAAGGTTTTGTTTCTAGAAAGAACCGAAATTAATCAAAGGAGAGTTAAAATATATAGCCAACAAGTGATAAACATCACTTTTAAAGCTTTGTGGGCTGCCCAAATAGTGTTGTGGGCTGCCCACAATGCACACATAACCCTATATCTATCCATCCTTCACCTCTTATAAAAAAAATAATATTCATAATTTTAGTTAGATTAGTATGGAAACACCCCCATAAAATTCCTTAAATTACAATCCAATATATACTAAGCAACTAGTACTTATCACCACATTTCAAGTTCCCAACCAAAGAGTAGAACATATTGAAATAGTTTAATAATGGTAAATCAATATAAAAATTCTTATTAACATTTAGGGGCGTTACATTACCACATGCATTCGAGTTCAACCACATATTCAAGTACAGGGTTCGAAAAAACAAACATTTTTGCCAAAAAATAAGATTGTAATGCTTGGCTGCAAAGTTCCACAATCCTAAGCAAGGATTTCACAAGATATTAGACTAAAAACATGAAAATACTAAATATCTAATATAGGTGTAAAAGTACGAGAGTTAAAAATGAGAGAAGATGAAGGATTTTGAAATTTTAAATCGTTTGGCCTTTAAAACCTTTCAGTTCGCGCTCCATTCGTCGATATAAGACGTGCCCACCGAACCACTCGGTGGTCCGCTGAATGGTACTTTAGCCCGCCGAGTTTTACAAGACCTTCAGTTATTTGGGTGGCTCTAATGGCGATCCAAGTCGGGCTCGCCAATCGGATTTTTTAGCTCACCGACTTTTACAGAGTTTCTCATTAAGCTGATTAGTTATTATGGCGGTCCAAGTCGGGCACGTCGACTTGTTCGGTGTGTCGCCGACTGGACTCTTGGTTCACCAAATTACCTAATTTCCAACACTTCTCACTTTTCAACTTGCAAAATCAACACTCATTATTCAAAAGCAAAATTTAAAACATCAAAGACTTGGGTTTCCTCCAAAGAAGCTCATTCTTTAATGTTGTGACACAACGATAATACCAATTTAAACTTCATTTTTAGGGTTTGTCATTGTATCACTAGGCAATTCTCTTTTTGGCCTTGTATTTAAATAGGTCGATATTTGACCCATTTATGTTTCCAGCTGCTTAATAAAGACTGAGTTAGAAGTCACCGTCTGATTAAGAGTTGAGACGTCCTCCTTCATCTCTTTCAACACTTTGTCTGAACCTTCGACCTTGTTGAGAATGCGTGAGAGCATGTCTTTCATTCGGACATTCTCCGAGTCAGCCCTTGGTTCCTTAGGCTTTTGACGCTCATGGGGTGGGACGTACCTATCCTTGTCACCCTCTCTTTCCTTCCAAGTAGCATTACGATCACACCATTCTCTGTCACGGTCTCTCCATCCCTCATCTCTATTTCAACCTTGATTTCCACTCGGCCTTGGGTAGTTTGAACGAAATCCTCGTCCTTGATTTGCAAGGAAGTTCACTTCCTCATTGTACAACACTTCAAAATGTGCTTCATCGGGGTTTACTCCACCAACACCTACAACATTAACACTCTTTGCACCACTACCCGTCACATTTTTCGCCAAGATATCCAGTTGGGTCATCATTTTGGCCATGTTTTGGTCCTCTCTTGATCCTTTTCGATCTGCTCTTTTGTCGTCCTAAATGTGAGAGAAGACACTTGGTCCTCACGAGTGTACTATGCTCTATTGATCTTGGTCATGCAATCAAGGAGTTGAGAGATACTTCACAGGGTTGTTGCATAATACCACCGGGAAAAAACCTGATCAGTAACTCCTTTGTTCACCGAATCAAGACTCTTATAGAAGTATTGCAGCAGCACATCAGTTGGAAGTCCATGAGTTGGGCATTGAAGCACCAACTTCTTAAATCTTAGCCACGTCTCGTGGATTGACTCATCTTCCAAGCGTTTGAAACCTTAGATGCTATCTCTAAGTGTCATCATCTTCGATAGGGGAAAGAAACTCACTTGGAACGTTATGGTAAGCTCATCTCAAGAGGTGATAGAGTCCCTCGGTAACTCAGATAACCATTTGGTAGCCTCACCCATCAAAGAGAATGGAAACAACCTAAGACAGACTGATTTTTGTGATATGTTCTTGAATGAGAATGGACCACAAACATCCACGAAGTTTCGAATATGCTCATGGGGGTCTTCGTGAGCCAATCCTTCATATAAACCTTTCAATTGTAGGAGCTGAAGCATTGTGCTAGTGATGTGAAAAACAGTGTTCCCTTCAGCCGGAGGTAGATGCATTACACCAACACCACCAAATTGAATTGGGTCATTTACATCATTCAGATTTCCAATATCGTCTTGGTGGCCCACTTGGCTACCATTGCTCTCATTTAAGCTCATCTTTTCCTCTGTTCACAACAAGCAACACAAGCAAAAACCAAAGTAAGTCAGTTCAACTATAACAAAAAAAGATCACAATTCAACTTCAATAATAGAATTCTAAAAAACACCACTCCCCGACAGCGACACCATTTTTATAAAAATCATCTCAAGTACACCTCATCCAATTCTAGGTGTAAACAATCATTATTTAGTATAAAACCCAATGAAGAGTTAAGGTCGAACCCACAGCGAGCGGTACTTGTCTAAAATTTAGTTATGAAGTTATAAAGTGGTCTATTCTGTTATAGGAATGAAATTTATAAAAAAGACATGTAAACAAGTCTAAGGGGTGACAATGAATGTCAGATGGGGGATTTTGGATTGTTAACTATCAACTACACCACAAGCAAAATAGGGGAAAGTAACAATATAGAGGGGAATTCCCGGGATGTGATCGATTATAGGCAAACTTCACTATATGGGTAATTAAAATTACTAATAAATAGCTAAATTTCAGTGGGTAGACTAGGCTACAAGTAAGATAGTTTTCTATCGAACAACTATCACGAATCAAGTGATTTCTTTCGAACATCAACAAGCTTAGCAAATAAGAACAACCCACACCTTAATTCATCTACTCTCTCGAGCTAGATAGGTAGAATCAAGAGTAGGATTTACTCTTTCGAGCTAAACCCACATCAATTCAATAACTACAATCATCAATTGAAAGCTTTGATTCTAAAACCTCTTTTTTTTGAAGCAGGCCTAGAATTCTAAGTTCGTATTGCATTTGCAACTACAATTCTTAGATTAAAACACAGCTATCAATTAAACCCACTTCAATTAAGCATTAAAATCATTAAATAATAATACACATAAGCTAATTCAACCCATAATCACATGAGCACACCCCAATAATTGGGGTTTTAGCTAGACATCATAAAAAGGTAAAAACAATTACCAACTCGATTGGCCATCAGCTAGGTAAGAGTCTTCAAGCCTTTACAATGTTTTCCAATGGTTAAATTCAAAGACCCACTTTCAAATCCTCAAAATTCTATAATTGGAACTCAAAAACTAAGAGAAGACTCTAATTCTAAAACTTAACTGTTGAACTCTTCTTTTAAATTCCAATTTATAGTTGCCTGCGTTTTCCCCTAAAAGTCCACTCGGCGAATTAAGTCGAACCTCGCCGGGTGGATCGGAGATCCGCCGATTGTCCTCTTTCATCACCATTTTGCATTAGCCTTCAGCATCTCAGGTCCTGCAACTTTGGGCGATCCAATTTATTGTCGCGGAATCAATCGGCGATCCGCTGATTGCCCATTTCTGTCGCCAACTTGGTTCTTCTCCCCACGGATGGCACGCTGGAACTTTAGGTGAGCTAAAGATCCACTCGACAGTTCGTTGAGTGGTCTTGGCGATCACCAGGATTGCTTTTTCTACACCTCTTCAACTTTTTAGCTCCTTTTTGCCCGGTCATGTCCTTGCCTTGCTCCTTAGCCTTCGTATATGCAAATCAACACTTTAACATCATATTAGAGCATATATCAAGCATTTGAGGACACTTATGCTATCAAAACAAAGTCCAAATGAGTCGAAATCCCGGACTCATCAAAGCGCACAACTTTTAAAATATATAATCAAGACATTTTATCTTGATAATATTGATATATATTCAAGCTGATGTGACATTAAATGCCTCAAAGAAATAGTCTATCATTGCTTATGAGAACAAAGCTTTATGATTTGAAATATGATATATTGCATACAAAAGTAATTGTATGCATCGACTAGTAAATTCTGATCCATTTTTCTCTCATTTATTATCAGGGACTAAATATTTTTCATATGATAATTTTGATGTGAGGTATAATTAATGGATATATCATAATACAAAAAAATGAATTCTCCAAAATAGATTGGGATATATGTTAGTTTGTCTAACATAAGGTGGAGATAAATAAGCAACCAAGAGTTGGAGATACTCTTATTAAATGCCCCTAAAGGATAGAGTCTACGACATACATGAAGCATGATAGTCTAATTGGTTCTAAGTAAAATAATCCTTGAAAAAAAAGATGAGCAAAGGATCAAAATGATCATAACAAGAAGGCAAGGTGCTCTTGAAGAGCCTATGACATAATACTTCATGAAACCTCATGAGAGGGGTACGTAACTGAAAATAATGAAGTGATGAGATCTCAATAAGTTATGGTATTCGGTGAACCAATACAAAATGATGTCTCACTGATGATATCTTTTATACAATATAGCGCAATATTATAAAAGATTATGAAGATATGAATTCTACATCTATTAAAGCATGCTAACGTAGAAATAATTGTCAAGTGAAAAATTGAATTATACATCTTGGTAAGCGTAAAGCTTATGTGACTAACACTAAAAGAATGTCATACATTTAATATTGAATGTCATCACTTGAAAAAATTGATATGAAAATATTAGATGGACTCAAAATGCATGAAGAATATGTAAATTTTTGAAAAACATGTTTATAATCCTCATATAGATCAAATCAATTAAGAAACTTTCATATTGTTAAGCAAGTTGATGACTTGAATTAAACTCTTGAAGAGTTTTCAAAAGGCAATAGATTATTTGTTTAAAGAAGTTGAAGTGAGGAACTTGCATAATTCTGAAGGGATGATTCATAAAAGGAGATAGAACAAAGCATATTTCGTCAAAACTTTTCTACATACATGAGCTCCCAAAATGGTGATATCACCGTTCAACAAATTTGTCCAAACAATAATGTGACTGATTTATTAACCAAATCTCTATTAACTAAAACATTTGAGAAGATGATGCACAAGCTTGGAATGCAAGATTCAAGTCTTTGGATTGATGTTCTCATTAAAGAGATTTAATACATTATGTACTCTTTTTTCCTGATAAGATTGTCCCATTGGATTCCTTATAAGGTTTTTAATGGGACACCCAAAATGCGTATTATTAGATTTGTGTATTATTTTTCTTTCACTAAATTTTTTTTCCCATTGGATTTTATCTAGTAAGATTTTAACGAGGCATATAATTTATCAAATAGATATTCAAGGGGGAGTGTTATAAATATAATTATACTATAGTGAATGTCTATTTATGGAGATTCCTCTAGAGAAAAGTTAGAAATTCTATTTGAGGACCAAGTCAGTTTACCCCTATAAATAAAGAAATTTTCCTCTATTGTAAATCATCTATGAGTATACCTCGAATCCTGATATCCCTTCAAGAGAAATAATAAGGTTTCTCTCTTCTCCCTACTACTTTATTCTTCTTATATTTTATATAGTTTCGTAACATGAGCACAATTTTAAAAAAAAAAAACGTCTTTAAAAGAATCTTGATGAAAATAAAAATTTGTCACTTATATGATTCATTAATACCTTTCAGATTCATTAATTGATAAAGAAATACATATCCACCCACAGCCCACTAATATATGATTATCCTTTAATAAAAGTAAATAATGAAATTAATGTCAAGTCTCCGAAATAATTTCGGTAGATGAAGCTTCTTGGTTGAAATTTGTGGGGAAAAAAAATTAAAATTAGACTTTGTTTATCTTTAGTTTGAGAAATATATATATATATTTGTAGTACAAAGTTTGTACTATACAAAGCAGAACAATTATTTGAATAGAAAGTACAAAAAAGTACAAATAGGAATTAATCTCTATAAGTAAGAAAAGGAATACATTAATCATATAAAATAGATGTTCTTCTCTAATTATACGTATCAACATTAATTTGAAAAATATAAGATATTATGACTTATAGAGATTAATTCGTACAATTTAAGAAGATAACCCAATTAAAGTATATTAACTTATTTACTTAAAATAGGCGTTTTATAAAAATGTTTTATCATGTATTCAAATATTTAATCAAAATATATCACAATTCGAATGTCTTACTAAAATATTTATTAACCAGCTTAATTAGGAATTGTCGGTGTATTTTACATAAGTAAAACTAACAATAACTTTATTTCTCTAATTCTAATTATCAAAATAGAATGATGGAGACTTTTTGATGTGATATATGTCTAATTGTGACCTTTAAATTCTTTTTTTATATGCAGACTTAGTTGATATTTAGTTGGATTCTGTGATTGCACCCTCCTCTTAATATACAAATAGTTTGTATAATATTTAATTAATTAAAACAAAAATTGTCTTAGTTGAAACGTCTGGAATATTACAAATTACGTCATGCTTTTTGCATGCTTTGCTCATTTACTATAAGATGACTTTTCATAATATACCTGTTAAGAACGTAAATTTTATCTGATTTAAATTCATCAAATAATTTAAATTATATTAAATTTAAGATATATTATTTAAAGAAATATTATAAATTATGTGTATAATTAAATTAATTATTATTTAAAATTAAGATATGACTTTATTTGACTAGTCTATTTTATTGGATTACAAATGATGAACCCATTTTATCAAATTGAAGATGTCATCTCATGAGTTTTTGACTAAAAATATCCTTAAACTATACCCCAACTTAAACTACATGCTTAAATTATCTTTTTAACAAAACATCTTTCAAGTATTTAAAACTTAACAACTTTCATTCCTCTATTAAAATTTGTCAAAAATTTAGAGGTTCAAATTGGTGATACATGTCAAATGGTGGGGTGCACCAAATCAAATGAAAGAGCCAATAGGATCATACAACATGTCAAAATGATATAGCATGCCTAGGGAAATCAAAGACCAATAATTATGTCATGTGTGACACATGACAGCTCCAAACAATCAAATATCATCATGTCTCTTAAATCGCTTGGCCAAAAGAAACAACTTCTCCTTTCTATATCTATAAACATGGGTTCTCATCATTCAAAAAATCCACATAAATTTTAACAAGAAGCTAGAGAGTTCATGCATCAAACGTTATAGATTTCTCTACAAGCTACTAGCATTCAAGTATTTCTCTACAACTTTAGAGATCAAGATGGAAATTCAAGATGAAGCTAAAAAAATTCTTCAATATGTTTTTTAAGGAAGAATCGAAGAAATTATAGAAATTGCAACACGTACTCATCATATTTGAAATAAAATATTACAATAATTTCTATATTTTTGGATCTTAATTGTTATTTTTTCAACATGAATTTATTGTCTACAATACCATAGCTTTAATGATTTTACATCTATTGCCAATAAAAAATAACACTCTGTATTATTTTCGTCAAAAATCAATCATAGTTTATTAAATAAGAAATCAAACTTATTCACATCCTTAATCATATTACACCAATTAAAGCTTTAAAAATAATCTTTATGCCTTAATTACCCAATTAAAACCTAAAAGTTAGCCTTTATTATGGAAAAAATATATTTATCCAATATACTGATTTGTTTCTTTCCTAAACAACGATTAATTTCTCGAAATTACTCTATTTGTTCTATTAAACTAAACTTATTCAATTCAAAACTTCAATATTTAATTTAAAATTATAATATTTAATTCAAAAATACATTACTCAATTTATATTTTGAAACAATAGTAACTATAATATTCAATTCAAAAATACAAAAGTCAATTTAGAAATAGAATATTCAATTCAAAATTATACTATTCAATTTTGAAACTATAGTATTCAATTCAAAAATACAATAATCAAACCAAAATTGTTGTATTCAAAGAAAAACTATCATCATATTTTTCCACAGGCTCAAAACTCTCTTTCTATTTATAGGTTTTTTTTTTTTTTTTTTTTTTTTTTTTTTTGTAGTTATTTAATCAAGCATAAATTGCATATATCTAGCAAAAGAAATTTTGACCATTTTTCAAGTATTTCACATCATTATAATTTTACACAGTCATTTTTTCTCGACCTTTTCCTCCACGCCATTAGCTAATTGATTGTGTGTTGATAGATTCTAACAAAAAAAACTTTACACAACTTAGTAAGAACAACTTAGATGAGGTAATCATTTGATTTATGAAGAATGAGTGTATATAATCTATTTAAATATGCATATTGTCAACTAAAAAATTGATACTCAGATGAACCATACTCCATCCGTCTATTTTTAATTATCATGTTTTTTTAGAGTCAAACTATAAGAATTGTGATTAACATTTTACGATATATTTTTTCATTATATTGATATGCAAAAAAAAAATCAATTTATAGAATTTTTCATATAGTTTTTGAATATCTAATTTTTTTGTTTAAAATATCGAATTAATGTAACCTGATTAACATTGAAAGCTAGTCAAATTGACTTTTGAAACGCACAACATAATAATTAAAAGTGGACGGAGGAAGTATTATTTATTTGTTTGATTGTTATTTTATATAAGTATTTATTTTTTGGAGAACTAAGCTTATTTTAGTTTTTAACTTATGTTCTCATCTGATCGTGAGTAATATTTATTTTTTATTTTTGTTAAGTATGGACCAATTGTACATTTTATTTATTTTGTTAATCTTTTTTCAAACTGCCAATTTGTTATTCCTAGATTTAGATTTTCAGAATTGGTTTGTTAAATGTGTGAACTAGGAGTTAATTTCCTATATTGTTAGTCAAATATTAAGATCTCACTTAAGTCATTTTTGAATTTTTGTTTTTTTATATAATCATCCAAGTAATGAGAAAATTCCACTAAAATTATTTTTGAATTTTCTTTCCTATCATATATTTCATGGCATCATCCGTATGAACTATGATAAATGTTTTCAGAAGAAAATTATATTATTATTATTATGATAAAGACATGTTTCTCACTCCACTTTTGTCATTTCATAGGTGCGCAATCAATGACAAATTTGTATTGTCACACAATAATATTATTTTGTCTATGACCACAATTTTTGTAAGCAAAAATTTATTTATTTATTTTTTTGCCCTATTGGTAGTTCACAATAAAATATATCATAATAATTATGACGTACAAAAGTACATGATCAATGACCTTTTATGTCAAAATAAAATTATTTATTTCTCTCAAACCTCTCGTAGAGGTGAGTTGTGGCATATATCCCATTCATTATGCTTTATCACATCCTGATCCTTTCCTATCAGAATGGTCGAGCATTCCTGATGTTTATGACAAGTCACATTCTCTTCAAAGAAATGACTAATAATTTCTATGTACTTCATAAATTTATATCATAATGTCACGATCCAAAATGGATGTGATGGCACTTGCATTATCCCATCAAAACAAGTCAGCCTAAAAATTTGACTAAACATATAAATGCGGAAATGAAATCTCAATATAACAAAACATATGGATAACTTATTAATCAAACTCATAAAATCCCTAAAACTTGATTGTCACGTGTACATGTCGCTAATGTTTTACAATACAAGTCAAGAAAATATAAGTTTCAATGTCATTGTTTCTAGAATACAACAAGTACATATAAAAGAGAAAAGGATCCCTTAAGATGACAAGCAGCCACCTCACAAGTCTCCACATAAAGCATCGGACAAGAATAGAAGAGGGAGTATCACGATAATTCGAGCTCATAACAAGTGTAGCAACAAGGGGTGAGTACCAAACAACACGGTACTCAACATGTAAATTGCTAAACATAAGGTAAAGCAAGAAAGAATATGAGTACTCATATCACACTTAACCGAACCTCCATAATTACAACCTACACAGAAATTAACCCCCAACCTAATAGTTCCGAATACACAAGCACATAGTACGAATATCAACATTTCACCACATACAGATGATCAACACCATGTATCAAGTTCATTTATCATAAACATCAGAAAAACACTCACAAGTTCACAGATGATAATGATGCGCAAATGCAGTGAAACGAAATGTTAAGTAAGGTGATGCATATTTTTCCTAACAATACATATTCATTGAATATCAAGTCGGGGCTCATCGAGGACGCACAAGGTCCATGTATCCGTCGGAATAATTTTTCATCAACATAATTATTACTAATCGGGATCATTTCCCATCGACAAAATCATCACTCACCAGAATCATTTTTCATCGACATCGCCGGAATCATTTTCCTTCGGCATTGTAGCAACCATTTTCCATCAGCGTCATCACAATAGATCTCACCACGGTGTTTCAAAATCAATGCAAATAGACATATTCACACAATTATTAGGTGATGGCAAGGTCTATATTAATTCACAACTCATAGCAACTCAACATAGTATTTCATCAATAACGCATCAACATTACCACTTAAATCATTCACAAAATAACACACATCAGATTACCATCAAGTTGTATTTTTCATTAACCCTTTTTTATCATTTAGACCAATCAATATAAACAATTCAACTCATCAGTAATTCTCCTTACTCCCCAACACATAAAATAAGGAAATACAAGATTCTACAATCTTAACAAAGGTTTAGAAGTCCACTTGCCTTAAGAAAATTGTGTAATCAATATGGTGCTTTTCATTTCCCTTTCGTAGGATCTTCAAATAACTACAAGCTATTGAAATAAGAAATCACAATAAGAATTATGAACTATTAGCATCCATATCAATATTTTTAAAAAGTTGGGTCAAAATAACCCAAAAACTCAATACCGAAAATGAGGGTCAAATCTGAAAATTAATGTAAAATTGCATTACCCAAAAAAATTGAAACTCATTAGTAAAAATCATTTTAAAATGGAGTTAAAATAAGCTTTAAATCATCAAAATATCAATACCTTTCAAATACCTTCATGATTCAGGTCAAACCCCATTATTACAATTCCAAATCACGAAATAATTAATGGGTTAAAGAGATATGAAGTTAGAAATCGTTACCCAATCTTAGATACTCAAAAATCCCTTTTGAAATCGCCTAAACCAAGCTGCTAGGGTTCAAAAATGGAAGAAATGAGATGAAATCTTGATTTTGAAAGGAAACATTGTTCAAACAAAAATTTGTCATTGCAATCGCGATGACTAGACAAGTCAACTCATTTCAATTGACCATTGTGAGTGGCACTCACACGATTGCGATGACTAAGAGACTGAACCTACAAAATTGTGGTCAAGCTTCATGCAATTGCGATGCACACAAAACTGATCAAACATGATCGCGAAAGAGAGTCTCGCGATCGCGAAGAACAAATCAGGCTGCACTAGAAAGCAAAAACCAACAATTTACACAAGGCATAAAATTCATTGAATGGACCCTCAAAATTCTTTCGAAATTCGTTTGAAATTTCGAGTACACAAATCATAAGTGCTACTAAACTAAACTTGACATTCCGGACTCAATGGAATAATATAAACACGAATTTAAGGTATCCTTGATCTGAAACTCGTGAAAGTCGTAATAAACTAACTTAACATTTAAAACAACCAAATTGCCCTTGGAATCTCTGAAAATCAACCAAGACCTTTTCTAGGTCTAAAATCATCTCCTGAATTCATTGGAATTGTCAGAAATTTGATTCGAGTATTCGAACTCTGAATATTGACCAAAGTCAGTCCTTAGTCTAAAATCACCCAATCTTCCAACTCAAGACCTCAAATTCACAAAACATCTCCGAATCAGAAAACGAAGACACCCCTAGGCCAAATTCCACATTTTTACATTTATGGAATTGATGAAATTTCATTCTGAGACCCGAAACTCTTATTGATATCAAAAATCATTTTTTAACAACTTAAACCTTAAAAAACTTAAAACTCCCAAAAATCACAATCTTTTACTCAAATTTGAAACCAACTTTGCAAACTTATCAGAAATAACTCGGGGCAACTACCGAGAGAGGTAAAAAAGTAATTTTTATGAAAATTTTCAAAAACAACCTTCCGGGTCATTACACATACGCTCATTGTCATTCCTTTGAAGTTTATTATTTTTGCATGAAACACCACAACATCATTTCAAGTGCACCACCGCTTTATATTTCTTTATTTTGAGGGAGAATTTATTAAATTTATCAAATTAGATTGTATGATAACCACTTTCTCAATACCTTTCAAATCAAATTGATGATAATTATTATATTCACCCTTTGAAGGACCATTTTAAGAATCCATATTGTTCTTCCTTTTAATTACCACAATAACGACCATTATTAAGTTGAGGTAAGTATAGTTCATGTATAAATTTAATGGAAAATCTACTTATACAATGAATTTGTAACAATATATACTATATATGATAAGAAATAATTTAATATTATATAGATTGTGTATTTTTTTTTTTGTTTAGTTTCTCGTTCAGTGTTTGATACATGCATTGAAACCCAATTATATTTAGATTCGCAGTGCCTAGAGCCTCATTAGACAGGAAGCGCTCTCTATCAAAATCTTTTTCATACCAAGAGCTTGAATTCAAAACCTTTAATTAAACATAAAACATATTCATCTCGATAAAAGGGGTTCGAATGAACCCTTTGTAACCCTGGATTTGTGTCACGACCCAGACCGTCGTGATTGGCACCCACACTAACCCTCTAGTGGGAGAACCATTACTACAACCCAAGCTAAAAACTCAACCAAAAACTAAGGCATTTAAAGATACGGAAGCAGGTTTAAATGTCTAAGAAGAGGAAGAATAGGGAGTTCCCATAAACTCCTAAAAGTCTATCAAACATTGAGAAATAATGCCTAGAACCTGAAAGTCAATGTATCAAAACTCCAACAAGAACCATAAGTCTAAACAAGAAGGGGTACAACCCCAACTAATACAAGGAATCTAAAGCACTAGTCTAAGTCTGAAAATGTGGACTTAAACATAAAGAGAACTCATGGCAGCCCGAAAGAACTGGCTAACCCTTGAATTTGATTGATCACTGATCTTCTAAGTGAGGTCTGTCAGTAGCCGCCTGAAGATGCACTCTACTCAACAAAGAAAGAGCAAGTGCAGTATCAGTATACAATCACAGTGTACTGGTAGGATCACGCGATTATTCCAATAAGTGAAACACATGCAAATAACCACAACATTGTAAAAAAGGCATATACAGAACATATACAATATTAGTCATCATTTCAAGAAAGCATGTCAATTCCACATTCTTAAGAATACACAAATATGCCAAGTCAACGGTCCTCTCATGGAACCCTAACTCAAACTGTTAGTGTATCGGTACGTGGTACCCGATCCAAATTAGTGTGCCGGACATGGCACCTAATCCCATATATGCGCCAGAATATGGTACCGGATTCAAGTTAGTGTGTTGAAACGTAACACCTGATCTATGCAACACACCACAATCACAATCACAATGTACATTCTCATAATCATACAATCAAAAGGTGTTTCATGGCATATAATTATTCGTTCATACTCATTTACATAGGGTGTGATCAATAATGCAACATTCGTATACATACATGCAATACAATGAACCAATTACAAACATAGATCATACAAACATGAAATCACAATTATCACCTACATCGAACAAAGCTTGAATCCCCTACGAAACTTGATTCTTCCCTTTTTGGATTCTTTCCGATTGTTCTTAGTATACAAGAAATCTATATAACATAGGGATCAATAAACTATGTCTAATTACCCGGATTAAAATCAAGACTATCAACCCTAGATCAAACCAATGATCCAGTATCAAAATTAAGGGTTTTCCCACCATCCAAATAGTTCCAAAAACCCTTCCCTAACAATAATTACCCACGAATTTACATTCTACGGATCAAAAAATGGATTTAGGGAGTGAAAATCTTATCTTTAGCCTCAAGAATAGTGGAAAATTGTCAAGAAAACATCAGGGGTCGTTCCTTAGCTCTCAAGGTCAAAAAGTGCAAAATAAAATATTTTTGGGGTTTATTTCCGACTTAAGTCAAGATTGGCCCCATCCCGCTGCAACGGCCCCACCTTGAAGGGACAAATCTCATTCTGGCGGCTTGTGCGGAGATAGAACGTCGTAATTTGGGTCAAATCGCCATTTCACAACACACCTTCATCCCATGACACTCAGAAAATACTCATTCACGCTAAGATCAGTTTCAGGAGTTTTACTCGCCCAAATTCAATTCCATAAAGCCGTACAAGTACCGTAACACCTTAGCTATCTACTCGTGTGATCAAAATCATAATTAGATCTCCCATTTGCAACCAGATTTTCCTAAACCTCACTAACTCTGATTTCGTCCAAATCTGGACTAGATTGGGAAATTTCAAGATACTAAGAAAAAGTTTCGTCCAAATATGGACTAGATTGGGAAATTTCAAGATACTATGAAAAAGTTTTCTGGCCCAAAATCTTTCTCCTTGGATTTTCTATAACGACGAGAACATGTCGTTACAATAGATACCAATTTACCCATCACTCATCCCCGAGTGACAAACTTAGGAAAAATAGGCTAAAGTAAGAATGGAGTAGTACCTGAATCTGGGGATACTTGTCTCGCATGTCCTTCTCGGTTTCCCAAGTAGCTTCCTCAACTGGATGATGCTTCCATTGAACTTTCACGGACTTTATCTCTTTGGTCCTCAACTTCCGAACATCACGATCAAGAATTGCAATCAATTATTCCTCATACTGGAGGTCCTTTTCTAACAACACTAAGTCCCACTTTATAATGTAATCTTTATCACCATGATATCTCTTCAACATGGAAACATGAAATACCGGGTTAACTTCTGATGGGTTAGGTGGTAAGGCCAATCTATAAGCCACTGGCCCTATACAATCAAGGATCCCAAATGGTCCAATGTATCGAGGACTAAGTTTGCCATTCTTGCCAAATCTCACCACCCCTTTCATAGGTGATACCTTAAGAAGAAGCTTCTCCACCAGTCTGAAATGTCATGTCCCTCACATTATGGTTTACATACTTTTTATGTCTACTCTAGGCTGCTAACAACTTCTCTTGGATGCTTCTTACCTTATCTTGAGCATCCTTCACTAAATCAACCCCCAAAGGTTTCACATCTCTAGCCTCAAACCATCCTATGGGTGATCTACATACCCTCTCATAGAGTGCCTTAAACGGTGCCATATCTATGCTGGAGTGATAACTATTATTATGGGAGAACTCACACAATGGTAAAAACTTATCTCAATGCCCTCCAAAATAAATCACACATGCCCTCAACATACCTTCTAACACTTGAATAGTCCTCTCTGACTGTCGGTCCGTCTGTGGATGGAAAGTCGTACTAAAAGTGAGTTGTGTGCCTAATTAATCATGTAACTTCCTCCAAAATTTGGAGGTAAACTACATACCACGGTTTGAGATGATAGAACGGGGCACCCCGTGCAACCTCACTATCTCTTTCACATAAACCTTAGCTAATTGTTATGCATTATAATCTATTCTGATGGGAATAAAATGGGATGACTTAGTTAATCGGTCAACCACTACCCAAATAGAATCGAACTTTCCCAAAGTCTTGGGAAGACCAACCACAAAATCCATAGCTATCATTTCCCAGCTTCCATTCTGGAATTGGCATTCTCTAAAGCAACCCCGCAGGCCTTTGATGCTCATATTTTACTTGTTGGCAATTTTGACACTTAGCCACAAATTCCGCTATATCCTTCTTCATGCCTGGCCACCAATAAAGTTACTTCAAATCTCGATATATCTTAGTCACACCCGGATAAATGGAATATTGCGAACCATGGGATTCTGTCAACAATTTTTAAATCAAGTCATCTACTCGAGGAACACAAATTCTTCCTTTAAAGCTAAGCACACCCTCTGCATCGAGAGTGGTCTCTTGTGCCTTGCCAGACACTGTCTTATTTCTGAGCTCTTTCAAATTCTTATCCTCAAACTGTTTGGCCTTGATCTTCTCAATGAACGTGGCCCTTACTTCAATGCTAGTTAACATCCCTCCTTTCTCTGAAATGCCCAACTGTATGAACTTAGATTCCAAGGTTTGGATATCTTTAGCCAAAGGTCTCTTGGTTACACTCAAACAAGTTATACTACCTATACTTACCGTCTTTTGACTCAAAGCGTCTACCACCACATTAGCCTTACCCAGATGGTATTGAATGGTGACATCATAATCTTTAAGTAACTTCATCCACCTTCTCTGTTTCAAATTCAGATCCTTTTGAATTAACACAAATTGCAGACTACGATGATCAGTAAACAACTCACACTTGACACTATAGATATAATGTCGTCAGATCTTGAGAGCAAGCACTACCGCTGCCAACTCTAAATCATGGGTTGGATAATTCCTCTCATGCACCTTCAACTGACGCGATGCATAAGTTATGACATTCTTATTTTGCATCAACACAACACCCAAACCTGAATGTGAAGTGTCACAATAAACTATAAAATCCTTACCTTCAACTGATAGTGCTAGACTAGGTGCGGTGGTCAAAAAAGTCTTGAGCTTTTGAAAGCTCTCCTCACATTTTTTAGTCCATTCAAAAGGTACCTCATTTTTGGTCAACCTTGTCAGATACGTGGCAATAGAAGCGAAGTTCTTCACAAATCAATGATAGTAGCTAGCGAGCCCTATAAAACTCCTAACTTTAGTCACAGAGCTAGGCCGAACCTAATTCTTAACCGCTTCAATCTTTTGGAGATCTACCATTACCCCTTTTTTTCAAACTATATGCCCCAAAAAGGCAACTGAAGTCAACCAAAATTCACACTTAGAAAATTTTGCATACAACTTTTGTTTCCCAAGAACGCTCAGAACAATACGAAGATGGTCGGCATGCTTTTCCTCACTTTTCAAGTAAATCAAAATATCATCAATAAATACTATCACAAAAAAATCAAGAAATGGCACTACTAGAATTTTGGTCTACAACAACAGTTTCATATGCGTTGCAATAGGACCTAAAACAGTTGCCATATCGCTACAGCAACCGTTTTGCAACCGTCTCATCTGCTCGCGTTACTATAGCTCAATTGTAACAGTTAATTGTCACGGTTCCTGAAAGCGTTGCTATAGGAACCTCTATTGCAACGATTTCCCGTCCATCTATAGGTACTATAGTATTACAGCAGTTGTAACGGTTTACAACTGTTGCATTAGAGGATGTGGTAACTGTTAGCAACAGTTGCGATAGAGTATGTTGCAATAGATTGTTCTTATGGCAACACTTTTTTAAATATTATGGCAACGATTTTAATTGATATTGCAACATTTTTATTTTCTATTGCAACCAATCTATATGAATCTACAATTTTTCCCAACATGTTGCAATAGTTCAGGTTTCTTGAGCATTATATATATATATATATATATATATATATATATATATATATATATATATCAACAACAATTTATAAAAAATTCTCTAAATCAAATCACGTAAGAAAATGACTAATTATATATAGCCGATTCACATATATAATTTAAATATCCTAGTCATCACAATATCCATAAAGGTAATATATATATATATATATATATATATATATATATATATATATATATATATATATATATATATATATATATATATATATATATATAGTTTGCACAAGTTCCATACTAATAGAAATTAAAACAAAATATTGTAGCTTAACAAAAGTTTCAAACTGTCAAGAAGCAAAAGAGTTGAGCTAATTAAAGCAATAGGTTTCTACATTTTTCAATCAATTAGATCAAGTAATAAGGTCTTCATCACTGCTTTCATCATCCCCTTGGTTATCTTCTCCACCTATAAAAGACCAGAAAAATAAAAGTTAATTGAGAGCAAATGTTGAAGAAAGATAGTTCAGATTTACATAATTAAATAATTTGTCTCGGTCTACTGATCCACATCTGTGTAAGTGAAATAATCTAACATTTCATTTGCTCAATCAACTATGCATAAAGAAAAAAGGTAACTAGTATTATGCATTTCTGCAATAGTTAATCGAAACAGTAACAACTGCAAATGAAATTTTACATTTCTGCATCTATTAACTACAACACATTATTACATGAAAAACAGAATGAATAGCAAAACAAAAATGAGATTCAAGTAAATAACAGAGCTAGTAGTTAATAACAAAAAAAGTTCCATGTCACTGCTACTAATCAGGGGTCAAAAACAAAATTGAACTTCTTGAGAAAAGGATTCAGCTACATAAATTCTTGAGAAAAGGATTCAGCTACATAAATTTGAAACAAAAAACAACATATCAGTTCAATCATGCTCAAGGCTTATTAATCTGTCAAATCCTTTTAAGGCTGGTGGAGAAACAATCAAACAATTTTTGATAGTGAGATGCTTTAATTGCAAACAATTGAATACCGATGAAGATAATTTGGCATTATACAGATGTTCAAGAACAAGGTGTTGAATGCCATTCCTTGAGAGGAAAAATATCAAGTTGTCAATCACTGGGCAGGGTTTCAGACCATAATGAATAGAAAGGGTAAACTTAGTAATTGGTCAGGGTCAAAAAGTGATAGATAATGTTGGTAAACTAAAAAAAAAATGACACTCAAATATAGCAACACTAGCAGTGTACCAAATCAGTATACCACAATATCTCAAAAAACCAATTTTCAAGGGAAGGAGTTTTAACAACAAAATAAGAAGGGACAGAACCTTCAGACTTTATTCAAACCCTTCTAATTCACCATAACTAGTCAAATTCAAGCCATGGAAGTTATAAATCAAATGCACACACCAAGCACACAAGTTGTAAGTATCCAAAACTTCATCCACACTCCACTACATATAGGAAATGACAATCCATTTGGCCAAGCCAAAGTCGCAGAATGGTGAAAACTCAAATACATGGTTTTTCAGATCTGCCAAGTCCAGCGAGGATGATCCTTAATTTAAACTAACAACAAGTTACTAATCTTCGCATAAGGACCAACAGCAGGGTAGATACACACACAAATTATCTATAAACTAGAACTTACAACATCAGTTCAGTTGTGTCAGCAATAGGCCAACCCTTTAGTGCTAACTATTTATCGTTTCCAACTGTCAAACAATTTCACTAACAATAAGAGCCACAATAATTTCACAATTTAAGATGGCACACTAATGAGAGAACAATGATTCAAAGACTAATGTTTTCACAGCCAAAGCATTTGGAAAAGGAAAAGAAGAGTCCAAGGTTCTAATACTTAAAACAGGGTCCTGATCGAGATAAATCTATACACAAAAAGTAAGTAAAAAACTCAACATTCAACTGGAACAGCTATAATTAAAGATGGATGAAAGAATTAAGTGAAGAATAAACAACATACCTTGATGGTTTTTGCTAGAAGACGGACGATTCAACGGTTGCATAGCTTCTTGTGGTGACTGAGCACCAACTGATGCTAACTTGGCAGCATTCAATTGAAGTCCAGGGTACATAAGATTAAGTCGTCCAATAATATCATCTATAACTTCTTGGTGTATGGTCACTTTTTGTTGTTCTAATTTTTCCGCCATCCTTTGATGCATCCTCTCTTCCAATTCCTCAATTTTTTTTTCCATCCTCTCATCATTAGCACTTAAATAAGGTTCAGAAAACGCTTTTCTTTTCAAAGTACTTTTGGTAACTCCTCGTCCATACAATCTCAGGGACCCTGGGTGTTCAGGTCCCATGACTATTGTAAAAGTATCAAATGATTCATTATCGTCTTCATTCTGTCGACTTTTCATTTTCACCATTGTAGCCTACAAATCAAATTCAAATAAATAAAATCAAGTATTTAAGAACAAATAAAGCACCTTAACAACATTATAACCAAATAAAAGTCATACAATTTTACTAATTGTATCTTCGTTGGAGTCCTTGCATACTCGACCAGGTTTTCTTGATCTTGTAGCCACGAAGAGTTCTTTAGCTGACAGCTCATCGGGTCTTTCCTTCTCTTTTTCCTAATTACATAAAGTTGGCATTAAAGATCTTTTATGACAACAAATTCATATTTAATGATTAATAGGAGAACATACCAAATTATTGCGTATCACATCAAAACTTGTTTTACCAGCAGTATGTGGATTCATCCATTTTTTTCGATTTTTGGTATTTCTTTCACTCATTTCCTGTAAATAAACGAGTCAGTAAATTCTACGTAAATTAAAAATGAATCAAAAACAGAAAAATGAATCAATCATAACATAAAATATAAATCTAACCTTGAATTTTTCAGAGTCCCAATAAAATCAGATTCTGAAACATCTTTGGGCTTATTTGCCATTCGAAGATCATCATTATCATATGATTTATAATGTTTCTCATACAAGTCATTCTTGTAGTTTCTCCGAGCATTTTTAATTCCATCCAAAACCCATTTTTTTGCACTATCAGGAATATCATATTTCTCCTACAATTTGTTCTTTATATTAGTAAAAAGTATGAAAAGTTTATATCTGAAATTAGAAATGCAGGAACTCAAACCTGGGTATAATCCCACAAATCTTTTTTTGTGTCCATATTCTTCCAATTATGAATATTAAGAGGACAAAGCATCGCATTCCTTGCCAAGGTTCTAAGAAAACTCCCCAACTCTGTTACAACGGCATTAGTAGGGCCAATGGGTTGATTGTACCTATTCAATACGACCAACTTATGCTCTTGTCGCCCATGTACACTTTGCATTACTGTAGCACCTCTTTTCTTCTTTTGAGTCACAGGGCCTACAATAATACGAAGCAAAGTTAAACAATATATCAACAATGTTAACTAATTTTACAATTCCAATACATTAAAATATTTAGAAGTGAATTTATATGTTTTTACCTAGTTCTCCTGATAGGCCATTTTCTTCCGAATTTTGTGTCTCTTGTTGCACTTGGTCTTGTATATCGTGTGCCTTTATAGTAGGAGATTCTCTTGGCACACGTTGCAATTGTTTCTCAGAAACTTGTGCTACTACAGTGGAAGAATTCATAGGTGCTTGTTGCAATTGTTCTAGCACAACTTGTGCTTTTAAAGTGGAAAAACTCGGAGGCACATGTTGTTGTGATTTCTGCATAGATCTTGTTCTTAGAGTGGAACAACTCTGACTCATTTTATCCTTTTTAGACTGTGCTTTCAAAGTACAAGAATTCTGAGGCATTTGTCGCAATTCTTCTTGTAAAGTTTGTGCTACAAGAGTAGAGGCATTTCGCGGCAGAATAGATTGAACATTCTCTTTTGATCTCAGCAAAGAAACCCTTTTGTAAGCCATAGATGTAAGTGTTCCAGCTTGCACATATTGTTTTCCTTTTCCTTTGTTTCTTTGTTTTGAAGTCTCCTCCTTCCTTATGATTATCGAATCTGTCAAAACGATATATATGAATAAGAATTAGATTTTTTTAAACACAATATAAGGTACATGTATTTCTAAGAAACAAATCAGAATATAATTTTAAGAAAAAGAATAAAAGAAACATGTATTTCTAAGGAAAGGACATTTATCAGTCACTCAAAATAAAATAAAACGATGATAAATATATATTTATAAGTCATTCAGAAATTATTTATTTAATCATCCGCATCCATCCAATCCCAATCAGTATCATCAAAGTCATCCTCCTCTTCCGACGTTCCCATAGTTGTATCCTCTGAAAATTGAGCATCAGATGGCATATCAACAACATCAACAGGAATATCTTCTCTTGACCATCACATGTCAACATCGGATAATCTATCTGAGGTACCAATGTCTTCACTTAGCTCTCTCCAAAATGTATCTCCAATATTAAGACAATTTTCTTCCTCCAAGTCATACAAATCAACAGGCACTTTATTCCTTGCATAATAAACATCCTTCTCGATTGGATCCGCCACATAAAATACTTGATGCACTTGAGACGCCAACACAAAAGGGTCATCCGTACTTCTTGATTTGTTGAAGTACGCACGTGTTAACCCATATTCATCTATTTCAACAGTACAACACTAAAACAATTGTAATAATCAACCTCAATGATATCTTGAATAGCCCCATAATATATAACCTCTCCATCAATGGGATTTTGATCTCGAGCACTAGAAAAACTATCAGTTGTAGCTGATAAAGTCGCTCCACTATTTTGAGACTTGCGTGAGTAATCACGTTTTAATGTATAAAATCGTATCCATTAATGAAATATGCAGTATATCTTTTGGTTGCCACCCTATTAGGCCCTTTAGCTAGCCATCTTAATTGATTAGGCACTTCAACATTTTTAACTTTCTCTTTAAACCAGTTGCCAAATTCTTGACTATGACTCTTTGCCCTTGTCCATGCATTTGATCTAATATTACTATCAATTAACATCTTATGCTCCCTGCAAGTATGAATAATTCAAGTTTGATTATTAGGCATTTATAATTGAAGTTTTAAGTGTGTTATAATAATTGAACAAATGAAGTTTAAATTATATACAATTACTATGTTTTTATCTTACTTGATAAAATCTTCCACTTGTTCATCACCAGTATTGAAGAGAACATATCGATGTACTTCACTAGATAACTCTAGATCCATGGTAAAAGTCTTTCCTTTTTTCTTCTTCCCATTTCCAACTGGATGCCCAAGGGACAAATCATCTCCCTCTTTTTCAACATCCTCATCATCCTCAGTTCGGTACCTACTGAATGGTGTCTTCACTCCATAATATAGGTATCTCGAACCAAAGATCAAGAACTCTTCAACATCAAACCCCTCTGCAATACAACCTTCTGGATAACGTCGATTACGAACAAGACCATTAAACTTGCACATTTTTCTTTCAGTGGAATACATCCATCGAAGATGATTTGGACCACCCAATCTAATTTCATCAACCAAATGGATAGGCAAATGTTCCATTATATCAAAAAAAGATGGTGGAAAAATCTTTTCAAGCTCACATACAATTTCTTTGATTTCAATCTGCATTGGCTCAAGATCTGCTCGCCTTATAACCTTGCTGCATATAGCTTTAAAGAAGTTCCCCAACCTAATCAAGGCTAATGAAACATTCTTCGGCAATTCTTTTCGAACCACAATTTGGAGCAAGTAATGCATTATAAAATGAGCATCATGGCTTTTGTACCCTGATATTTTCATCTCATCCATGTCCACACGATCTGATATGTTTGAGGCAAATCCTTTTGGTAATTTTGCATTTTTTAAGATAGTGCAAAATAATCATTTTTCTTCTGGTTTCATGGTAAAACAAGATTTAGCTAAATAAGCTTTCCCATTTGTATTATCTTTCCTTGGATGAAGCTCCTTTCGTATCCCCATTTCTTACAAGTCATAGCGAGAATTAATGTGATCTGTTGACTTTCCTGGGATATCTAATAAAGTCCCAAGCAAACTATCACATATATTTTTCTCAATATGCATCACATCAAGATTGTGCCTCAACTTATTATGTTTCCAATATGGTAATTCAAAAAAGATGGATCTTCTCTTCCATGGACCCTTATTATTTCGACACCTTTTCTTGTTGCCCTTCCCAAAAACATTATTGAAATCATGTAACTTTTCAAGCACTTCTATGCCCGACAAGGATGTTGGTGCAGGTCTATGATCCTCCTCTCCATTAAAAGATTTTTTGTCTCTTCTAAATGGATGATCAGGAGGCAAAAATGCCCGATGACCTAAGTAACACATTTTATACTATGTTTGAGATATTGAGAGCATGTGTCGTAGTTACACGTGGGGCATGCTAATTTTCCCTTAGTACTCCATCCAGAAAGCATTGCTAGCGCTGGAAAATCACTAATTGTCCACATTAAAGCTGCACGCATTTGAAATGTTTGCTTTGTATGAGCATCATATGTTTCTATCCCAAATTCCCATAGTTCCTTCAATTCAGCAATTAATGGTTGTAGGTACACATTAATATCCTGTCCAGGTGATGATCGCCCTGGAATGATCATCGACAACATCATATACACTAGTTTCATGCAAATCCATCGTGATAAATTATAGTTCATCAACATAACAGGCCAGGTACTATGGGAAATGCTCATGGTTCGAAATGGATTGAAACCATCACTTGAAAGGTCCAATCGAACATTACGAGGATCTTTAGAGAAGTTTGGATGCATAGAATCAAAATCCTTCCAAGTTTCTCCATCAGCAGGATGCCTTATATTCCCATCATTAGGTCGTTCAGAATCATGCCATCTCATTGCAACAGCTGTTTCAGGACACATAAACATTCTCTGAAGCCTAGGCTTTAAAGGAAAGTACCTTAAAATCTTTGCTGGTATTTTAGAGCTTGCATTAGTCGTGCAATCACCCTCATTTGACCATCTAGAAGACTCACACACAGAGCAATTATCTTTCTCCGTATTTTCATTCCAAAATAACATGCAATCGTTAGGGCATGCATGTATTTTGTCATAGCCGAGACCCAAATCTTTTATTTTTTCTTAGCTTTATTGAAAGACTCAGGTAGTTGAGCAAAGGGAAATGCTTCTTTTAACAAGTCTAACAAATCAGTAAAAGCCACATCACTCAACCCATGTAAGGATTTAAGCAAGTATAACCGAATGATGAAACTAAGCTTACTGAACACTGATCTTTAGGGCATGCATGTTTTGTATATATCATTGGAAATATATACAAAACACTGATCTACATGACCTGCCAAGAAGTAACTTTAACAAGTTTATCATGCTTTCAAATTTATGTTATTAAAGACTTATGGACATTGAAGAAATGGAAAATGGTCGTTTGATTCACATGAAGTTCGCTCATATATATTCTAACACACCAATAAATCACCTTGAGGATTCAATTATTTTCAAAAAAGTAGCCCTACTAATTTTCTTTTTGATAGGAAATCAAGACAAAACAGTCTTTAAAAGTGATAAAACAGATTTTTAAGGCAAATAATATTGATCTAGAATTTTACGAAGTTTCAAATTTTCATGTCAAAAAGTCTAATACCAACCAGCAGTGAATTTAAGTTTTTCCATTTTCAGCTAATGTATCTCTTGTTTCCTGTTGCTCTAATGTAACTCTTCAACAATAATGAAAGTGAAATTTCTCACATCCTAGCTACTCAAGCGAGAGGTGAAATCAAGGAAGACATCATCAATGCAAAGGTAATCAAAATCGATTGAATAACTCATGGAACAACAATTCTGACATCAATAACAAGAGAAATATTGTTTAGAGTAATCAATTTCACCATAGCTACCAACAAAACTTTAAATCCACAGAAGCTAAAACTTAATGGGAAAAACCCACAATCAGAAACAAAAAAAAAACATCAAATACACTAACTACACATCAATGATTAAAGGAAAAAGAAGAGATTCAAGAAGAAAACCTCAACAACTCAAACTTGAAGTTTCTTCAGCTATAACCTCAAAGATGTCAGAACAGAACCTTCAGCTGTTGAAGAAAAAAACAGCAAGATTTCTCAGATTTCATAAGCAAACCTTCAGCCCTCTATTTCCTTTGATTTCACAACAGTTTCTAGAGAGAAATGGGTTTATGATTGAAGAAAAAAAATGGTTTAAGTTTGCCCTAAAATTACAGACAAGAAGAACTTACCATAAGATTCAAATCCCTGCAAAACTCCACAAGCTTGCCCTGAAATTGTGTTCTCCTTGTTGAAAAATATGTCCAAGAGAAGATGGTAACAACGTATGGTCTTCTGCTTGTTGAAGAGATGAGAAATGTCTTTAGAAAATGTTTGTATCAATATTCTGATAGAAAGAAAAATAAATTAGATTTAAAAAATTGTTGGCATGGGAAACAATGTTCAATGTTGATGCAACATCTATCAACAATGTTCAATACTTTTTCCAAAAAAAAATCCCTACTGATTTTTTTTATAATAAATCAAGGTAGAACAATCTTCAAAAGTGATTTTTAGATTTTTTTTCTTTTAACTAATGCTACAAGCCTACAACAATCATAAAAAGTAAGGAAATCATGGGTCTATGTTGGTCAATTTGTAGGTTTAAGCTTAAAAATACAGAACCTGAATCAAGTACTAGTAACATGGTGGACGCGAGGGTGCGGGGTAGGGGGATGGCAGTATGGCAGAATTACAGTTATACTATTCCAAGCTGCACACTTCAGGATGTTTAAATGACAAGTTAAATCATTTGACATGAGAAAGCCAAACACTAAGCTATAACTTTTTTGAAGTATAGATATTATTAGTTGCAATTTTGGTACTCAAATCAGTGTTTCATCTATTCTTAGTCCACAAATTATTCTTGTCCCTAGTTTTACTTCCAGTTTGCATGAAAAAGAAAAAGAATCACAGCCAATCACCTTTAAAAATACATGATTCTGTTAGAAATCCTTGATAGTTTCCATTTTTATTCATACTTCCTCCCTTTCCATTTGTTTGATAAGATAAGGGAACAGATCAGTAAATGGAGAATTAAACAACTAACCTCAAAAAATGCTTTGTGTTACATCAGACTTCATCATAGACTTGTGGCAATCACAGGACAACTATAGTTTGATTGACTTCTATCTAGCCTAGTTAAGTGTTGATCTTCCTAACAGAATATGAAAGAATCCATCAAGCTAATCATTCCATGAACAAATTTACAACTGAGTCAACTCTAGCAAAAAAACATGGTTTTTGTCCATTTCATTGTAAAGTTTAGCTCTAATAGGAATTGTAGCCTATATCTTTTTCTCCCTTCCTTTGTTGTCTTTGCTAACTCAATTTTATCAGCTTACGGATCATATACACTCTCATTATATGCAAATGTGTGTATGCAAGTAAACCGATCAGAAATGAAGACAACCATAAAGGTAATCCTCCTGAGCTAATTTCACAAACTTAACAATATTCGTGATAATACAAGAATCCAATCCACAATGATTCACCTCTAATGCACCTATGATCACATATGCACTTGAAAACCTCCAAATCTAAACATTTCTACATATCTGTGCCACCACAAACTTTGAGTTACTTATACAACACAGAGTACCACTAACAAAAAACCTAATTTGCAATTGAATCACAAAAAGAATCAAAAACTTATTCAACAAACTAAATACGAACCTAGAAATCCCTCAATTTCACAGTATACACGGATTTGATAGACCTAAAATAATGTCAAACAATAGCACTTTTGATAATTTCGTGGAGCAAAAAGAAGAGGCACTTCAATAATTAGAAGAAATCAGTAAATGAGAAAAGAGGAAAATCAGAAGTATGATGATGATATCCAAGAAATTATCCACCCATTTAACTTTACAACAGCTTGTATACATCGATAAACCAGAAAGAATCCAACTGACAAATGCGAAAAAAAATGGAGAACACTTGCAAGTTACAGCCATGGCTATAGCTCAAGCGACTATGGTAGACTCGGCCGGAGGTAGAAAGTGCTGGCCGGAGTAGATGGTGCAGTGCTCTGGATGGTGATGATTGGCAGAGAAGATCACTTTTTCGAACTAGTAGCAAATTTTAGTTTATTCCATTTTCATGTTAATTTATCTCTTGTTTCCTGTTGCTCTAACATAAATCTTCAACAATAATGAAAGTGAATTTTTGACATCCTACTCAAGTGAGAGGTGAAATCAATGAAGATGTTATCAATACAAGGGTATTCAAACCCGATTGAATAACTCATGGACAAGAAATACAACATCAATGTCAAGTTAAATATGGTCTAGAGCAGTCAATTTCACCATAACTCCAACAAAACATTAAACCCACAATAGCTACAACTTAATGGAAAAAAACCCACAATTAGAGAAATACATCAAATACACTAACCACACCTAAAGATTAAAGACAAAAGAAGAGATTCAAGAAGAAAACCTCAAAAGCTCAAACTTGTAGTTTCTTCAACTATAACCTCAAAGATTGAAGAAGAGAACCTCCAGCAGTTGAATAAGAAAACCTCTATTTCCTTAGATGTTACAAGAAAACCGACAAGCCTCCGTTTCATTAGATTTCACAAGAGGTATGAAGAGAGAAATGGGTTTAGATTCGAAGAAAAAAATGGGTCTATGTTTGCCCTAAAATGACAGACATGAAGAACTTACCATAAGATTAATATCCCTTCAAAGCTCCACAACTTCTGTGTTCCATCAATCTACTCTGTGTGTTGCTTCTGCTAAGATCCACAAATGGATGAAAAATTGGGTCAAAGAGATGAAGAGTGACACAACTTCGGTGTTTTGCTTGAAGAGAGGGGAAATGAGCTTAGGAAATGTTGCCTCATTTGTATCGATATCTGATAAAGAGAAAAGTAAATTGCATTTACAAAATTAATTAAAAATAATGTATAATGAAAAGCATTTGGCGGGTTCTGCCAAAATAAGAAAGGGAAATTATGGAGGGAATTAATAACCGTTCCAATAGAAAAATATTTGCATTAAATGTTGCCATATATGACTTTATGGCAACGATTACCGTAACCGTTACCATATGTCGGTCTATTGCAACGGTTTTAACATAATGGCAATGGATTTATTACTTAGCCGTAGCAATAATATCCAATCCTTTTGGCAACGGCTCAAACTGTTGCAATATACCCTCTATAGTAACAGTTTCTCAAACGTTGCTTAAAAATCCGTTGTCGTAGGCCTAATTTCTAGTAGTGTCGTTTGAACACACCATACATCAAACTCATAAAAGTTGCAGGCGCATTTGTCAATCCAAACGACATAACTAGGAATTCGTAGTGCCCATAGCAGGTTCTAAACGCCGTCTTGGACATATCCTCAGGCCTAATCTTTAATTGATGGTTACCAAACCTTAGATCAATCTTAGAGAAAACTGATTCACCTTGCAATTGGTCAAAAAGATCATCTATTCGAGGCAATGGGTACTTGTTTCGAATGGTGACCCTATTCAATTGCCGGTAATCTATACACATCCTCATACTACCATCATTTTTCTTAACAAACAAGGCAGGAGCTCCCCACGATAAAACACTAGGACTATGAAACCTTTATCAAGAAGTTCTTGGATTTGAGCCTTAAGATCTCTCAACTATACCGGGGTCATACGATATGGAGGGATAGAAATGAGGCGGGTACCAAGTTCCAAATCAATACAGAAATCTATATCTCTATTCGGAGGCATACCAGGCAAATTAGTAGGAAATACTTCTCTTAATTCTGACACCACAGGAATAGACTCAATAAAGGAAGACTCAACCTCAACATCTCGAATATGAGCCAAATAAGTCAAATAACCCTGCCTCATCAGTTTCCTAGCCCGAATGGAGGATATGATCTTAGCTTGTTTAGGCTTGTACACCCTTTACCACTCTAATTTTTCCCTTTCCAAAATTTCTAGAGTTACAAACTTAGTATTACAATTAAGCACATCATAATAGGGGGACAACCAAATCATGTCTAAGATTATGTCAAAGTCAACCATATCCAATATTACCAAATCAGCCCAAGTCTGAAAACCCATAAACAATATAAGACAAGCACGATAGACATGGGATACTATGACAGACTCTCCAACGGGTGTAGAAACATAGATGGGGGCATCAAACATATCATAAATCATATCAAACTCTAAGGTAAATCGCACGAACACACAAGAATAAGTAGAACCCGGATCAAATAACATATTAGCCACCCGATCACAGATAAGAATAATACATATGCTCACTGTGTCAGAAGACTCTGCCTCGTTCTTTCTTGACTGGCAACTTGTTTGCCTGGCTACACTGTACCTTTGCTTGCGTTACCATTTCCCCGACCTACACGGCCTCACTGATTAACTCCTCGCCTATCTTGTGGACGCCCTCGACCATTATTACCATTTCCTGCGGGTACCACTACTCTAGACTACTACTATGTGAAATCCAACATGCGTGGATAGGGATAATCTCTCCTCATATGCCCAGGTTCTCCACAGTTATAATAAGTACAATCAAAAGATGGCATATTGCCCACCGAAGGTGTGGCTCCCTAGCTATCCTAAATAAAATTCTGTGGTGGAGTTCCCGAGTAATTACTTGTAGAAGTGGGCATAACGGACTAAATTGGTTGGGATGCAAGTGTCGGCCTCCCTAAACCTCTGGAGTAAGAACCTTAAAAGTTACATGAATTCTTGGCTTTCTTAGCCAATGCCTTTGCCTGATCGTCTCGCCTCACCCCCTCCACTTTCTTCACAAAATTTGTTACCTCATTGAAATTTTTTCCTGCAAAGGTCATATGAATAGACAATACTTGTAACTCAGAATTTAGTCCCTTAACAAATAAGTGGATCCTCTCTTCCTCAGTAATCACCAATTGCATAGCATATCTAGACAAAGCATGGAACTTAGCCTCATAAGCGGCCATAGACATACCAACTTGCTCCAAAGCCATGAACTCATCCTTCTTACAATCTCTCAAAGTCCAGGGTACATACTTTTCCAAGAACAGGGCATGAAACTGGGTCCAAGTGAGTGGGGGTAAAGTTGAAGATTTGCATTCCATATAAGTTCTCCACCACTGCTTAGCCTCACCTTGAAGTTGGAAGTTCGCAAACTATACTCCATGCTGATGGACAATTTCCAACTTATGAAGTCTCTCGTAACAATCTAGGATGAACTCATAGGTGTCCTCACTCTAAGAACCATGGAACACAGGCAATTTCAATTTCAAGAACCTGGTCAACATCTCATGCTCATTACAAGTCATAACAGGACCCAACAAAGGATAGAAGAAGGCATTAATACCTACAGTTCCACCTACCTTGGGAGTAGTGATAGCAATAGGGAGATTGGCGAGAGATTGAGGTTCTTGAACAGAGGGAAGCACTTCAATACCAACCAATCCTTTCAGGAACGACATGATTTATTGAGCTAACATTAGATCTAAGGGAGGAATACTTATAGTCTCAGCCTATACTTCTTCCTCTTGTCCAACATTCTCTTCGCCCTCAACCTCAACCTCAACATGCTCATCTATCTCTTCATGATGAGCAGAAGGATTCTCATTCTTGGGAGCATTCTCAACGGGAGCTCTATCCCTAGTAGGTGCTACCCTTCCTCGGCATCTTCCCCTTGCTCTTTCTCTACCCCTGCCTCGACCGCGAACTCTTGTTGTGGATTCCTCAGCTGGTGCATTGATGGGAGCTACGGGCCTGACATCGTTAAACCTAGTGTTAACCATCTACGGACATAAGAGTGAAGGAAATTAGATACCAATTTGGATCACCAGATACAAATTGAAACCAAGTTATAGCATGAAAGGAGATAAAAGAAAACAGAGAGATTTCCTAAAGTCCTATAGCCTCTCAAAGAAAAGTACAGACGTCTACGTACCATTCTACAAGATTTAACTAGACTCATTTTGGTACATCGAGATCAACGAACCTAAAGCTCTGATACCAACTTTGTCATGACCCAGACGGTCATGATTGGCACCCACACTAACCTTCTGATGGGAGAAACATTACTACAACCCAAGCTAAATAACTCAATCAAAAACTAAGGCATTTAAAGATGCGGAAGCAGATTTAAATGTCTAAAAAGAGGAAGAAGAGGGAGTCCCATAAACTCCAAAAAGTCTAACAAATATTGCTGAAATAATGCCTAGAACCTGAAAGTCAATGTACCAAAACTTCAACAAAAACGATAAGTCTAAACAAGAAATGGTACAACCCCAACTAACACAAGGAATCTAAAGCACTAGTCTAAGTTCGAAAATATGGACATAAAAAGAAAGAGAACACATGGCAGCCCGAAAGAACTGGATCACCCTTGAATTCGATTGATCATTGATTTTCTAAGAGAGGTCTATTAGTAGCATCTTGAAGATGTAATGTACTCAACAAAGAAAGAGCAAGTGCAATATCAGTACACAATCACAGTGTACTGGTAGGACCATGCGGCTATTTCAATAAGTGAAACACGTGCAAATAACCACAACATTATAAAACAAACATATACAATATTAGTCATCATTTCAAGAAAGCATGCCAATTCCACATTCTCAAGAATACACAAATATGCTAAGTCAATGGTCCTCTCATACACCCCAAACCCAAATTGTTAGTGTACCAGTACGTGGTACCCGATCCAAGTTAGTGTGCTGGACGTGACACCCGATCCCATATATGTGCCGTAACGTGGCATCCGATCCAAGTTAGTGTGTTGGAACGTAACACCCAATCCATACAACATACCACAATCATAATCACAATGTACATTCTCATAACCATACAATAAAGAGGTGATTCATTACATATAGTTATTCGTTCATACTCATTTACATAGGGTGTGATCAATAATGCAACATTCGCATACATACATGCAATACAATGAAGCAATTACAAACATATATCACACAAACATGAAATCACAACCATCACCTACCTCGAACAAAGCTTGAATCCCTTAAGAAAGTTGATTCTTCTATTTTCGGATTCTTTTCGCTTGTTCTTGGTCTACAAACAATCATTATAACACAGGGATCAATAAACGATGTCTAATTACCCTGATTAAAATCAACACTATCAATCTTGGATCAAACCCATGATCCCAATATCCAAATTAGGGCTTTTTCCACCATCCAAACAGTTCCAAAACCCTTCCCTAATAATAATTACTAATGAATTTACATTCTACAGATTGAAAAACGAATTCGGGGAGTGAAAACCTTACCTTTAGCCTCAAGAATGGTGGAAAACAGTGAAGAAAATACCTGGGGTCGTTCCTTAGCTCTCAAGGTCAAAAAGTGCAGAATAAAACATTTTTTGGGGTTTATTTCCAACTTAAGTCGCGATTGGCCAGCTATGACAGGCTCCATCCCACCACAATGGCTCCGCTTTGGCTGGATAAATCCGCTCCGGCGGCTTACGCGAAGACAGAATGTCGTAATTTGGATCTCAAACCCCCATTTCACAACACACATTTATCCCATGACACTCGGAAAATACTTGTTCACACTAAGATCAGTTTCAGGAGTTCTACTCGCCCGAATTCAATTCCGTAAAAGCCGTACGGGTTCCTTAACGCCTTAAGTATCTACTCATGCATGTGATCAAAATCATAATTAGATCTCCCATTTGTTACTAGATTTCTCTAGGCCTCACTGACTCTGATTTCGTCCAAATCTAGACTAGGTTGGGAAATTTCAAGATACTACGAAAAAGTATTCCTGCCCAAAAATTTTTTCCGTTGGCTTTTCTATAACAATGGAAACAGGTCGTTACATGTTGTCCCTAGTCTTAAGAGTAAAGTCGTATTTGATAAGTGAGCTTTTCACGTCCCAAATTAGAATTTTCTAATGCAATTTTAAATTAACTTGAGACCTACAATAAATATCGAATATGTTCTTTTCTATTTTTAGATAATAAAAAAATAATATAGTAAGCTAAGTTCTCGATAAATAAGTCTTGAAATTCATGTTACATTTGGATAAATAACTTTGAAATCCTTTCAATGACTTGGTACTTTTTACTCCTTACGTTCACTTTTATTTGTAATATTTGAATTTGACAGAGCTATTAAGAAAATAATGTTTGACATGCTATTTTATCATACTATTTCTATTATATGATGTTTATTAGTATTGTCTTGACAAATGATTGAGAAATTAGTAATTAATGTTAAGAATAACATATGAAGAAAAAGACTAATTATTTTTTGTTGATATATTAAATATAATAAAATTAAAAATTATTTTTAAAGTGGAAAAATAAAAACGAATATTTAGATATATAATACTACTGCTGAATAACAATCATTAATGCTAAAATCAACGAAATGACTCGTCACTATTTTATGCACCTAACTTATAAAGTAACAATGTATTCTACAATATCTAAATCATAAATACTAAATTGATAATTGCTTTAGAATATATATATATATATATTGAAAATGCAAAGCTAACTTTTTTTTCTCAAACGTTTAAAATTTATTTTAAGGTTTCTAGTTTCTACGTCCATTGACCTTTCTTGTTTGAGAGAAGCATAAAGTTTTTTTTGTTTTTTTTTGAGAATTTGCACTAAAGTTTATAATTCAACAACAAAAAGAAATATGTATGTGAGTGGTAGGTAGGTCTTGCCGATTTACATGACTTCCTAATACATTTTATCTACCACATGGGTTAAACAAAGGAAAAAATCTACCACATGAGTGTGACTAGTAAATTATACTATATTCATTTTAAAATAAGTGGTTTTTTTATTCTCTTCAAAGGTATTTTACATAATTAAAAAGAAATATTTTTTTTCTTTCAAAAATAACCCTATTAATTATGAAGTGGATAAATTAAAAACTTAAAATTTTCAAAAAGTTCTGTCTTTTTCAAAGTAATTAATTGAGGGTATAATGGGTAAAATTTTTGTCCTTTCTTGATTTGTCAAAATGAACAAGTAATTATAGAGTATTAAAAAGGAAATGTGGACAACTAATTAGGGACATAGAAAATTTATAAAAAAGAAGAAAAGTCAATAACACAATTGAAAGTCATGACGCTTTTATGATGGTCTTTGATTCAACAAATTATGATTTCGAAGTTCAATATAAGTCCCTTACATAAAATGTCGCGAAGATAATAAATTCAACAATCAGACATAGTGTGAATGTTGAGATTCCTAGAAATTTAATCATGTTTTATGTTTGTAGTTATGGTGTCAAATGAGCGGATTGAGTTGAGATTGAAATTATTAAAATGGGCTGAAATAAAATTTGGGTTGAGTTATGACCTATCTAAGTTTACTTTGGGCTCAAATGGGCTGAAAAATGGATTGGATCTTGATCAGTCCAATTTGACTCATTTAATCTCACTAAATTTAATATATTGTTATTTAAATTTTATAATCACAATTTGAATTTCAACTTAAGAATTTTTTTTTTAAAAAAAAAAAGGTTACAAATGGATAGATAAATCCTTAAAGATATATAATAGATAGCAATTTTTAACTTCAATATAGGAGCATACATTACATTAATGTCAATAAAGAGTCTTAAAACGGATTGAAATTGGAGATCAAATTGGGCTCAATTGAGGATTCTCTTAACATGGGGTTAAGAATTGAATGAGTTGAGATTAAACCCAATTCAAATTATGTTGAGCTCAACCCTTAAAATTTTGGAAGAATTGAGCGGATTACCTATCGTTAGACTCATTTTTTACACCTCTATTTGTAGTCATTAAATTCTTAGAAAAAATAATAAGGAAACAGAGAAGGGGTGAGAAGTGAGAAGAGAAATATAAAGAAAATATAAATGAGAAACTGAAATACAAGTATACAGCGCAACAACAATCTATCCTAACTATGCCTAGAGATGGTAACTTATATCAGGCATCTCCTGCTACACTAGCCACATATATAGTACACACTTCCCACCACGTTATGTTAGGCAAAGCCAATTAATCTTTTAGATTGTACTTTTGCACAATTACTCCATTTAAGTTGAATAAAATTATTGTTATCTTCCGGGTTTGCCATGTTGTCCTCCACATCATCACCATGAT
This sequence comes from Solanum bulbocastanum, assembly GCA_037074985.1. NCBI lineage: Eukaryota > Viridiplantae > Streptophyta > Magnoliopsida > Solanales > Solanaceae > Solanum > Solanum bulbocastanum. The sequence continues at coordinate 37,515,845 of CM073601.1, forward strand.
TCATAACAATACTTCTTTCCTGCGAAAAGACCTTTTCCTCAAGGTTTGGGGAAGACTCAACCCCATGCTTCGTGAAATCAGTTTAACTTAATGGAGTAATTTGTTGCTCTAGCTCTCCAATGCATCACTTTAACATTGAAACATGAAAAATAGGGTGGCCATGGTTGGAAAATCTAACGTGTACGTCACTTGACCAATGCGCTTAAGGACTTGGAATGGTCCAAAATAATGCCTGCCCAGCAGGGGCGGATCTATTAAGGGCTTGGGGGGTGCCGCGCCACCCCCCAACTTCGACGGAAACTCTATATATACATAGGTATATATATATAATATTTATATAAATATAGAGCGTGGCACCCAGTGAATAATCGATAATTCTATTTGGCACCCACGGACTCTAAATCCTGGATCCGCCACTGCTGCCCAGCTTAGGATGTTGTTGTAGACGCACAATATTTTGACGATATGGCTTAAGTTTGAGAAATACCTAGTCCCCTACAATGAACCCAAGCTTAGAACGGTGTTTATGAGCCAACTTCTTCATGAGAGCTTGTGCCTTAATCAAATTGAGTTTAACGGTACCAAAATTTCATCCCTATTCAGAAAATAATTTTCCACCAGCTCGCTAGGACTGCTACCCCTGATATTGCGAGTTATAGTAGGAGGTTCTTTCCATAAAGAGCCTGAAAGGAAGTCATACCTGCCGAAGTTTGGGGCGAGGTGTTGAACCAATACTCAGCCCAGGACAACATGGAAACCCAATGATGTGGAGAATCAACGACGTAGAAACAAAGATATTTCTCCACGCATTTATTAAGGGCCTCAGACTTCCCATTAAATTGTGGATGGTAGGCGATACTCATTGTCAAAAATGTACCCTACAAACGATTGATTTCCAGTCAGAAGGTGTGCAAGCATCTAGGATCATAATCAGTGACTATGGTTCTTGGGGTCCATGCAAATGAATAATTCCCACTGCAAAGGTTTCAACAAGAAGTCATGTAGAAAAATGGATGCAAATGAAGTGACGATACTTCGTTAATCAATCAACCACTTTCATGATAGTAGATTTTTCCTTTGATCTATGTAAGCACGTGATGAATTCCATTGAATGTCTTTGAATACAAAAGCAGGGATTGGCAAGGGTTGTAACAATCTATCCATGTGGTGATGAACATCTTTCATTTGTCTACAAGTTTGACAAGAAACAACAAAACTATGGATATCATGCCTCATTTGCTTTTGGTAAAAGCTTGAAGATAATCTATGATATGTACGAGCCACCTAGCATGACCCCCAATTGCATTGTCGTGAAACTCATGTAACAAGTGATAATGAAGTGGGGAATTATAGGGAATGACCAATTTTACCCTATAAAATAGGAGGCCATCACCAAATACATTGCCCAAGTAGATGACAAACTAACCTTCTAATTGCTTATGGATATCAAGCAATTCGGGGTGTGATTGATTGAGATATTTTAGTTCCTTCTCAAGCTCATAACTTCAGGAAGAAATAGCTAGTAAGAGAGTGTCAGAGGGACGGTAAAAGCCATCAACAACTTGATTTAATTTCCATGGGCGATAATATAATTTGAAAGTCATACCCCACCAACTTACTAAGCCACTTCTGTTGTTCTGACATTAGTATAGTTTGATTGGTCAAATTTCAGAGTGATTGTTGATAAGTGAATAACGTGAACTTGCATCCCAATAAGTATTGATGCCATTTACTCATAGACTGAGTAATCGCAAACATCTCTCTGTGATAAGTGGACGTTCCCTGCATGCATGAGCTCAACTTCTGGCTAAAATAAGTTATTGGGTGTCCTTTACTAGTACATGAGTTGTGGTAAGTTTAGCCTTTAAAGTCTCAGAGGCAGCTTGGATAGAAGTATTTCGCATGAATGGTTCCTTACGCAGCAAATTAGTGACGGGTCCTGCTATAGATGCATAATGATGAATTAAACAAAGGTAATACATAGCAAGACCTAGGAAACTACGTGTTTTCTTAAAATTCTTGGGAAGAGGTCACTGTTGGATAGTTATTATTTTGCTTGAATCCACACTCAAGCCCTGCTGAAATATCATATGTCCCAAGTACTTCATTGAAAGTTGACCAAATAAACATTTGGCCCTCTTGACCACCGGTTGTTGTTATTGAAGTAATCAAACACTGATCATAAGTGGATAAGGTGGTCCTTCCAATCGGGGCTATAAATTAAGATATCAAAATAATACCTACACAAACAGCCAGAGATAAGGCTTAAATATCTCAATCATGATGGTATGGAATGTAGACTTAGCATTAGACAATCCAAATTGTATCACTAATAATTTGTAGTGTCTATCATGTGTTTGAAATCCTATTTTGGCAACATCTTCAGTTCTGACCCTAATTTGATGGTATCCTGATAGTAAGTCAAGCTTTGAAACAGATATTGCACCATTTAACTCTTGGAATAACTCATCAAAGGTGGGAACAGGAAATATATCCCTCATAGTAATGGCATTGAGAGACCTATAATCCATGCAAAACCTCCATGTATCATCTTTTATTTTAACTAAAAATACTTGAGAGGAGAATTGGCTTCTTCTAGGCTTGATAACCCCATCCCTAGGCATCTCCGCAACCAACTGTTTCATAACATGCTTTTGGAAGTAGGGATAACCATATGACTTTGATATTAGCTAGTTCAGCCCCAAGATTTAAATTAATCACATGGTCTTGTGATCGTGATGGTGGCAATCCTTATGGTTTAAGGAAAACATATGAGAACTCATTTAAAATAGGGACCAAGGCTGGAATGACTTTCTGACTTGAGTCTCATGGTACATGATATTCGATTCATCCATGTGTAACCAAGATGTATCGCATTTGAGGCGACTTTATTAGTGGCCTGGACTGAAGAAGGACATAGCCGAGTACGCATCCAAGTGTCAGAATTATGGGAAAGCAAAGTATGAGCATCAAAGGCTTGCAAGTTTGCTTTAGTGAATGCCTATTCAGGAATGCAAGTGGGAAATGATAGTCATGAATTTTGTTTTAGGACTCCCTAAAACTTTGGGGAAGTATGAATAAATTTGGATAATTATTGACAGGTAAACTAAATCAACCCATTTTATTCCAGTAAAAGGGGATTTTAATTTTCAACAGTTGGCGAAGATTTATGTCAAGGAGAAAGTGATGTTGTACGGGGTGCTCCTTTCTATCATTTTAGACCATAAGACTCAGTTTACTTTTATGTTCTGGGGTATGTCGCATGAAGTGTTGGGTACTCATCTCATTTTCAGTACAAACTTTCATTCAAAAATTGATGGTCAGTCAGAGAAGATGATTCAAGTATTGGAAGACATGCTGAAAGCATGTGTGATTGACTTTGGGGGCCATTGGGATAAGCTTTTACCCTTATATGAGTTCTCTTACAATAATAGCTATCACTAAAGCATTTATATGACACCTTTTGAGGAACTCTATCAGAAGGGATACAGATTGCCCGTAGGATGGTTTGAGCTTGATGATGTGAAACTCTTGGGTGTGGATCTGGGAAGCTCAAGAGAAGGTTCTTCCAAACCAAGTTGTTGGCATCTCTAAGCAGATAGAAAAAGTATGCAAATCGTAAGGTAAGAGACATGAATTTTCAGGTTGGAGAAAATTTTATTGAAGGTGTCACTAATGAATGGGGTGATCAGATTTGGCAAGAAGAGTAAGCTTAGCTCTCGCTATATTGGTCCATTCAAGATTCTTGGCAGGGTGGGGCATGTGGCTTACAAGTTAGCCTTTCCACCCAACTTGTCTAGAGCTCATCTTGTTTTCCATGTGTCTATGCTAAAGAATTATCATTGGGATGGAGACTATATCATCAAGTGGGACTCGATAGTACTAGACAAGAATCTGTAGTATGAGGAGGAACCGATTTTGATTCTTGATCAAGATATCTAGAAGTTGAGAACATAAGAGATCAGATAATAAAGTTCAAGTAGAAGCATTGTCTAGTTGAAAAGTTTATCTGGGAGACCGAGACGGACATATGGGATAAGTACCATCACATGTTTGAGGATTCAGGCACTATACTCTTCTAACTTAGCGTAGCCTTTTCTTGTGTGATAACTTGGAGATGAGTGATGGTAAAATGATATCTATTGTAATGACTCATTCCAATTATTATGGGTAGATCAATGGTGAAAGATTTGGGCTAGAAAACTTTTTGAGTAGTAACTTGAAAAATTCTCGGCTATGCCGGTCTCAGATGAAATCTAAGCAAGGTGAGATCTAAGATAATTCGAGAATGGAGAGGGTGGCATGTCTAAGCTTAAATCACATTTTCTAGTAGCTAAGACATTAAGAAAATCCATAGGGCCTTTTAAAATTGAATTTGGGTGGGTAAAATTTTCGGTATCGAACTTGGCATGAAGGAGTTAGGATATAATATCAAGATTCTAAGGTGTGTTTCGAAATGGGGGCTTTGGAAAGGATTTTTGAGCTACTACCTCCGTGCAACACACTATAGAGGGCATTACGCTACTGTAATGGGGGAAAATAAATTTTTGCTATAGTGGGTGATTCCGCTATGGAAGGGTCGCTACAACGAGTTGGGCTGCTATAGGGGGTAAGTAAGATTTTGTGTAAAGAAGTTCCAAAACTGGTCATTATTTAGCTATCTTGTTTTGGGGAACTGTAGAGGCGACTTAAGGTGTTTTTCACCCGTTTTCCATCATTCTATTCAACAAAGGTAAGTTAATTACTCCCCTAACTTGTAATTTAATTCTCGAGCCCTTGTAACTTATGATTTATTTTATTATTTTAGACCATGAACAAGCCAAAGCATTGAAAAGGGGGAAAGCTCGGGTTTTTGGAGTTTCCAAGGCTTGATTCGAGGTAGGTGATGGTTGTTTGTTTCTAATGTATGTTAACTACTTTATAGTATTACTTGTGCAATGCATGCGGGAAACACATAAGCAATGCCGGCTTTTGCATATAAATTTTAAGGCCAATGTCTTAGGCCTCCAATTTTTGGGGAGCCTCAAATTTCTACAAATAAAAAATTATATTTAATTTTTTCATGAAAAAAATTATTATTTATAATAAATAGTGTGTGTGTGTGTGTGTATATATATATATATATATATATATATATATATATATATATATATATATTATTTTAATCTTCTTAATCTCATTAAAAGTGAAGAAATCAAGAAAACATTGTTTTAGATTCTTACATTTTCTTCGCTAACACTCACATTATTTATCCTTTTTAACTCTTTTTGCACTCTATTTCAAATCTTTGATAGTTAGAGTAATACTCGTTCGTAACTTTTCATGTTAAAGTAGGGTATACCAAGTTATCAATTTTTTGAATCAGATTCTATAATATTAACTCTTATCTTTATTTAAAGTTTATCAACTTATTACTTATAGAATTGTGTTATCAATTCATATAATAATTGTCTCAATAAAAAAATAAATGTTTAATTGATAAAATCGTGCCTAAAAATTATAATTTAAAAAATATTTGAAAAAAATCATTTATAAAAAAGATATTAAGTAATAATTTACATCTAAAAATTTAGAAAAATAAATAAATACAAATAAAATTTATTTAAATTTTAGGCCTCTAATTAAAATTTCGTTTTATACCTTGAATTATGTTGAGCCTCCCCAACACATAAGGGATGAATATGATATGAGATCATGTTAATAATCGCATGTAATAAACATGTTTAATTTACTTATGGCTTCAAGTGTGGTTGTTCATTATGAGTGTTATTGTGCATGTTGTTTGTGAATACTAACGGTTAGCTTTGGTGCCACGTTTGGTACGAGATATTATATGGTTGGTTTGGGTACCATGTCGTTACACTTACAATGGTTGACTCGGATACACTAACAATGATTGACTTGGGTACCACGCCGGTACAGTAACAATGGTTCGCTCATGTACGACATCGGTACACTAATAGTTTGCGTATGGATTCCATGAAAGCACCGATGTATGTTATTGTGATCATGTGGGACATGTTTTCTTGTTTATTGTAAGAGACTTCATTGACCAGGGTGAGGTCATTGAAGATTAAGAGGGTAAAAGTATAACTATTGGGAACAATTCATTTAGGCATTACAAAAGTGATTGTAAACCTAATTAGAGTTTGGACTCATATTTAGTGAAAGAGATTGTAAAAAGTTCCACACAAGATTAAATACTTTTAGATTAGAGTTAGCTTGAAAATATTGCTACGATCAAAGTGATTGTAGACAATTAAGTGATTAGAGTAAATCTCAAAGTTCTAACTAAAAGCTACACTTTTGTTCTAGTGAAGTTTTGAGAGAAATCTTACATAGTTGGAACATGATTTTTGTTGTATATCTCTTTATAAGATATTATTGTCTAGTCATTTTTGTTACTACAAATAATATCTCTCCCTGTCCACAAAAAAAGAAAAGAAAAAGGAAGAAAATATGATACTTCCATTAATTTGGGGTCCATTAAACGAGTGAGAAGAGATAATCTAAACACATTCTTTATCCTTAATGTGTGTTAAGGGTGCTTCCCATGAAAATGCTCAAACAAAATATCACAAGGTCTAAAACCAGTCAATGGTCCACTTATGTTAATCATGCACAAGTATTATACACATTGTAGAGGTGATCATTTTAATAATTGGTTTTATATTATTACTACTTAATAATATAAAACTAATAAAATAAGCTCTTTATATTACTAAAAATAAATATACACTTATCTTAAAAAGTTCTTTAAAATAAGCTCCTTAAGATTTAGTGACATCCTAATCTTTCTACACATTTGGCACAAATCCACTCTGCTTAGCTAAATAAACTATTCTTTTTGTATATAAACCAAAAGCACACATTGTATGACCAAACTGTTAGAATATTTAATCCTCCTATGGTCCAATTTGGAAATAATAATTCATGACTTTTTAGGTGTGAAGGCAAAGAAGTTGTTGGGGACACCAAAGACTAGTAGTACGATAATAAATAAATCTTTGAATTAATAAGACCCACAAAAGTAGAAGTATTACACAAGACCTTCCTGGCTGCTTCCATGTGAAACCTTCTTCCTTTCCTTCCATTGAGACCTTTTTTTGTTCAAACGGAGAATATACTCCATTCATTTTTATTTATCATGCTATATTAAAAATAGTTATCCAACAATATTAATTCAATATAAAATATCAAAAGATTATTTATTTTTTTGTGTTTATTTTATTTTTATTATTAAATATTATTCAATATCTAATTCATTTTTTAAAATATTAAATTTAATATATTCAATGTCTAAGATAGTAATATTATTCTTATTCTTATTATTGTTTCTTAAGCGTGTATCTAGTCAATAGTAGACAACTATTGTTGTATAAAGAAAATACTTCTTTTGTCCGATTTTATCAGTCGTACATAAAAATGTTATATTTATATATTTAGTACTAGTAATAATTTAATTTTAAATATTTATCTTATTTTAATGAAATAATTTAGAGTTACACAAACAATCAATAATTTATTTTAGATCACAAGTTTCAAGTCTTTTTTTAAAAAAAAATTATGTACCACATCAAACTATAACAACAATAATATATTTAGTGAAATCCTACAAAATGGATTTGGAGAGGATAAAGTATACACAGACTTATCACTACCATGTGGAGACGAAGATGTTGTTTTCAAATAAACCCTCGACTCAAATATAACAAATCATACCACATCAAACTTTATTTAATAAATTAGATCGAAAGAAATTGATTGACTACTTAAACTTTAACCTTATTGATAAATATTCGATTCTTCCGAATTTATTTTTTTAAAAGACTGGGCACAAACTGAATAGATGTGTCAAAATCTCATTATTATTTTTCTCAAAAAGGAAGCAGTCAACTAACCCCTCCAACTCTCCACCACTAATCTTTCCCAGTCTATAAAGCTCTAATCAAAGTTCCCCATTTTTCTTAATCAGACAGTTCAATTTCTTGATTCAATAATCTAAAACCCCAAAACCAAAAATCCCTAAAGAAAACCAATTCTTGAACCATTTGGTTCCTTTAGGATTTTGTAGAATCAAGGAAAGGCAAAAGAAGGGGAAATAAAAATCCAATCTTGAAAAGCAAAAAATGGATACTAAGCTCTTAACAAGTAATTTGGTGTTGTTTTCATCAATCTTGTTAACCCTATTTGCTTTTTCATATGGTCAAAATTGTTCTACTCATCAATTCACAAACAACAATCTTTTTTCCACTTGTAACCCTCTCCCTGTTCTCAACTCTTTTCTTCACTGGACTTACCACCCTGATAATCACACAGTAGATCTTGCTTATAGACATGGTGGTGTTACAGAATCTTCTTGGGTAGCTTGGGCTTTGAATCCTGATGGTAGAGGAATGGTAGGATGTCAAAGTTTGATTGCTTTTAGAAATTCTAGTGGACAAATTCATGCTTACACTTCACCTATTACTAGTTACAATACTGCCTTGACAGAGGGTGCTTTGAGTTTTGGTGTGCCTAGAATTTCAGCAGAGTTTGTAGGGAGTGAGATGATTATCTTTGCCACTTTAGAGCTTCCTAGTAATAGGACTAGTTTTACTCAGGTGTGGCAAAATGGTGGAGTTTCTGGACAAGTTTTACAAGTACATCAAACAAGTGGTGATAACATAAGAAGTGTTGGAACTGTGGATTTTGCTAGTGGGCAGACCTCAGCTGGTGCTGGTGGGGGTATATCAGCTAGTGCTAGACAACGTCGAAGAAACGTGAGTTCAAATCCCTTCATATTCGTATTTTGAATGTCTGATTTGCAATTTAGAAACCTGTATAACAGAGAATCTGTGTATAAGTTTATACAGTATAGTATAGAAGGTGGAATAAGTAATACTTGAATAACTGAACTTATCTCATGTATTATTAATATCTGTATAACTCTAACCAGCTACTAAACAAACCCTTGGTGCTAGAGAAACTAATTTGGATAAATGGATGGATGGTGATGATTCATATAACTGATTCTTAACTTGTTTTGGAATGGAAGCGTAGTTATTATTGTTGAGTTTTGAGTATATAAAGATGGTGATAACTTAAGTCTTTTTCCCAAAATATTTACATATACGTATGGCTCGTCTAAGGAATGAATATGTTGAAAACTTTGACAGATTCATGGAGTGCTGAATGCAGTTAGTTGGGGTGTTTTGATGCCAATGGGTGCTATATTTGCAAGGTATTTGAAAGTGTTCAAGTCAGCTAATCCAGCTTGGTTTTATCTACATGCTGGTTGTCAAACTGTTGCTTATGCTGTTGGTGTTGCTGGATGGGGCACTGGTCTCAAACTTGGTAGTGATTCTGTTGGAATTAGATTTGACACTCACAGAAACATTGGAATCACTCTCTTCTGCCTTGGAACCCTTCAGGTAACAGAAATGTGGCACTATACTTTTTGTCTCCAATTATTTGACTAAATTTTCAGAACTAAGTCAGGCATAGATCAGTTTGCTTTCTTAAATTGAAAGTTCTGGTATTCAGAAACTAACTACTTCATATCAACATAACAAAACATATCTATGTTGACTAGCTCTTCAATAGGATATTGTTAGCTCTTGATTACCATACTAATTTCGAAGAGGACCAAAGGAGTAATTGTTGCTAGTGAGATTCAAACACATGAGCACTTGCTCATTCAATGTGTTTGAAACTCACTCAAGGGGTTTGAAACAACTAGGCTACAACCACCTAATATGTCAAGGGTGTTCAAAATATGTTATTTAATCACTTAGTCTATCATTTTACTTGTCTATACGGTATTTTTTTTTTTCCAACTAAGGGTGTCCAGGACACCCTGACATGCATGTGCCTCCGCCCCCGGTGGAAGCAGTTAATAGTCCTTGCATTAGGGGTGACAGTCTACGTCACACCCCCTTGGTTGCGGTCCTTCTTCGAAACCTGTTAATGTGGAATGCTTTGTGCAGATGGCTGCCTTGATCGATTAACATACCAATTCCTAGCATAACACTACACAAAAAACTGGAATTAGTTATGAACTTCGTTGCGAATCCATCGTTAAATTGCTCATAGCTAACAAAGTTTTGTGATAATCTTAGCAACGGATTTTACAATTTAACTACAGAATTTATCCATCGCTAATTCTTAATCTTTTTTCATAGCACAAATTCCAAGTTCTAATTGTGTGGTTTTATATGATAATAGGTTTTCGCTCTGCTATTGAGGCCAAAGCCAGACCACAAGTTCAGACTCTACTGGAACATCTACCATCATGTTACTGGATACACTGTCATCATTCTGAGCATCATCAATGTATTTGAAGGATTTGATGCTTTAAATGGACAGAAAAACTGGAAAAGGGCTTACATTGGAGTGATCATATTCTTGGGAGCCATTGCTGTTCTATTGGAAGCCATTACTTGGTTCATTGTCATTAGAAGGAAAAAAACATCAGTATCTGACAAATATCCTCATGGCAATGGCACTAATGGGTATGCCAGCAGGTCTCACGATCAGACCGCGTAAATAAATATGTGTTCTCTCTAATAATAAATCATACTATATAGTTTTCGAATTCTTTATATATAATGAGGCATGTTTTATGTATGTTTTAGTTGAGATATTGTTATTAATCTATGATGTTTAGCATCAGATTTTTGGATATTTGATTGCTAGATTTAGATTCTCTTGTTTGTAATTTGTTCTTGTATAATATATACACGTTGAGTACCACTTATTTCTAATTTACTTTATTGTATCGCTTCCTCAATTTTAACTCGTCACTTTTATGAAATTGTTAGAGTAAATCATGTTTAACGTCTTACCTCAAAAATTTGTATGTTCAATTAAATAACGTCATATAAATCAATATAAAAAAACATTATTCATTCAAATAAAATACTACCCTAAAAAATATGGTTTGGTTCCATCAAACAAAACCAAAAAAAATAATAAAACAATCTCCAAGTGGTATTTATTGCCACGAAATTGAAAGAGAATGTGTTTTGGCCTTCTAGAAAGTTAAAATTCAAACTTGGTAGAACAAGTTGGAAGATCATGTGGCAAACTTGACAAGACCATTTTTTAAAAAAAAGACAAGTGGAAGAGCATGTGGCTCTTTAATATCATCGCATGTTTGGTGAAATTGTTTGATATAATTTTCCATTAACTAAAATCAATAGTTACAATAAAAGCGACATTTAGTGATAATAGTTCTTTTTTTTTTTAATAATAATTGAGTTTAATGTCATTATATTTAGAGTTGTTAAAATTAAATTAACTATATTTATGTGAAAAAATTAAAGATGATTTTTTGAAATATTATATATTAGTTTCCAGAATAGTTTAGTGTAGTATTTAGGATAAGAATGTTGTAGAAATATCTAGATATTCTACAGTAGAAGATAAAGTTGCTAAATTTTTCTTGTAGATATTTTAGAGATGATATTTATAGAAAATAATAGAATAGTTTAGATCTTGTTGTATGTAAAACGATCCATAGATAAGGATAAATAGGAGATGGTTTTGTACACTGGTATAAAACCAATTCAACCAAACCCAAATCAATAAAATTCAAGAAGTCTTCTTTCATAACCGAGTTCTTCTTTCCGAAATAGGCCTTCGACTTTCTAGCTTCCTCTTTTTTAATTAAATTTTCCGATCTTAATTAACGATTTTGGGGTAATAGAAGGTTTCTTGATTATATTTTTCTTATGCTATTCTCTATAATTTATATTGAGTGTGGTTATTAATACCTATATTAATTATTATTGCTAAATATAATCACAAAATAATTATCAATAAATCTTTTATTTGTTGTAGTGATAACTGATTGATTAAGAAAAACATAAGAACAAATTTTAATTTTCAAAAATCAAATCAAAATATATTCTAAAAAAAAAAAAGACAAAAATTGACACAATGGTTGTCGAATTTATGAGTGTGTGGTTGGCTTTGATTTTGGTTGGTAATTAACAGCCAAAACTTTTGGAGTTGATTTAAGATACGTTGAAATTCCAAAACGGCCTTTTCAATCTATGGGTGATCTGTCTATCAATAATTGTGATATTAATATTAATAGAAATATTAAGAGAATGAGGACCAATTAAAATCATAACTTATCTTGAAGGGAAAACAAATCTAGTCTTGATGGTGATTAATTAGTTAAATGGCCTTCTTCAAATATTAATGCAAGTCCATGACTAAGACAGGGGACCCCGGGGGAGATAGGGATGGGAGGGGATGGCCGAAATGGCTGAAATTAATCAGAGATTTCGTAATAGTGGGACAGATCGGGACGGAATGAAATAGTGGGATAACATGATGAGATTATTTTATTTTTTTTAAAAAAATAATTTAAACCTAGAAGTGTAAGTTATAATATGCATATCTTATTAAAATTATTTTAAAATTTAATTAAAAAAATTCAAATTTCAAAAAGCTAGACTTAAAATTTCAAATTTCATATTTCAACTTGAAATATAAGATAAGTTAGCCAAGTAAGAAATTATTTACTAATGTTGTTTAATTTGTTTGTTAGTGTTTTATAAAATTTAATTTTGTAGTTATCAAAAATAGTTCAAATGAAATGAAAGAAAAAGACTTATAGTAAATAATATAGGACAATAATTAATGAAATTAATTTATTCAAATAAAACATAATGTGATATATATATATATATAGAAGGATAATTTAGTCTGTTGTGTCATATTTACATATTATAAATACCTCTTGTAATTGTTTAATGTATCTATCGAGATAGTTATTCTTTTATGGTATCAGATTGTCTGGAGCTTTCTAACTCTTTTTGTCCTACGTATCATCATGGGTTCATCTACCTCTCCCGGTACTCAAATCCTTTGTTCCTCTTCCATGGCTACTATTCCTATTGTACCTTCTATTTCAAGTTCCGTTGTTTCTGTTTCCAACTCAAAAAGTTGAATCCTACCACTCTTGATTACACAAACTACATGCTTTGGAGAGAGTTATTTGTTTCCGTGTTAAAAGGACAGAGTGTTTACGACTTCATCAATGGAAGTCATTCATGTCTAGAACCTACTCTAACCGTGGAGAATGGAACTTCGACTATTAATTTTGTTTTTCAACAATGAATCCAACTTGACTCAATTTTTTTGTCATGGATACAACTCATAATTTATTAAGAGATACTTCAGGCAATTATTCATCCTATTTCATTATTTAATTGTTGAAATTAGTTTGGGCACCATGTATTTGATAAAATGCCCAAATGAGCTATAAAATGATTTTTGAAACTTTTTGTGTCAAAATGATTTGAGTTTATTAGTTGCGTGTTTGCTTGTTGTTAATATTACACTGATGGCAGTCGAAATCCCGTTCTCAAAATCGAAATCAAAGTTGGTTGTTCATGTTGAAGGAGGCGACTGTTTGCTTTTGCGATTTCCGCTAAAGCGCTTCGGCAATGTTCGCTTAAGTGAACTGAGCATCGCTTTTGCGATATCTATGATAGTTTCCTTCCAGTATAAGTTTTTCAGAATGCTTGTTTTAGTTCTAATTTGAGTTCCAACCATTTTCTTTGACTTCTAATTATTAAATAGCATTGTTTAACATATAATTCACACACTCATATGCTATTGTGATTTATAGATTCTCACAAGTCAAGAATAGCACACGAACTTGGTTTGAGGAGGAAATGGTGGTCCACTATGCCAATATCGATTTGTTTCTCTCTGGGCACAAGAGATTTATTATGCTGATTTGATGAAGAAGATGAAGCTATTTCTGTAGAGAGACATATCGCTGAGGAAACACTTTCAACTTTCCACCAAAGGTTGTTGGCATCCGGTTGGATATGCTTTGCAGCTGAACCTTGCGCGGCAAATGAGCAATGAGTTTGGGAGTTTTATGCCAACCTTATGGAGACTGACATGGCATCAAAGTTGATTACTATCAGGGGCAAGGTTGTCGATTATAGGCCGAAAGCAATTATTCAGATATATGGGTTACTCAACCCTGATATCAAGGCCTTTACTGACAAAGATTATGAGTCGGGTACTTGGCTGGCTTCAAAGATATGTCCGGACCCAAATGTTCCATGGGCCACCACAAAGACCAAAATTTTATGCTCATACCTAACTATGAAGGCAAGGACATGGATGTCGATAGTGTGCAACCGTATTCCCCAAGTGGGAATATTAGCAACATTCCGATGTTTCAAACTCAGATAGTGAATTGGATATATGATCAATGCCCATTCTACGAACGCCATTAAAGCGAAATCAACATCCTTATTACAAGGTCAACAAATAGCCTTCGAACGCAAGCTGATGCCAGTCGGAATCAGCACAGATTGTAAAGATATCATTACTCTGCTTATACATGATCATCTTACTTATTCAAAGGAGTTATTGTAGAAGCTGGGACTCCCCCCCCCCCCCCCCCCCCCAATTCAGCATAACTTTAGAGAAACAAATCAAGTGGTGGATGCACTAGTGAAGGAGGAGACTAATCTAACACAGCCAAATTCCTTTGTGTGCCGTGAAGTTTCACCATTGTTTGTCTTGGAAAAGCTAGAAGCAGACATAGCAGGAACTCGTTTTGTTAGGCTGATTAATACCCCTACAAATGTAGATGAATGTATTAATACTAGTAGTAGAAACACCCCTTCCCTTAGCATCAATAGCGGGCTTCCAGACACGCTGCATCTCTGTACTAGCATGAGTAACATGCCACTATCTTCTATGAACGAATATTAGTAATGAATATCAGTATTTTGTTAACCAAAAAAAAAGTTCTAGTTAAAAACTCACTCACAAAAATTTAAGCTACATTATAGTTCAAACATACATATATAACTTTTTGAATATATAGTCCAAAATTCTATAGCTATTACAATGTTTGTGCAACGCGCGCACATATAAATACTAGTAAATAAGTAAGAACTATGAATACACAAAGATAGATACAAAGTATTAAAACTAATAATTAGTCTTGAGCTTCATTGCAATTATAATTATCACAAGTAGTTTCCAAGTTTTTGACAATTTCACAATATGCATTATGTGCAGCCCTATTTAGAGCAATTAATTTCTTGCCACTAAATTTTCCCTTGCCGGCAAATTTACCAGCAAAGACTTCAATTTCTCCTGTTTTTTCCCATGTATCGATAAGTTTAACACTCCACCCATTTCTTTGGCAAGCCTCATAGAATTTTGTAACTGGATGAGTCTCTAGATTTTCTAGAGTAATCATAGGTTGCAACAAATTTTCTACCACCTGTCCAAAGTTTAACTTGTTGATATAAGTTTCTTCTATACACACATGAGAGAGTATTTAAAATCTAAAGTTAGTAGGTGATATTGTAGTCACGATATTCAATTGTCCTTCTGTTTCAGTTTATGTGAAAGTGTTTAAAGTCCAATGGATAAAAGATGAGTATGAAATTAGGTGTAGATTCTTCAAAAGATAATTATAAAATTTACATATTTTAAAATCAAACGGAAGGTACTATAAATCAACACAACTAATGGTCCATAATATTTTTAAAATGTTTGAAAACATTGATGTTAAAGAAAAGACTATTTAACTCTCAAAACAATAACACCTCCATATAAAATGAGACGAAAAAACTACTACTCCCTTCAATTTAAAATATTTCTCACAATTTTTTGCTGGGAGTGAAACGGTTTAAACTTTAACCTACATTCTACCCCTAGCTATACAACTAATACACAAAATAAATTAGAAGTAGAGCAATTATAATGCACCTGCCAAGTTATGTCCATGGAGAAATTGCAGTCAATATAAATGGCACCAATGAGGGATTCCACAACATCAGCCAGCACCTTTGGGGGATCAATAAGTCCTGATGAATGCAAAGGGTACTCAAGCGTTGCATCTTTGAATTCTTCTACCTGACGAAACATAACAAGTTTTAATCAAAACTATACTCTATCAACCACTTAATGGCTAAGACCCTCGTTGTGCCCAGACCCTGTCACACCACTAGGCGTTGTGTATGATCATTGATCGGGTTATTTGGAAATGCAATTTAAATTGAGCGGTGAATTCTGTCCAAAGGGAGGCAGGAATTAAAATAAGGTCATTCAAAATTTTAAAAAATCTTATGATAAGGAGATTAAAAACTTATCATATAAAAATTTCAACAAAAAGTGTTGAATTCAACAGGAAACATATTTGCATTTACTTCAAAAATGTGGTTAGCTGGCAATGGTACACATGACACTTCAGACTTTAAATGATGAATTAATTTTAACATTATTACTGTCTAGAAAAATATGAAGTGACAGGTTTTATATATAAGTGTTGAATGAGGTGTTTGGTTTTCTTGAAAAATAAGTAGATTTCTTATATATGTGCAAACAAGAAGATATCATCTCCAAACTATATATTTATATGTTATGTAGCGAAATACTATGAAAGCAGGATGGAATGGGGAGTAAGGATTCAGGGGTGACGGGATGGGATGGTCAAGGGTTTGAGGTTGAGGGATTAGGGAATGGGACTGTGGGAGAAGATAATAAACTTGAAATGTCACTTATGCAACCAATGTCTAAAAAAAAACCTAATTATATTCACAAAATGATGTCCAGAAAAACAATATTTATAGAAACCAGATGTCTATCAATTTTCGAAACTTACACCAGACATCACCTTAATAACTCATTTGTTGAATTTCCAACTAACAAATTAAAGTTATTTTCTTTTGTCCTAAATAATTGATCTGTTTTAACGGTTTAAAAATTGATTAAAAACAATGGATGTTTTTTACAAAATCAAGAAAGATTTCAATACTGGGGAATACTATAGTTTGGGGATGGATTTTCAGATTATTTCCATCTGCTAATATCACCAAAATAGAACATGCGAGACGTATCACTTTCTATCAGCAAGAGATAGCAGATAACTCTATTCACTATGACTAGGACAAATGAAAAGAAATCACATAAACAATAGGTACCAGATAACTCTATTCACTATGGCTAGAAACCACCTAATATTTTGTCTATGTTGGAATTTGAACCTAGACCTCACTATTCTCGCCCACTTCATTGGCCATCGGACCGCATACTTGGTTGCAGATCAAGCATTGTTATCAGGAGGCAATTCATGGCATTTCCTAGCTAAATTGACATCTACAAATGAAATTAAGATCTAATATTTCCAAGAGAGACAAAGGCACTATTACAATTTGACAATGACATTTACCTAAGTAGATAAATATGACAAGTTTAATTTCTTAGTTAGCTAATTTTTCTTTTTTTTGTTTTTGTTTGAAAAGAATTCTGTATAGAATTTCTCGTCATCATTAAAGACTTGGTCCATGTTCTCCTTAAATTTCTGTAAGTTTTTGGCTTATATTATAATAATAAATATTGTAGTGGTCAAGTCAATCCTCCCTCCTAACATCTAGCTCACCATCTCCTAACATCTAGCTCATCATCTCAGAAAGGAATCTAAAATTTGTTTTTGACAAAAAAATCATAAGAAGCAAATTTTAGTAAAAATTTCTTTTAAGTTTAAGTGAATTCCTTAATTTATATGTCCAAACTTAGAACATCAATTATATCTTCATTTTAAACTCAAACTTCTATTATTTTAAGTTCTAAATCACAATACTAATGATTTAAAAGACATGAAAATAACAAAAGTAGAAAAAATAACAATTATTTTTTGTTACTTACTTGACCCTTAAGTAGAGGTTTCTTGTGCCGTAAATACTTATGGAAGTCATATTTGACGGCTACCCTAGCAAGTTTTTCGGTATCAACATTAGCTGCCCGAAGCCGGGTCAACTGTCCCGGAGCCAAATCAAGGTGTAGAAAATAATGAGCCTTTGCTATCAATAGATTTAGCACCGAGTCACCTATGTATTCAAGCCTTTCGTATGATTCACACTCATCTTCTCGATGAAACGAAGAATGAGTAAAAGCTTGATACAACAAATTAACATTCTTGAATTTGTACCCCACGGCCTCTTGTAATTCTTCCACAAACTTCTTCCATTCAAGAGTTACCTTGTTTTCCGATAGATCTTGATTTTCGCTTTGATCAAGTGTACTAGAGCGGGATTGTATTTCCATCGAACCAAAAAGATAATCTAGCAAACGATGTGATCTGCTAGTCGCGTTAAACCATAAAACATCCAAAGGAGTATCACTCTCAAAGCTTTTTTTTTCTTTCTTCTTTTTCTATGGCTAACTATATCACATGTATCAAGGGGAGGAAGGTTTGAATAGAGGTATTTGTAGGTAATAATAATGACATAAAAGTTGGCAAGGTTGATATAGATATTAACTATTGATCAGAACAAGGAGCAAATTTTTATTTTTTAAAATAATAATGATGTTGACAAAATAGCCCATATGAAGATGTTGATGGCGTGTTGAATGACGCTTTAGGGTTTTCTATTTTAGGAAAAAACAATTTGATTTCAACTATGAAACATATTTTAAAGACATTGTATAATGATATGATCTTCTTATTTATTATTTCTGTATTAAGTAAAATTAATCTATGCTTAGTTTGTAACGTTCTAGAATACATAAATATTTGATAAAATTATCTAAATACATTACTTATTTTATCATACTTTAAAATTTCATACAATTTGAAAAAATTATAAAAATCTCTACTCTCTCCTATTCTCGGATACATAACAGTCGGATACATCACTT
Organism: Solanum bulbocastanum; assembly: GCA_037074985.1. Taxonomy (NCBI): domain Eukaryota; kingdom Viridiplantae; phylum Streptophyta; class Magnoliopsida; order Solanales; family Solanaceae; genus Solanum; species Solanum bulbocastanum. The sequence goes on from CM073601.1 coordinate 37,534,523, forward strand.
CGCACGATTTATCAATATATCACTTTACGTGATGTATCAGGACGTCAAACTTATCACTTTAAATGATGTATCTAGACATTTTTGGATGTATCCGGATTCCACCAAATTTAAGGAATTTTTGTGATTTGAAAAGGAGTGAGGATAGGATGTAATTAGCTCTTAACACTGTGTGATTTGTGTAAAATTCTCTAAATATTTTCCTATAAGGGCTTGTTTGGTACGGGGGCGACTCAATGCATTTAAAATGAGGTATCTGCTTTAGGCCTCAACTCAATGCATTTGAAAAAATGAGGTATCTGCTTTAGGCCCCAAAATTTAAGGGATCCCAATTTTTCCATTAACAATAAATTTATTATGAGTTATTTTTTTTAAAACAAAATTATACTATGTCTTTCATATAATTTGTCTCACTCTTTTTAGTTTGTTTTGAAATATTAAGGAATGTTTTTTTCTTTTCTATCAAATTTTAATCCAACTTTACATATTCAAGACCATAAGATTAAAGAATATGCTGTTATATAAACATAATTTAGTTTTAAGACAATTCAAAAAACTTCTTTACAATGGGATACTATTTATAGAAAAAGTAGCTTTTTTTCATTAAAAAGAAAAAAGGAATTTGCCTTTAATTTTTTCTTTAAAAAAATGCTAACAATTCGGCATCTGAAAAACTAGAAGAATAGACTTAAATATTAAAATAAAAGTTTAAAGCTGTTATTTTTTTTTTTTTTAGGTTTTAGGTCTTGTTGATTTGGAATAAAATTCAGAAAAATAATGAATTTACACGTATTGCAATTGACATATTTTGGATTTTGAACGTAAGACCTCATGAATCAAAAGGTTTGATTTTATTCCAATATGAATGAGGCGAATTAAGAGCTGAGTGAATTCCTTAATTTATAAAACCAAACTTAAAACATCAATTATTTCTTGATATAAAAAATTAACGTTCTTGAATTTGTATCCCACCTCCTCCATTCGAGAGTTATGTTATTTTTCTTTACCCAATAAATCTTGATTTTCGCTTAGCAGAGTTGTATTTTCATTGAACCAAGGAGATCTTCACTCAATAGATCTTGATTTTCACTTATAATTAGTAGAGTTGTATGTTCATTGAACTAATGAGACAATCCAAATTAGAGTCCATCTCCATTATCTAATTAAGCAATGTGATCTGCTAACTGTGTTATCACATATATGAAGAAATTTTACTTTGTTTAAGTTTACTAATGCAGAGCTATATTTTTCATTGAACCATCCAAATTATAGTCCATCTCCATTATTTAATTAAGCACACTATGTGATCTGCTAATTGCGTTATCACATGTGTGAAGAAATTTTATTTTATTTTATTCTTAAAATAATGATGTTGACAAAATGTTAATGGCGTGTAAAATGACGCTTTAGGGTTTTCTATTTTAGGAAAAAAAAATTGATTTCAACTATGAAGCATATTTTAAAGACATTATACAATGATATACAATTGATTTCAACTATGAAGCATATTTTAAAGACATTATACAATGATATGATCTTATTTATTATTTCTTTATTTATTAAGTAAAAATTAATCAATGCTTAGTTTGTAACGTTCTAGGATGCATAAATATTTAAGGGCTTTTGTGGTATAAGGATCTTATGATTAATTTCAAAATGAGTTTATTACATATTTTATTCGAAAAACAATATAGAAAAAAAATGAATTGTTTCAAAATCTATTTGAATTACTTTTTTTCTTTTATTGAATTGATCCATAGCGAGTATACATTGCAAATATATAGCTCAAACTAATATTACAAATTCTTAGCCTATACATTGTAAATATATAGCTCAAAACTAATATTACAAATTCTTAGCCTAGAACTCAATTCAGTATAATATACATACAGTTTACAACTACATACAAAACTTTCATATTATTTTTTTTATAAAAAATGCTTAAAAACTTGAAATACAATATTATAAACTCAATATACAGTAGTATACAAAATTATAAGAGATATTTATACACTCATATATAATAATATACTATATTATACATTATTATATAAAAACAGACTTTATATTATTTGTTTTCTTGAATTATTCATCCAAAAACACCTCAAAAACTACACTAATCACTTAAAATTTTCATATAGTTAGGCTCCTCGATATAACTGATATTCTACACAATATCCATGTGAAACGAAGCTTATTTGCAGAAATTCATTTTTCAAATTTAGAAGCTTCAGCTTCAACAAAATGTAAATAGTATTTCATAGTAACTCCAATAACAGAAATAAAATAATGACTTAATATATAAATTTTTATAGAAGTCAGGGTCATTATGAATCACCCATATATCAAAATAATTAATTTAAAGATAACTTGTACCCCAAGTAAACATATTTTAAATGATTTATCATTTTCAACTGATTTTTTTTTTTCCAACCTACTGAGCTTAATTTGTAGCTTGACTATAAAGTTTGGTAAAAAAATTAAAATAAAGGCTGTCAAAAAATCTTTGCTTCGAGGGAGGATACCTTCAATAATTTATTAGTTTATGTGTGTATTATAAAATTCAAATGCTTAGCCATTCAAGTGCAAGAGAAATGGTCTTTTCGTTATTATATAAAAAATATTATTTACGCCCCCACTTTTTTGTTTGATTAAACTCTTTTCTCAACTTTGAAAAATAATATTGATCCCTCTTTTATCATATGCAAAGTTTATTTTACTTTTTGTCATTTTAAATTTTTTATTCATGTGTCTATTTGTTCAACTTTATATGAGTTTAATTGTTTACTTACACACCCAAAATTGAATGGCATAGATACGGATTGGAGCCAAGTAAATGACATGTTTATATATTATGCTCATCTCTTGTTATTATGTAGATAAACAAATTTTAATTGTTATTAATGAAATATTTTCTAAATTATAACTTAAAATTTATTTACAATATAAATGGATACTGATCTTTTTAAGAAATTGCCATGAAATATCTTTATTTTTATTAATTATTTTGTATTACTTGTAGTCGAAATATGTTTATAAGGTTTATTATCACATTAAATATTCCTTTAAAATTAATAAATTATTTTTTGTTTTGTTCATTTGTTTCATTATTAAAACGATATTGGCTAGGGGAACAAATAGATACTAATATTAATTTCACATTTTTTTGGACGAAATTTAATATTTTTTTTTTCGTAGGAAATTTGTTATATAGATTCATAAGCAAAAATATAATGATTTTAAAGAAGTATAAAAAAAAGGGATGTTGATAATGTGAGAGTGGAATAGATCAATAGGCATTTTAAAAATTCAATTAGGAAAAAGGGGAAAGAATGAGTATATTTCTCATCAAAGTGTACGGATGAGATGATTTATTAAGTATAGTTGAGGTATTGAGGATGTAAATGATTTTCAGCCTTACAGGAAGTCTAAAAACTAATACACATGAGAGATTTGATTTTATAGTTTATTACAAATTCCATTTTAATTATTTTTTACAAATAAATAAAAATTTAATAACTATATAACTTTAATAAATTTTAAAGTCCTAAATATCAGGATAGATTTAATAGCTAGTTTAGTTTATGTGCATTGCATATGTATGTATCTAGTATATATATCATTTCATTTCGTGTATACGTGTGTATATATATGTATATATACCAGTGTTTAGAAGGCAAGGTGTTTTAGTTAGCATAGACGAGGCGTAAGCCTCAACATATTGGTATCAATTAGTAAGTTTAGTTTAGTATGCATAAATATTTTATCATATAAAATAAGTATGAAATTTGTCCAACAAATTTGTAAATTATATATCTTTTATTAGTATTTATATAAATTAGTATGTACAAATATTTTACGGTATGAAATAGGTATGAAATTCGATATCCCAACGAATTTATGAATTATTATATCTTTTATTACTAGATAGATGCTACTCGTGCAAGCACGAGCCCAACATACAGTACAATAAAAATAACTTTTAGCGGCAATAAATATTGATATTAATAAATAGTGCTAAAGTCTTTACCGGCATTAGTTAAGTGTCATTAGAACCAATGTCGCTAAAGGCTTTAGAGACATATACAAAGAGTGCTAATTGCCGCTAATGATCATTTTTGATGTAGTGATAGTGTAATAAGAAATCATATAAATTCATATATGATAAAATTATACAATCATATATCCCACACGTCCAATGAATAAAAGAATATCAATGTACACCTTCATCGTGTATAATATTAAGGTGAACAACCATGGCATTGAGTAGCCCAAGTATTTGATCATCAAAGTTGAATGAGCAAATATAATTTTAGAGTATAACTTTAACAAAGTGAAAATTTTCTTTAAGGAAATGTATACTCACATAACAGAACATACATATTGATTATTGACATTACATAAATAATAACTTTTAAGCAAACCACACTTCTAAGATACAACTATAATTTAATAAGGATTTTGGTCGATTAGTAATATAGAAAGAACTTATAGACATGCATCATGCTATCTGTAAATTTCATGCCATTACAATAAAATGCAAAACTGATGAACCAAAACATAAAGATAGTTGTCCCGTTATTCAATTACAAGTTAGTAAATATTTATAAGCTCCATCTCCAGTTAGATAAACGACGTCTCACTGCTAAGAATTCCACTTGAAATGCCAAATCAAATCGCCACAAAATACCTTAAATGGAGCAGAGCAAAATTATGCTTTTGCTAAGCTGTAAAAAGAGTTGCACTTAAAATGACTATCATATATCTTCATGGACACAAACACAAAGAAAGGAAGAAGAAGCAGTAGTAACCATATTAAGGGAAAGGCATGATGGAAGGGGAAAAATTCAGAGAATAGAAGGAAAAAAAAAATCTATAAACTTTTATTACTAATATAGTAGAAATAAAAGAAGAAAAACTCAATAAAAGGTTATGAATAGTAAAAATAGTTACCAGGATTAAAGATACATGGATTCCTCCAAATTGACTATCTCCAATCTTCCATTGAATACTGAGAAAATGAAATCTATAAATTTTTATTTCCAATTCAGAAATTTTTTTTTTTTTTTTTTGATTATTTTGTTTTTGTAAACACATTTTCAATCTCAACTTGTTTTAAGCACTTTAATGACCTGTCATCTAAATTGAAGTCAACCTAGTATTAAAATTGACATCAAATAAAAACTGCATGCATTGAAGTACCAAAAAATATTGTTATTTAATGTATCAAATTGGTATATAAATTGATTTCAATAATACTAGTTAAAGTTAATCATAAAAATCAAAATATACTTCATTACATTCAATAAATGATACTTTTTTTTGAAATTATCGTGTGAATTAATATATAATAAGGTATACTCATTAATGAAATATGAAGATTATATACAAACGGATAAACTTAATTTGTTTTAACAATGTTTTAAAGATTTCTGATTTATGAAATTTGTATATATAAGGCGCTCATTGTAAATTATATAGTATTTTCGTCCACTTCATGCAAATTCATACAAAAAAAATTGACCATCTAAAACTATTTACAAAAAAATACATGTTTCAAAAACAAAACAGATTCCAAAAATAAAAAATGCTTAGTTTAATTATTTTTTTTAAAAAAACAATTTTAAAGCAAAAAACACCAGAAAATGATATCAACAAAAATAATTTTGAAAGCAGTAAAAAGTTACATGTAAAATCTCATCTACCTCCATGTTGAATCAATATTTAATATACACTATTACCTCCTAATTTTTTTTAAAAAAATTGGCAACTAGAAAGAAGGAGGAAGAAAGAACTAAAATAGGAGATTGATAACATCCAAAATAATGACGAACTAATTGGGAGAAAATTACGGTATTGATATTCTACTAGTTATAGAACACTATAATTAAGGAAAAGATATTGCTAATTAGTTGATTAAAAATTGTTTTAATCTATTTTCTGTTTTTTTTAAAAAAATTTAATTTATTATTTGTTAGATATTGTTAGAAATCTAATGTTATATATTGAAAACTAGAAAGTCATGTTAGAACTAATAATATTCACTCTTAAATATGTTATTTATTTAACTTACACCTTTTATTTTGTAATTTCTTAAATTATACAAAATGTCAGTCATAAGGTTTACGTACACTTTTTAGCCTAATTTATTTAAATTACATTAAATATCTATTCACCCCTAATTTTTTGGGATCATAACACATAAATGTCTGCTAGACTATAATTGAAATTTCAGAACCACACTTAAACTTAACTAGAGTTTTATTACTCTCCTAAACTAATTAAAATGGAATAATTACACCATAAATACTGACATGACATAGAGCGGGTGCACACTGGCCAATGATGAGTGAACATATTGTACACATGCCATTTTTTAATTGGTAGCTTTATAATTAGTTAGTACACATATTTATTGATATTAAAACTTATATATATTTAATTATTTTCATTCATTCTTTGTAAAATATATATTTTAATTTCTTTCTCACTTTAAACTTTTTTCTGTTTCATTAATTTCTTATCTTTCACTTTTAATTATTTTTAAAAAATTATGTGTATTTTTTTAAAAATAAAATAAAAAGTATCCTTTAATTTTAATGTTTTAATTTTTTATGTTTTATTTGATTTTTCTTCACTTATTTTGATTTCCATTCGAAATTAACTTTTTTAAATACAAGATATTTGAAATTTCATTTGAAATCAAATCAAAAGGAAAGACAAAGAAAATAAAATCAATAAAAAAATAAAAGATAAAAAACAATGAATGAAGATAAAAAATAAAATAAAATAATAGATACAAGACAAAAAAAAAACATATGTGTATTAACTTAATTTAAATACAAGATAGAAAAATAAGAATATTTTATTTTTAAAAAAGTCAAAAAAAATAAAATAAACAAAAAATCAAAAATAAAATAAAATATACACACATGACATGCGCATTTGTACAAAACATAGCCAACTTTGGTGATTGAAGGTGCCACATAAGGTGCACAAAAATACGAAAAAAATAAGTTCAAATGGGTAATCGGACCCTTGTTAAGTTTAGGTTCTTTTTTAAAATTTCGGTCATAATCTAGATGATACTTATACCTTATGCCTAATTTTTTCAAAAAAAAAAAAAAATGGTCCATGCGTCTTCTTCTTCGTTTTATTTTTCTTCTTCATCATCTTCTGCCTCTTCCTCCTTCTTCGTCTTCTTCTTCATCTTCTGTTGCTCCTGCTTTGTCCTTCTTCTTCTCTTTCTTCTTCTATAAAATTAAATGCACCGCAAACAAAAATCATTTCAAGTGAATTATATATCAAAAGATTCGAAATATTGAGATAATTTCATATTTAAAATTGGGACTATTTAAAGGTGATTTTAGTTGATCAAAATTGTATAGTCAGTGTATACTTTATGTTTAGTTAAGTTATATTCAGCTTTTTTATGAGTGTATTATAATGTATAGTCAGTGTATAGCTAATGTATATGTAAGTTTGTATAGTCAATGTATAGTTTCCATATTGTATAGTCAATCTCTACTTCCTATAACTTTTAACTATTTATGTAAATAAAACTCGACTATATTTATCGTAAATTGATTACTTTATTGTTTACATTTGAAACGAGCCCTAAATTTAAATTGGGGACTACCATTTGTCCATAAATAGCTATATGCCCCCGTTTTCTGGCATAATACATAAATATATTCTTTAACTTGATTTTAGCTAGCATATATGTCCTCTAATTTTGGATGTGCACAAATAAACACTTAAACTTGTATAAAATTGAATAAACAGACACACATGTTCTATATGACATAATATACGTAGGACCTCGATCAACCACTATAAAAAAAAGGGCTAATAGGGACTAGAAAAAGGGTCCCTAAAAGTCTCATTCTAGCCCCTAAATACCAATAGGGACAGGAAAACCCCGTCCCTACGGGCTTCGTCGCTAAATACCTATAGGGACGAGATTTCATACTGGTCCTTGAAATGCTTTTACGACTAGTATAATTCTAGTCCCTAAAACCTTTTAGTGACCACATTTCTGGTCCTTAAACACTAATTTCAAGAATAGTTGAACTAGTCTTTAATACCTTTTGGGACCAAATATCTGGTCCTTAAAGAGTTTTAAGGACTGAAGCAATACTCGTCCCTAAAAGTGACTTTACATTCTTGCCACAAATAATTTATTTAAAATATGATATTAAAGACGATAATACATGCTTATTTTCGAAGATATTATAAAATTTTAAATATAGATAATCAAATGTGTATAAATAAAATTATCGATCGCATTATTTAAAACAATAGATTACCATGGCATGTGCAGAATGAATTAAAAAAATATAGTCACAATACTATATTTACACAACTCATTAGCAAAAAAAAAAGCTAACATCTCTAAATATGTAATGAAATGTTTTGCCAAACTATCCAAGCGAAGGATGACTAATTTGACAAAACTTGTTTAATGTTTTCAAACTTGCATCTCGACTTGTAAACAAAAATATCCAAATCCTATGGAACGTACAAAATAAAATTTGCTTAGAAAAAAGAATAATTACACAACCAAATCACACAATATACTTAAGTGTAGACAAGAAATAAGATATTGCAATCTGGATTTTTTGTTCCTAGTTACTTTGCAACTTCCATTAATACAACATATTTTCATACCAAAAGAAGAAAACTTGATAAAGTTACTACTAATACTCAATCATACATAAGATTTAAAGCAACATAAAGATATGTAATGACAAGGAAAAGGAACAAGAAGGACAGTGAGATGAACTAGCGCCATGGAAAAACAAAAGAGGAAAGGAAAAAAGTTATAGTTCTTTTCAACAATATGAAGTACTTTTTCAATAATAAGAGTAACATATATAAAAGAAAGACCTTAGAAAGGAAACAAGAGTAGAGAAATACCTGAGGAAATTTGAAAGCACAAGAGTAGACATTAGAGTTTAACACAGGTAAAATAGAAGTCCATATCAAGCAGCAGCTATCGATGAGCTAGAATCATAAGGAAAAAAGTACGGTGATATGTCATGATATGAAAAATTTGAATGATGAATGATAGTAGTACAACCAACAATAGTTGAAACAAACGAACCAACTTTGCTATAGTTTACTCTGCAAAAGTTAATTCTTGCATTTCTTATCATCTTGTATTCACTTTAATATGAGCAGTTGCTACATTTCTGAATTGTCTACAAGAACAAGTGGACAAGAAGAAGTCAGGAAATGGAAGAATGAGAAATAAACTATCAAGGATGCTATTCAAGGTTTTAGTACAACACCACAAGATATCCTAGTCATTTTCTATGTCTTTTATAGCAGTTTATATAAGCTCAAGTTTAGTGGAACTACCAATAATTGTTAAAATCTATTTATGTACACAGGTTATGTACATTGTCAATCAACAGATTGATACTTTGCGGTAAGTCATTCAATAACATCACAAAATGAACAATTAACTAAATTAGCGGCAAATTCTATAAACTAAATCTAGATATATTTCTTCTCTCACTCTATAGAATCCTAAAGCAATTGTGAATTAAGTACTGTGAAATTTGGACAAACTGGAGATATTGCAGTAAAACAAAATATTGGTGTAGCTTTCACAAAAAAAATAGAGTTCAACGGTTATAACCATCTGAAAGACAGTAACTGAATCACATTTCTAGCAGGTACTCCTAAATCTTCACCTAAAAAGACTTTAAGGACGGGATATTATAAGTTTATCAGTCATACAGTCCCTAAATTAGCTTCAACTAAATATTCAAGGGATAAGAATGTTATATCCAACATATTGTTTTATTCAAGAGGTATGTATTTCAATAGTCAACAAGTAGACCAGTTAGGGGATGGGATTTACACAGTTGATATGCAAGCAACTGTGTATTAAGCCGTAATAAGTTAAGAGTTTTCAACTATAAGATGTTGTGAATAAGATGTTAGCCTTAAAATCATTTAACGCACTCTTGAGTTCCTTCAATACAAGAAGAAACATCAATACTTCAAACAAGAGAGCAAAACGAAAATGAAAATGTAAATTCCTACATTCTAGACTCTGTACTAGGTCCTCACTAGAAACACCACTGATTGCATTTCCTATTGTGGAGATTTAAGAATATCTCAATTTTGAGCTCAGCCAGCCCAATAGTGACCCCTTAACATGGTATGATAATATTTCTTTTTGTACAAAGTCTGCACTTTTCCCTAAGAGTCTTACCATTTAGGAATATCACTAATGTAAGTGTATGTTTTATTTCTTATTAACTTTCTATATATGACAACTTTTTTCAACAACCAACGTCATCTTGTCCCCAGGATAATGCTCCAAGAAAGTTACGAGCATATGTATCCATAAGGACAGCTTTTTAATATATAAAGAAATCCTAGAAATCATTTACCGAATGGAGATAAGTTTTAACTAATCAAATTTGAAATTTAGGAACCTATTTTCAATGCAGAGAACTTGTTGAGCCACATTATTTCAAATAACATGAATTGCAAGAACCTATTCAAATTAATGGCTATGATTTAACAGCTAGACAATCACCACATGAAAAGGAGAGTGTTAACTTCATGATGCTTTTAAAAAAATAAACTTTGAAGGACTTACCATAAGCATAGAGAGAAAAATATCATGCTTAAAATATCCATGCAACTAGGAAGCGCCATTGTTATTCTAACGCTGCGGAAGATCCAAAAAGTTTTTCAAAACCTTAGGCATGGCAGGTCACTAGAGAAGGCTAAGTTGATTCCATATTATGACATGGCTTGCAGCCGGCACAACAATAGCAACAACAAGTGAGGAATAGAAAACAAATGAGGGTTTGAAACTGGAGACTCTAGTATACTCTTGACAAACATATAAATAAAATCAACATATTCACAAGAAATCACCTTGTTTAATTTCTGAAAACTGTATCGAATAAAACAAAATAACCAACAAGGATAAGATCCTAAACTGTTTTCTAATACTTGAACCAAATTCTGAAATTTTGGTAAGTTAAGATCAACACGAACATAAAAATTATTCAAGTCTAATTCACTACCAAAGACCGTGATCAAACAAAAAATTCAAACTTGTTATCCTCTATAGAAATCATTTTCTTAATCAAACAAGAAACACTGTTACGAAGATCTTCATACAAGAAAAATTGATTTTGGTAAATCTCATTTTATTCACACAAAACAACAAGTTCCAAACTTATAGACAAAATGAACTGAGGCAGAGAACATGGAGATTAAACACAAATGGTAATGTCAAGTTGATATTTTAAATAAATAGGAAAAAAGGATTAAAAAAAATCATATCTAAAGTGAGAATCTAAAAAAGTAAAAAACTAACAAGTTCATGTTTAAATGACATGAACAAAACTGTAAGAAACATCAACTCATGCTTCACACACAAAACTAAAGTGAAGCTAACACCTCATTTCCATGATTAAATTAAACCAAACAAGTTATGAACTAACCAAAATTGAATAAAATTAAAAAAAACTATCACAAGGAAAAAGGGAGAATGACCTCTTTTGATGCAATAATTGAGCTATCGAATCGAGATTTTTTGCTTCATTCTATCTCGTCTTAGAACCAACAAAACTCACACTAAATGGGACAAATAATAAAAGGGACTAAATAACCGAAAATACAATCTCCGTTGTAATCTCTTGAATAAAACTCCATGTTCAGCAAAGCTAATGAATTTCAAGTTTTGGGGTGTAAAAGTCATATCCAATAATGCAGAGGAGTTGAAAAATTCAGAGTTCTTTACAAATTCATACTAATTGCATTTTTCTATAGAAAGAAGCCACACGAAGGTATAAGTAGTCTATGTTCTAAATCTCATGAAACACAACAGTCATTTAAGAATATTATGCATATACACAAACATGGGGATTTAAATTTTTGGCTTTTATGAGTTAATGACAGAGTTCTTTTAGTGTCATCTTTGTAATCAATTTGCATACCAAAAACCCTAATACCCTCAAGTTTTATTCGATTTTCATAAAATCGACCATTCAAAGATCGAAAGAACGTCCTTCATTTCTTAACCAATGCATCAAAAAATTAAAGAATAGAAATAGAGATCTTAAGAGATAGTTTATCTCAGAACCATGGAAAGAATGACTGCCTCCACAATTTTGAGATACAGAATAAGAGATTTTTAGGGTTATTTTACACATATATATACTGCATCATTCTAGATCTTCGTCCCCATTTTCGTCGCTTTCCGATGGATTAACCAGAGAACAAGAACAAAGAGAGGCCAACAAATCAAGAGAACTCCAAACAATAAATGCTCGATTTCATCTCCTGGCAAAAATCTGAAATAGAGAAAAGATCATATTGTTACTTTAATCTCCCAAATTAGGAGCATTTAGGGATTTAGATTTTAGGGAGATAGGTTCTTTAGATTTGAGAAGTGAGAAATAGAAAATATTTACAAGGATATTTTAATATATATTGATTTACTTTAAGTGCTTTTTATTTTTTATTTTAAGGAGGAAAAATAAAGTAAGGCCCAATCTCTCTCAATTGAGCATATTAGGACCAGATTTTAATTAATTTAAGGACAATATTTAGTCTCTTCCTTAATTAAGAATAAAAAATAAGAAAATTATGGACCATAAAGAATTCGCGTTCCTCTATGAATACTTTTAGGGACTAGATTTTTAATTCGTCCCTAAAATGTGGTCTCTAATGAACCTTTTTTTGTAGTGAACATAAGTTGCGAAATTGTCATGTAGGGTGTCACGTAGGACACATATGTCTATTTGTCCAACTTTATACAAGTTTAAGTGTTTACTTATACACATCCAAAATTGGAGTGTATAATTATTAGGTGAGACCAAATCAAATGACATATTTATTATGTATCGTGCCTTTTCTCTTTTAACTTTTTTTTTAAAAAAAAAACTAAAGTAGTTCTCTATGCCCTCTCTACCAAAAAAGAAAACAAAAACACAAAACATTATGCCTACGTGTGTAAACTACAATAATGTCTAAGTAGAATAAATGAAGAAATTGATTATTAAGAGAAAGAATTTTTGAGTGTACGAGTATATTCATCATTTCAAACACAAATGTATGGACCAACTATATATGTCCATATATAAATGAACCACCTTCTTCATTTCTACCTTCAAAAAAAAAAAAAAATTAAAAAATCTTCAAGCCACCATGATAAGTCTCTTCCATTTCTTCTTCTTCATTTTCCTCTTTACCTCTCCAAGAGTTCATGTCATCCATCTGCAGCCAGCACGATTTTCCAGTCCGTCGCCACGAAAAGAGAGTGTGATATTTCAACCTCTTCCTACTTCTTTCAAATTTGAGAATAGGAGAGTCCCTACTGGATCTAATCCATTGCATAACAAGAAGAGATAGGTAGGAGTAATTAACTAAGTTTTACCTAGTATGTCTATCAGGTTATAATTTCACTTTTGGTGATTCAAAATTTATTTCAAAATTAATTAGAAGTAAATTTTCAATCACCATTAGGAACTTTGTAACAAAACATACAAAGTTTAGTACTAATTACTTCTATCTTAGCTTCTAATTAATAATTTTATTAGTGTTAGTATAATGCTTGGCTTTGTAAGTTGTACCTATGTTTAGCTAGTTCATAATGACTTGATAAGTAATAGGTTCATTTTATTTTATAATCTTAAATTCTTTTTTCATGAAATTTACACAATTATATCTAATTTCTCTTGTTTTCTAGTTCATTTTATCTTACTAAAAACTCTCTCCCACCCAAAAATACAAATGTGGGAAAAAAAATAGAAAAAGAAGTGCATGAAAACATGTAACATGGTAGTTTAAATTGTTCATTGGTACAATGTTTAACCAAAAAAGAAGTGTGAGAAGGATTATCTTGGATATAAAAGATCCATGATAGAGATATATACAACTTGTTTGGAGAAAAAAATCTCATATGCGGCAGAAAATATGAAATTAGCTACTAAATTTATTGCTAATTCGTCGGTACATAACTCCTAGCTAATTGAATTTTATTATAATCATCGCTAATCTGTAAGCTAAATAGGATTAACATGAGATTTTTGTTGTTTACTACGAAATATGATATGGCGATAAGTTTCTTATTTTCTTGTAGGGATAAGACAACCGATTTTAATTAATTTCTTTTTATATTACTTTATTTTCTATCACTGTGTTTTTCACTTGAAGCATTTTCAAGAGTGATGAAATAGTTTTCATTTGTTTAAAGAAAATAAATTCAAAAATTTAATGGTGGTGGGTTGGCATCTGGGCTATCCTTGTTGTCTCCCCTAATAAGTTTGGAGATATATGAATGATATTTATTTAGAGAAGTGTACAGCAGGATGGACCCCAAATTTAAATAAGGAGTGTAAATACCCATAATAACATACAACCACCTAGCACTTATTAAGAATAGTCATTTTTCATTCATAAAAATAATAATTAATGGATGAACATTTGCTGGCTTATTACAACTTGGCATGTTGCATTTTTAGTGGACTTTACTTATAACTAACTACACTAATTGCTAACTAGGCCGGGTCACCGTATTGGGCCTCTATCACGTACAAAAAAAAAAAAGAAAAAAGAAATGAGCTAATTAATTAGATACATTCTAGTTTGTAATATTAAGAATCTTACTAGATTTATGTGCGTCTAGATACAAATCTTACTGTATTGACCCTATGTATCTTGAGATACATGAGGTCAAAATTAGGTGTAATGTATTCTAGATACACTGTATCCAAGTGGATATGCATGTATCTGGGATACATAACAAATCTCGTTCACCTTCCTCCTATTTCGCTCGCCACTCTCCTATGTATCTGATAGCTCAGATACATGTGAATCACACTATATATATACATATACATGTATCTAGTGTGTATGTAGTGTGATTCACATGTATTTGTGATACATAATAAATCTCATTCGTCTCCTTCCCCATTTCGCTCGCCTCTCTCTGTATTTTAGTGCATTTGGTAGAAAAATACATGTATCCTCCTCAATATATGATAGAAAACTCTTAATTAGTGGAGAAACACAATATTTTGAAAGTATAGGTAATAATAGTATATATATATATATATATATATATATATATATATATATATATATATATATATGGTAGTTGAGTATATATGTCTAATTATGTAGTTTCTCCTACAAAAAATTGGGCCATTGGGCCTTATCTCCAACAATTCCCCTCAAGTTGGAGGTAAAACCAAAAGGCATAATATGTAAACGTGCTCCTTATATAACTTGGTCTCAACTGAAATCTTTGCTCTCCAACTTTGAGTGTGCACAAGTTGACACTTAAATTTGTTTAAAGTTGAACAAATAAACATATACGTCCTACGTGACAATTCGTGTCTTATGTGACGTCCTGCATGTATGTATTACGTTATATGTGATGTGCAAGTTTACTTGTTCAATTTTATCCAAGTTTAAATGGCTACATATACACGTCTGAAGTTGGAGGGTATATATGACAACTAAAGTTAAATTAAAAGACACATTTATATATTATGTCAAACCAAAAGTCAACTTGTATAAAAGTCAACTATGTGCTACACTAGTGAGATGTTCTACAAAAATATCAACCAATTATGTATATTGGATTGTCATCTGGTTGTAATGATAGACTGGCACAGATTGTGGAACATAAATACTAGTGTCACCAAGAGTAGACACCAGCCAAATGATATTTTTGCAACTACTTTTTTTAAAGGCTCTATACTCAGCCTTAACAAATGATAAAGATATTGTTGGCTGCTTTTATTATTTGAGGAAATAAGACAATCCCCAAATATGATGTAATACCTAGGAAGATATCTTATTTAGATGGGCCAGATATATAGTCCTATCTGAATATGATTGAGTCTTTAAGGAAAAATTTAGTTGTAAAATATTGCCATATTGGAAATTAGGGAAAATTTCCGTAGTTGAGGTGTGTTTATGGTATTGTTCTTAAAGATATTTGAGAGAAATATTAAAAACACCTTTGAACTAGGCACAAATTATTAGTTCTAATCTTGAACTATTGACAGTCTTAATTTGCGCGAGTTTAGGAATGTTATCACAAAATATTTTATTGCTAGCGATGTTCTTCTAATATAAAATTATGAGCTGGAATCTAACAAAAAAAAAAGTTAGCCGAACATTTTAAAAAGAACTTTTTCTCATTTTTCCACTGTCCAAAGATAATATATAGAGAGAGAGCGCGCAAAACACTGAGTTCCTAATCATCTGCAGTATATGTTTTAAAAATAAAGAATGACATAAAAGAATTTGATCAATTGGCCTGATTTAAATTGGAAAATTGTTTGGTAACAGACAAATTTAATTATTATGAAATGATATCATTAAGACTAATAAAATATATAATCAATTCTAATGAACAAAATCAACAGCAGATGTTCGAGAAATTCTATAAGCTATTCTTATTCTGTTTTGGCACACTTTTAGTTTAATCATCGAGGACATGACATTAGATAAGAGTGTAATGAATTAGAATGTCATTTTTGATTTTTTTTAAATTACCGATTTACCCCTCCCGATAGTTGCCCCCAGTCATTTCTGATCAGTTTGTGAAGTTGGTTTTGAATTTTGAGTAAAAGATTGTTTTTTTGGAAGTTTTGAGCTTTGGAAGACTCATGTTGTTAAAAAGAGGTTCTTGGTGTCAATTGAATTTTTGAGTCTCACAATGAAATTCTGTCAGTTCCATCAGCTTCGGAATGTAGAATATGATCTAGGAGAGTTGTCGGTTTCAGATTCGGAGTTGTTCCGTGGATTTGAGGTCTTAAGTTGTAAGTTTATGAAATTTTAGCCTTTGAGTTGACTTTAGTCAACATTCGGAGTTCTGATGGTTAGATCGAATTTCCAACTATTTGGTTGGGTTCGGGGGATTATTTTAGGCGTAGGAGAGGTCTTGGTTGATTTTCATAGGTCTCGAGCTTAGTTTGGTCTTTTTAGGTGTTATGTTAGTTTATTGCAACTTTCACGGGTTCGGGTCAAGGAGACCTCAAATTCGTGTTTCCATAGTTTCATTGAGTACGAAACATTAAGCTTAGTTGGGTAGCATATCTAGTTTGTGTACTCGGGGATCCGATCGAATCTCGAGGGTCCATTCAGAAACTTTTATACCTTGTGTAAATTATTGGTTTCTGCTTTCTAGTGCATTGAGTGTTGTTCATTGCGACTGCAAGACCTTCTCTTGCGATTGCGTAAGGGTGATTGTGTACCAATCATGATCGCATGGAGTGTAGTCGTGACCACGTAAGGTTAGTGTGTTGGTCATCGCGATCGCATGAGTCCTAGTCGTGATGGTCAACTTTAATAAGTTGACTTGTTTACTCATCGCGATCACGAGGTCTTAGGTTGCGATAGCGATGAGCAATAATTGCCTGAACGGTATGTCTTCCCATTTCTCCTATTGTTGAAACCTAGCAGCTCGATTTAAGCGATTTGAAAAGGGATTTTCTAGTTTCTTCAATTGGGTAACAATTTCTAACTCCTTACCTCTTTTACCCATTAATTATTTCATGCCTTTGATGATTAAGCATGGGGTTTGATTCAAACTATAAGGGTTTTTGGAAAGGCTTAAGGTTTTGATAAAATGGTGATTTAAGGTATATTTGAGCTTCATTTTCTAAATAGTTTTCACCGATAGTTCCAAATATTTTGGGTAACACTATTTTATACTAGTTTTCAGATTTATCCTTCATTTTTGAAATTGGATTTTTAGGTCATTTTGACCTCATTTTCCAAAAATATTGATATGGGTGTTGATAGCTCCGAATTCTTATTGTGATTTCTTATTTGAATAGCTTGTTTTGATTCGGAGATCTAACAAAGGGGGAAGACTCAAGTTACAAAGAGATTGTTTGATTAAATTGAGGCAAGTAGACTTGTAGATCTTTGTTAATCTTGTAGAATCTTGTATTCCTTGTTTTATGTGTTAGGGAGTAATGTGAATTGGTGATGGGTTAAATTGTTCACCTTGTATGATCTTAATGACAAAAAGATTATAATGAAAAATGTCATGGATTATTGGAGTGGTAATATTGATGTGTAATTGATTATATACTATGGTTGGGTTGTTATGAATTGTGAATTGACATGGAAGGTATCATCTTATCATTATTATGTGAACATGCCTATTCACATTAGTTTTGAAACACTATGATGATGCCTATTGTGATGATTATGCCGAAGGAAAATGGTGATGGCGATGCTGAAAGAGAAATGATTTTGGTGGATACATGGACTGTGTGCATCCCCTATAGGTTCCGATCTAAGTTTCAGCGGATGTGCATTGTTAGGACAAACATGCTTCACATTACCTTGCATTGCATTGCACATCTCTTACCATATGTGAACTTGTGAGAATACCTTGGGTGACCTTGTGATTGATGAAATTGATGTTGATGATCTGTATTATTGAAGTGTTGTTATTGAACTATGTGCTACGTGAATTGTACATTGTGTTGAACTGATCATACAAATTGTAGTTTGTGGAGGTTCAGTTGGGTGTGATAGGAGTACCAGTATTCTTTCTTACTTTACTTTGTGTTTGGAGGTTTGTTTGTTAAGTACTGTGTTGTTTGGTTGGCTCAAGTACCACGCCTAGTACATATTAATGGTTGGCTCAGGTACCACGCTTGGTACATACTAATGGTTGGCTTGGGTACCACACCTGGTAAAGGTTCTATATGGGTGACTTGAGTACCACGTTTGGTAAAGGTTATATATTGTTGGCTTGAGTACCACGCCTGGTACATGTGATTGTTTGTGAGTTGGTTCCATGAGTGAACCAGATTGGATTGTTATTATGTTGTTGATCATGTTTACTGTGAATGTTAAGTCAGGATGAGGACTGGAGTCTGAGTTATGTTTCTAATTGTGGTTATAATTGTACGTTGTCTGGTTTTACTAAGTTATGATTACTTGTTCATATTTTGTATAACTAGAGCTAGTCAATGATCTAACTAGTACACTATTAATTTTTTGTACTGATATTGCACTTGATCTTCCTTTGTTGAGTACATGACATATTATGGTTGTTGCTTCGCGACCGTTGTAATCCCATCGTTCTCTGAATCTAAGGTGAGTTGTTTCTTTCGAGCTGCTATGGTTTCCTCTTTTTCCACTAGTCTATTGTCCAGACTTACACTCTTTAGTTCTTAACTTTAGGGTTGCATCTCTATATTCTAGACTATGTAGAGTTTTAATACAAGACATTATGTTCTAGGGGGAGTATTTTCCGCAAATTTGTTAGGATAACGATTTCTAGTTAGGACACTTGATTTCTATTGTTTCTGTTATTTTTATTGTCTGGTTAATCACGGGTTGGTGGGTAATTTGTTTTCCCGCCTAAGGTTTTGTGTGGGTGCCACTCATGATGGATTGGATCGTGACAAAGTTGGTATCAGAGTCTGAGGTTCATCGATCTTGTCGTACCAAAACAGGTCTTTAGGAAACGTGTGCATTTTTACTCAAGAGGCAACATGACTTTAGGAAATCATCCCTTCTTTTCTTCCTTTTTTATATAACATGATTCTTATTGGTATCTTACTTCCTTCATTCTTTGTCCGCAGATGGTTGATACGAGACATAGAGTCATGAGGGTACCTACTCTAGTTGTGAAACCGATAGTGTAAGGGCAAGGAAAGGGCAGAGGTAGAGGAAGGGGAAGGGGCATAGGAAGAGAAACCCGCCCTGGGTGGAGCTCAAGCAGCGGCTAGGACGAGACCGATGCCCCTCCTCCACCTTAGGATTGTGTAGAGGAGGATGTGAAGGTAGAGTATAAAGGAGGGTGATAAACCCGAGATAGCCACACAAATTGGGGGTGCAGGCCTTCCCCTTTGACTTTTAAGGTTGTCCAACAGGTGTTGGCCTTTCTGAGTGGGATAGCAGGTACGGGAGTCACTCTTATTGTGCTAGTTACTTAGCCCCATATGATTTTTAACTTGGTTCTATAGTTAACCAGAAATGTTGACTGTGATCAAACTTCCAACTTTCAAAACAGAAAAACTCACTCAATATTCATCTGATCACCTCGAGTTTCATGTCACCTATCTCTATAGGTCATAAATGATATACATAATCTATAGAAAAAAACAAAATGGAGAAACATGTTGAAAACTCAAAACAACCATGAGAATTGTTACACTTTCTTCATTGGATGAGCTTGTAAACGGCAAGAAAAATCAGCATATGTAATGTTAAGTTGTAAAAATTCAGAAGATCAACTTAGACTAAAAGTTAATGGCACATTTACTTTATACTAATTTTACGGCATGTGCAACGCACGTGTGTATCGTATATGTAGTATATGATGTTGTAAAATAGAATTAATATTACTAAATTATAGCTTTTTAGTAAATAATTATAATTGAACAAACATAGGACAAGTGTTTTTAAATTATTAATACATATTGTCATAGAGATACTTGTATTTTGAGATCAGAATGACCATATATCATTAAAACATTTCAAAATACATTCAAAGTTTAAATATGGGTGAAAGTGACATTTTTTTCATAATATTATTTCTTCCTTCACTCAATTTTGTAAACAAATATAACCAACAAAATGGAAAAAAAAATATCCATAAAAAAATATCCATTCAAAAAAGTCACCAATAGCCTTTCCTCTTGAGGTTATGAACATAAATGATGTACACTATTTAAGTAGAAATTTTTTCTTAAATATTCATAGTTGAAATTTAGTATGTGCATGACACTAATAAGGATTACCATAAGTATTTCAATAATTTATCTTTATATGTAACATATCTTTTACAAAATATTATTACTCAATTAATATTTGAGTAAGGCTATCATAGAGAGGTAATTTTACCAAAAAAATGTACTTGGTTGTTATCATGAATGATGGTTATATATACTTCAGTAGAATAATTTAATTTAAATATATGAATAACATCACCTATGGTGAAAAGTATTTTATTTCATTAAATTTCTGCCTTATATTTGTGGAATTGTAGTCTTCTCCTTTTTTCTGCCGCATACATATCATATAGTTGTTGTCTAATGAAAGTATCTAGTATCTTATAGAAGTTGTATCATGATATAAAATATTTCAATTTTTCAATAATAAAAATTAATAGATGAATAAAATTTAAAGTATTATATATAGAATCATTAATTTGATTTAAGATCATTTAGGATCAATCACTATTTTCTTATTTATTTTTATATAGCTAGTAAGGAGTGTATCTTGTAATATTTTCTTCTTTGTTTCAAATGAAGAGGAAGTACACAACAAAAAACTTCTTGAAGTTGGGAATGAGCTGCTTCAACACCCTACTTCTTCTTCTAAAGAGGAGCTTCTGGATAAACTTGATAATTTAGATCATCTTTTGTCAATGGTGAATCAAGTTTCCCCTACATCAGCACGAGATGCTTTTCGGCTTGCAATGGAGGCACTAACTGCAGATGGACTTCTATGACATCCTGACATAGATGTGAAGGTGTCAATTGCATCTTGCATTAGTAAGATCATGAGAATTACAACTCCAGATCAACCATATGATGATAGAAGACCTACGAACTTTTTTGAGCTTGCAATGTTGGAATTTGGAATATTGTCTTGCTTGGATGGTCATTGTTATTCAAAGGTTGTCTCTATTATTGAAGTTCTTGCAAAGTACCGAACATGCGTGCTGATGTGGGATCTCGAGTTAGATGCATTGATTATTTAGATGTTTCAACATTTTCTGAATAGTATAAGGCTGGACCACCTTGATCAAGTATTCATGGACATCGAGAAAATAATGAGCATTATAATAAAAGAGAGTGAAGAAATTCCAATGCAACTTTTGAACTTCCTCATAAGTAGTGTTAAGAAGGAAAACGAGAATGTTTTACCTCGTTCCTATGTGTTGGGAGAGAGAGTTCTTCAAGAAAGTGTGTCAAACTTCATCCATATCTTCCAAAAGAAGTGAGGCCCCTCGGCATTTCCATTAACAAATACTCGGAAGTTGTTGAATTGATTTGGATTGAGGCACTTGAAAGTAAAACTACGGTGGACAATGCTCCCGAAGAGTTTGCACCACATGTTGCACCTGACATAGTTGTTCCGTTCTTAGATCAAACACCTATTATGCTAGGGAAAGATGATCCCAAGCATAAAGACAATGATGTCGTTCTAGAGACAGATACAATTTTAAAGGAATCAGAACATGGAGATGCAATGAAGCAGCAAAAAAGTACCGATTCAAAGACCATCTCGCAATTTGAAAACTTGGGGTTTGTAAATGCAACAGCCAAAAAAGCAATAGATCCAGAAGCTACGCAGACTTCAAAGAAAAGAGGTTGGAAGCTTAATTTTTTGAACAAACCAAAGGAAGGATACGATCATGCTTGGGTAAGTGGAGAAAGGAGGTCAAAATCCCGTATTCTCTTGAAGGGTTGTGGGAACGATACTAAAAAGAGAAGTAGTTTTTCACCTAAATGTGCAATCTCAAAAGGATTGTATGGTGAAGAGAAGACTCCAATGATGACTTGTATAAAGAGACACCAAAAGGAGAAAAATGACAAATCAGTTTCAGCAAGAGATGCACCAGAACTATAACCAAGAAGAAAGTCTCACAATCTACATTGGTTGCTTCAGAAGAATTTGATGTTGTGGAGGCATTAAAAGAGAAACATGATAAAAGACGACAAGAAAAATATACCAGCCATATATCGTGATAAAAGACGGAGGCTTTTTGTTGATGAATCAAGAGCTGAAGCATTGGGCTTTGTCTTCTCAATCACCAAAAAAAGCAACTTTGCGAAAACCTCTAAGGATCAACGGAAAAGGAAGAATTCACCATCACAAGAAAAGGCATTAGGTTCCATCTCAAACACCAAAGAAAGAACCTCCCCCAAAACCTCTAAAGAACAACGTAAAAGGAAGAACTTGCCATCACAAGAAGGGGGCATTAGGTTCTGTCTCAAACACCAAAGAAAGAACGTCCCCCAAAACCTCAAAAGAACAACGTAAAAGGAAGAACTTGCCATCACAAGAAGGGGCATTGGGTTCTGTCTCAATCATCAAGAAAAGCAACTTCCCCAAAAGCTCTAAAGAACAACATAAAAGGAAGAACCCACCATCACAAGAAGAGGATTCTACGGATTAGGTTGTCAGAAAGTATGGGAAGGAGGTTGTTGGCTGCAGAGTAAGGGTTTGGTGGCCACTTGATCAAGTGTTCTATGAAGGACTTGTTACTGATTTTGACCATTCAAAGAAGAAGCACACGGTGATCTATGGAGATGATGATCAAGAAATGCTTAATCTTACAAAGGAATGCTAGGAACTAGTTGACAATGACAATGCATCAGATCCTATACACGAGATTGCTCCTGGTCTAAGTGATTTGTCTAACATACGCCTTCGTTGCATTATTGATTCATATCGCCATACAAGGAAAAAAAAAAGGCTTTGAATGTTGATAATGATGTGCCATTGCTAACTCCTGGTACTGAAAACAAGAAGAACGCATGCAGCAAAATAAAGTTATATAGTGGGAAAGCAATTGACGAACTGATGACTCCAACAATGACCATGCAGCATAATTCAACTCCAAAAAGAGTGCACCAAAATAAAGGGATCGAGGTTGAAGGTTCATAATCTGGAGTAGACGAAAATCCAAGGAGTTTGACAACAACTATAAAGGTGTCGCCCGAAGATGGTGATGTGTCGAGTGAGCTGGTGGATGTCCGTGGATATAAAGTAAAAGTGAGCAGTGCTCCTTTACTTACTGCCATTTTAGCCAAGTATGGTGATATTACAGTCAATTGTCAATGTAAATCACTGGCTGCCAAAGCTTTCCTGCTTGATGTTGTTAGTGATATTGTTGGCAGGCAGTTGAAAACCGGTGATGTTAATATTTCTTCCATTAAAGCTATGAGATTTGTAGTCTTTGATGCTGTGGATGCCAAGCTTGATGTAGCTTGGCTGCAACAGTATCTGGATGAGATCTCTAAAGAAGAGGATATGGAGAAAAAGTCTTCCTTACTAATGGCGTTAAGAGAGACTACCATGCTCGTCTCTAAAGTAGCTAAAAAGGATCTGGTAGAAAGGAACAAGGAGATCTTAGCAGCAGAGAAACGACTCAAAAAGGTTGAAAGGCACTTGCGAGAGGTGTAGACACGTGATTTTGGACCGAACTCAAGATTTTACACCCTTTTAGAACTTAAATATTATTATTTTAGTAGGTATACATATTTCAAATAAATGAATAAAAAGACGTGAAAATTATAACAAATTATATGCTTTCTTTACATTTAGATTTTTAATAAAAGAAGTTTGTGCATTTAATGTATTTATTAGTTATTATTTATTTTAATTAATATTTCAACTTTTACCTAGTCTAAAGAATAAAATTAAATGTTATGAAAGACAAGAAAAAAAGGGTCCTAAAAAATTCAAATTATTTCACCCTTAATCCTAATTACCCTCAAATTCCCCTAACTTATTCCTCCTATAAATCCTCTCCCCATTTATTTTCTCTTTTTTGTTTTCACGTAAACTCCCCCATTCACACGTTTTTTTTATTTTTTATTTTATTTATTTTCATTTCTTTTCTATTTTTTTGCTCCTAAAATTTCTCAACCATATACCCTTAAAAATATTTTACACTCCCCATCCACACGTTTTATTAATTTTTTTTTATTATTTTTTTTTCTTTTTTTTCTGCTCCTCAAAACTCTCAACCAAATAGCCATAAAATCTTCAACTAAATTATATTCCCACTTCCTCACGTTCCTTTTTATTAGCACCATACTCACACCAAAAAGATTATAAAAAGCAACGTATAGTAGGAATAAAAATAACAGAGGCAGAGAGAAAAAAGTCAAAGCAAGAGTACAAAAAATAA
Organism: Solanum bulbocastanum; assembly: GCA_037074985.1. Lineage (NCBI taxonomy): Eukaryota > Viridiplantae > Streptophyta > Magnoliopsida > Solanales > Solanaceae > Solanum > Solanum bulbocastanum. The sequence continues at coordinate 37,559,415 of CM073601.1, forward strand.
TTCAATTGAGTAGGAAGTTGGAAATGAGATTTTTGTTTACAACAGCTAGTTTGCATACCTTTGAAGGTTCATTTCTTTTATTAGTTTTTATTGTTATGTTATGTTTGTATAAGTTTAGTTTATTGAGTCATTAATCAATCAAGATGAAGTTGTGATTGCTATTGTTATTATATGGTCATTTATATATTTAATCTCCGGTTAAAATAATGTGTTGATTTTTTTATTCTTATCTAATTTTGAATTCACTTATTTATTTAGCCATTGTTTTATGTTATTATCATTATTTTTTTTATCTCTTTTCGTGATTGTGGTTATAATTTGTTAATAGAAATCGGAATGACGCATCTTGGGTTGTAAAATACTTTTTTTCTAGGGATTCGGACTAATTTTGACAATGATTAAAAGAAGAGAATGTTGTGTTTATGATAAACCATAAGTTATTCAAGAATATTCTGTTATAAACATTTTATATGATTGATGACATATGTATTACTTTCTGAGACATATGTTAACTTTAAATTTTATTTTTATTGAAAGTTTGACTCCAATGAATAAATAATTTATTGAGGGAAACAAATGGGGTGTCGCATATTTAATACGAATAGATATTAAATCGTATTTTATTTTTGTTTTGATTGGTGTTAATATTTAATGGTGTCAGAATCAAGTTATTCGCGTAATTCAATAGATGAATTTCTTTATGATTGAGAGAATATACTATAATATTTGTCTTTGTTAATATTGAGCCTTCAATTTTTTATTAAAAATTGCTACTTAGAAACTAACGCAGTTATGTTCTGACAATCATAAATTATCTTTGGCCTAAACCTAAAACTTATAGCTTTTAAAGTGATTACTGCATCTTTTACCAATAAATATAAATTTAAGTATACATTTTTTTATTTTTTTAAAAAAGACCAATAAATAACAATAAGGTTCCGTAAAGAATGTGGTTTCACATCTTTTTGAGACACTTAAAAAGGGTCGGGTGTAGTGATGCACCTTTGCCAAATGATTATAATCATGTTAGTTTTGATTTAATGTAAATTGAAATTTTAGACTAAAAATATTAAGTTGACATGATTAAGAGAAGAAAGCAACTATGCTTCTAAGTAATTGTATGTCAAAATCGAGAATGCAGTTATGCATCTAATTTAATGATTATTAAAATTCAACAATAAAAAATATGAGTAAACCATGGCCTATAACACAATTTATCCAAATAATAATAATAATATAAGTCAAGTATAAGTTAATAAAAGCGATCGTGCTAAAACAACGAGACTCGAGGGATGCCTAATACCTTCCTTTCGGTCAATAGAATTCCTTACCGGAACTTTTATTTTTGCAGACTAAATAAAGAGTCATTTCCTTTTGATTATGATTTAAAAAGAAAAGGTGACTTGAAACACAATAACTCGATTTCAAGTGATGACTTTGAAAACAACAAAAATAATCCCTTAATCAATACCGTCACTTAAATTGGAAAATCCCTATCTGCGGTGCGCAAAAAGGGGTGTGATATCTCTGGCGACTCTGTTGGGAATAACTAGAATTTGAGTTTTATTATATTGGCTTCTACTTGATTTTTTTTTTAATTATTATTATTATTATTATTATTATTATTATTATTATTATTATTATTATTATTATCATTTTTGGATGTATTGTGTATGATAGCATAATATGCTACTTTATGCTCATTTATCGTTTTTATATTGTTGAATTATACTAAATTGTCTTTTCTTACTCAATCACTCTGAGCCTTCAGTAACACTTCACACACAGTCACAGGAATGCAGGTATGCATTCTACTTTCTATTGAGATAAAGCTGAAGTGTCTTGACAGTAAGTGAAGCATGTTAGTCACACATGTTAGGCAGAGTTGGACCAGTAATGAAGTCGAAATAGCGCTGCTACCGATAAGTTGCCCCTCATTGGCCCGAGTTGTCCACTCGGGTAAGCCAGTCTAGATACCTATCTCCTTTAGGTTTGAACCTAGTAAAACTGGAACATATACATGCTTGTTCCCTATGTAGGTTCCGCTTATTTGCAATATTTGCATTTCGACTTAGTGGACTCGACACCGGAGTTAGGTCCGTCAAGAACAGGAGACCCTCTTCTTGGCTAACATGTGTATTATATGTGTTATTTGTAAAATATCATTTGGAAGACCCCGACTGTTGACCGGCTTTAGGTTCCCTCTTAAATAAATTCCTAAATATTTATAAATTTTGTAAAAAAAATGAAATAAAATATTAAACGTGTAAACATATATATATATATATATATATATATATATATATATATATATATATAAAATCGACCGATTTGTGTCATTTATAAGAAGTAATAGAAAACTTTTTGCAAGTAAGATAATTTTATATAGTCAAAAATATATAGATATCTCCCCATTAAGCTCTTTTCTTAGCTAGCATATTTGATTTGAGACTAAAAATATTTTTTATTTTTTTTATTAAAAAAAACAATTTAGTTTCTTTTCCGTCAAAAGTAGTCAATTTGGGCCTAAAAATAAAAAATATAACTCATCCAATCTAATTTGTTTTCTCTCTAAAGTAGTCGATTCGAGTCTAAAATTTCTCAATGACATAAGTGTTTGACCATTACAAATTATTTATCTTAACTTGAAATTCTCATGTCCATAAGAAGATTTAGAGCACGCTTTTATTTGTTTTCTTTTATATATGTAGCTATTTATATCTCAAAAACAATAGTATCTTTAATATATAGGCAAATCTATCAATATATCCCTATTAATGAGTTGACATTTCTAACAATTTTTCTATTCTTTTTTTTTTAGGCAAAGTCAATTTCAAGAATTTCATTTTTTTTTCTTCTTATTTTTACACAAAAATTCTTTATTAAGCCATATATATCACCCTCTGTTTGACTTGCTGATTGTAGTCATTATAAAAATATATCATTTTTCAATATTTTCTTTGTTCTATCTATAAGTAATAATAATTATAATTCATAATGATCGTTTCTAATAATAAATTTAATTGAAATTATTATTTAAACCTTGATTTAAATGTTCATTTATTAGAAATTATTTTGCAATTGGACTCTTAGAATAAACACTTTCTTAAGGGAATATAAATATTTTATTAAAGGAAATTTTCAAACAAATTAGATATTTATTAACCATATATGCTTTGAGTCTGATTGTTCAAGTGAAAAACATTCATGATGTATTCACTTTATACAAGTGTTTATTTTCTTTTATATGAGTTTCACACTTTTTTATTTTATTTATTTATTTATTTTTTAAAAAAGTAAAATATAAGAGGTCCATAAATTAAGTATTGGAAGTACGAGTGTTTTTAACCTGATATTTTTTTCTATAGGGACAACATGGTTCATCTCAATCGCGAAAAGTGTCTGAAGAGGAAAAGAGATTTGAACGTACCACTCCAGGTTGTAGATTGTACTCCCTTGTAGTTGTGGGCATGGTGGAAAGACATGGGGTTGTTAGAACAAGGTATAATATTCAAATACTTGGGTTTCTTGACTAGAATCATGCAAGTGGATCCTAAGAGGGACGTGATCAAAGCACTGTTGTCCTTTTGGGACCCCGCAAACAATGTTTTTTGTTTCTCAAATTTTGAGCTGACCTCAACCTTGGAGGAAATAGCCAATTTTACTGGATTTAGAGTGAGATTGTACCATCAGAAGCTTGTAGCCCCAAGAGGCATATCCATCAACAAATTCTTTCAACACTTGAACATTTGCAAAGTCCATGAGGAATCATTAGATAAAGGTTGGATCTCATTACAATTTTTGTATGATAGGTATGGAAAAGAAGACAGATTCAGGAAATTTGAAGGAAACTCAACAAAAAGCGAAGTTTTGAAACATGGAAAGAGCATAGACGTTTTCCTTTTATGGTAGCTTTTTTAGGAACAATGGTTTTTCCAAGGAGAGGTGGGAAGATTAACATCCGTTTGGCCGGGGTGGTGAATGTGTTAATTGAGAAAAATAATTATACCATTGTCCCAATGATTTTGGCTGATATCAATCGCGCTTTAATTGTCTGCCAGAAAGGGAAACATTTTTTTGAGGGATGCAACATATTGCTTCAACTGTGGATAGTAGAACATCTTTACTGACCTACTACGGTGGCAAGATTCATTCAAGATCGGAGCGATTACATTATAAGTCATGCCAAAAGGGTGAAGAAATACAGGTGTCCAGAAGGGGTCAATGTTTGGGTGGAGTGTTTTCGCTTGCTAACGGAAGATAAGATCCCTTGGAATTATCCTTGGTTCCCTTAGGAAGAAGTCATACAAATGTCGTCTGTTCGCCCTTTTTTATTGTTGATGAGTATTAGAGGTGTACAACCATACGTACCATTGCAGGTTCTACGTTAGTTGGGTAGGCGTCAAATTCTACCTATTATGGAGGATATGAAAGATTTTGTGTCCTAAGTTAGGCCAGAAGTCCCCCCTTCCAGAAGGATTGGCCCAAAAAATTTGGGATGGTTGTATAGTCATGGGAATTGGAACGATGGTTAAGGAGCAACACACAAGATAAATTCACCTGGGATACTCTAATTGGCTTGAAAAACAAGCTCGGTTACAGGTTAGGTCAGAGAGATCCGTAAAATTACCAATAGACCATGAGGCTGAGATAAAAATAAGAGCCGACTTGGCTATGCGCGATTACCTTGCTGAAAATTAGGTGTTAAGAGCATATTAGAGCTCGCTAGAGACGCTCTAACCCAAAAACAAGTAGAATTCGAAGAGGAAAGAGCCAAGGCGACTCATATAGAAACCCTTCTCCAAGGACAAGTTAATCTGGCAACAATTAGGGGAGCGCAAATAGAGAAACTTGCGGTGTCCCAACAACAACAACTAAGGGCAGGTGATCAGAAAAGTTAGACAAATTTTGATCAAGAGAGAGCTTAATGGATTCGTGAAAGGGGAAGACTTCGAGAGGAACTAGAGTCAGTCTCGACTCAAGAAAGAGGTGCCAGAGAAATGGTGGTCTCCTGTGATCAACAGATACGAGGATGGAATTATACTTGCAATTCACTTCGATCAAAGGTCCATCGTTTGGCTGATCACTCTGCCCAAATGGGTCTGGATTACCAAGAGATGGACCATGAACAATTTCTGGCGGAAGTACCTGAATTTGCTGAGTACCTTACGACTTCATTGAAAGATATATATCTGAGTGTAGGAGGTCGTTTGAGACCGTAATCTTTATGAGTGAGCAGATTGGGATGCAAGCATGACGATTAGATCTTTGGGATAAGAAGGTTGAAACAAAGCTTTATTTCATTAATTTCGTTTCCTTTTAGCTTGAGTCCTGCTTTATTTCTTCTATGTTTCTACACTTTATTTAAGTCGTGTCTATTTAAGTTACTGACATTCGTTTGGTGATATTTTTATCGTTTTCCTACTTATGTTTCAAACATTGGAATGATACTTTGAGTTATGCTTATTTCTTGTTTCAATTTTTCCCCTATTAATATAAATAAATATATAATTAGTAATGTATATATCTAAATCTAAACATAATAATAATAAAATAATGTATGTTCTCGAACTACGTAAAGATTTGATTCATGCACCAACATGATACGTAGGCAATCCAATGGGTTTGATCGAAACCTTTTCAACAAAAATAACTAAAGAGGAGAAAAATGCCTAGATAAGTCGGGATGAAACATAAGGTCTTCCATATTAGAAATATATATGTGGATGCAGTGTGCATAATTTCTTAACATTAAACCATTTGCTACTCTATTCAGAAAGAAAGAGAGACCTATTAGCTTAAATGTGGTTGGTTTGTCATTAAGCTGGCATCACATACCTACAATACAAGGTCAAAAGGGAAAAGAAAATGACTCAGAAAGATGGAAATGAGGTCTTCCATATTAGAAATATATATGTGGATGTAGTGTGCATAATTTCTTAACATTAAACCATTTGCTACTCTATTCAGAAAGGAAGAGAGACCTATTAGCTTAAAGGTGGTTGGTTTGTCATTAAGCTGGCATCACATACCTATAATACAAGGTCAAAAGGGAAAAGAAAATGACTCAGAAATATGGAAATGAGGTCTTCCATATTAGAAATATATATGTGGATGCAGTGTGCATAATTTCTTAACATTAAACCATTTGCTACTCTATTCAGAAAGGAAGAGAGACCTATTAGCTTAAACGTGGTTGGTTTGTCATTAAGCTGGCATCACATACCTACAATACAAGGTCAAAAGGGAAAAGAAAATGACTCAGAAAGATGGAAATGAGTCAGACAATGAAGAGGTTCAAAACCAGATGGTTTCACAGGAAATCATGTCAATAGAAGAGGTAAGGATATTAAGACAGCAAATGACGGAGATGTACAAAGCTTGGATGAGTGGACAAGATCCACCATCTTCAATCCGTGACTATATAAATATAAATATGCCACCCCCAATCTAGGTGTCGATAGGTAATCCGATTTATCCACCTGGATTCGGCCCCTACTCTAACATATCCAACGTAGCTGGAACTTCTATGGTGCGCCCTTTGAGTACCCCTATGATAAGTAATCCACTCTTCGTGCCAACTGAGCCGACTAATAATGTCCAATGGCTAGCAATGGTACCCAAATCCAACAAGGATTATCCGTCCAAAATTCCTCGTGATTATGGCCATACCTCTGAAGAGGCTCTTAAAATTCCAAGCTCTTATCCCCACACTCATCGATATAGTTCCTCTGTCCAAGTTGATAAAACTGTTAAGAACGAGGAACATGAAGAAATGACTAGGAAAATGAAGAGTTTGGAACAAAGTATAAGAGATATGCAGGGTTTGGGTGGCCACAAAGGCATCTCATTCAGTGATTTGTGCATATTCTCCATGTCCATTTACCTGCTGGATTTAAAACCCCAAAGTTTGAGAAATACGATGGTCATGGAGACCCTATTGCTCATTTGAAGAAACATTGCAATCAACTGAGGGGTGCTGAGTGCAAAGAAGAATTGCTCATGGTCTATTTTGAGGAAAGCTTGGTGGGAATTGCATATGAATGGTTCATAGATCAGGATATTGCCAACTAGCATACATGGGATGATTTGGCTAGATGTTTTGTGCAACAATTCCAATATAATATGGACATCATGCCAGACTGCTCCTTTCTTGCCAACACGAGGAAAAAGACTACTGAAAATTTTCGTGAATATGTTGTTAGGTGGAGGGAGTAGGCTGCTAGGGTTAAGCCATCAATGAAGGAGTCAAAGATGATCACGTCTTTCTCCAAGTGTAAGAACCTGACTACTTTCATTACTTGCTCTCTGCCGTTGGAAAAACATTCGTCGAAGTTATTAAGGTTGGGGAAATGGTGGAAAATGGCATCAAGTCTGGAAAGATTGTAAGTTAAGCTGTCTTAAAAGCCACAACACACGTGATTCAAAATGGTTCTGGAAATCTTGGAGGAAGAAAAAAAAGGAAGATGTAGCTACCGTTGTACCAGTGCCTCAGACCTATGTCCAAGATAATCACCCTCAACACTATTTTCCCTCCCTAGCTCCACAATATCCCGTCCAATACTCTCAATATCCCATTTTTAGCACATAACCAATTGTTCCCACTTCTTATCGACAATGGCGTGCACCAACTCCTCAAATTATCCACCACCTCCACCAATGCACCAAAATACCACTAGAAATCCTTTTCATCCTAGACCAGAGTACAAGAAGTGAAATGGAGTTAAGGGTGAGTTCACCCTTATTGGAGAATCATATGCTAGCTTGTTCTAAAAATTAAGGACATTGAATGTTTTCAAGTCCTATAGAAAGAAGAATGTTGAATCCTCCCCCGAGAAATCTGGATTATTCTCAACGCTGTGCATATTTTTCTTATGCCATCGGGCACAACATAGTGTCACGCCTCGATCCTGCACTCTGGACATGGTTGGAACTCGAGAACCATTGCTGGCCCTAAGCGAACCCTTGGCCTGACTTACTTACCAGCGGAAGACTCTAAGCATTATTACAATGATCAAATGCACTTTTACTCAACTGTTTAATAAAATAAGTTAGAATGTTTAAATATCAAACATTAAACTTGGCCAAAATGACAACTCAAGTCTTAACATATGAAATAATAATGCAAAGACAGTTGAACTACTAACTGTCTATGAAGCCTCTAAAACAAAGAGGGATGTCGGGATAGGAACCCCGATCATCCTAACAAATGAGAAGCTAAGGAATTATGAAAAGTACCCTCCAGACAACAAGGAGGCTCACCAACTGACTCTGAGTGCTCAACCTAATCAATGAGGCGCTGGATGGTGATCTTGGTCTACATCATAATAAGATGGAGGCCAACTAGCATCGGTACATTGAATGTACGAGTATGCGAGTGGAATAATAAACATAACATAAGCTTGAAAGGAATCTGAAAGGAACACTTACCTTGGTTTTACTCAACTCATGAATAACTCAACTCAATGCAAAGTAAAAAACAACAATAAAGGTGCAGTTTATACAAAGCATTTGAAGCAGTAATTGACAACTCAATGTATTTAAAGAAATACAATAACAATTCAATTACATAAAAGTAATATAATGTTGTGGGAGATTCTCTAACCAACAACCACCACTATGAGCCTAAGTGGTGATACAACGTCTTGCCCACGCTGCCAGAACTATCCTATACTTTGCCGTCATATAGAACACCTTAACTAAGTAGATCCACTAGTCTATGCAAAAAAGCACTTAAGGAGTCATCTAAAAAGTATGATCCTTTACTACCCATAATGGCTATATGGTTTATGGAGACTTGAGTTAATATGAACTCACATCCTCATATCAGTGCTCAATACTACTCCCAAAATATACTTAGCTCATATGTTTTAAAACAAAACTTCTTTCTTTGGTTTGAGATAATTACTCAAAACTTAACTTAAAAGCTCTCTTGGAAATCGGTGTTTCCCTTTCTTGTTCAAATGTGAAAACATTTTAAATCTTAGGAATACTTAGTTCCCGTATAATCTTTGAAGAAATGAACTTGTACTCTGTAACGACCCTTTCCAATTACCATATGCAAATAAATCACGAGATATTTTTATGCATGTATTGTCCCTATGCAAGTAAATAATGATAATAAATATTATCAACTTCAGAGCACCCAAACTAGTTGGGTTCATGCTTAAGACGATCATTCCAAACAAGTAGGAAATGTAACATATTACAATTCTTGGGCTTACACACCCCAAATAAACCAAACATGTAGCCATACTTGGAACATAATAAATAAATCAAGTAACAATATATAACGAGTATCAAGTTCGATATTCAAAGATACAAATGTCAAAAACTCTCATAGCATAATTTTCCAAGAGATTCAATAACAAGGATCGCCCACTATATACCTCATGTCGTCACACCCGGCACAAACAAGTATCAAGAAGGGCCATCGCCCTGTATCAAGAAGGGTCACAACCCAATAGTCAAGAGAACTAAGAGCCATATTAAAAATGGCTTCCTAGTTCGTACTTAAAATGGACAACTTCCATTCTTAAGCCGAACTAAAAATCCAAAGTCAAGATGAAAAATGATCCGAATCAAGAGGCATGCCAATAGTGACAAAGTCACAGCCACAAGAAGGACAAGGTCCCAACAAGAGTGCCAAGTGATCAAACAATCCGTACAAGTGGGCGAGTTACACAAGTGTCATACCAACATGACAATGCAAGGTGACAAGAGGTTAACAAGGTACCAAGATCAACTTTCAGATATACCAGCAGTTAACAAAGTGCAAGTACAAGTTTATACACAAACCTTAATACTTTAGCGTAGCAACAATCCAACACAACTCCGCGAGTTCAAACCATAGACCAACCAACGTATCAAGGTCCTCAACTTGTTCACAAGTATATACAACCTTAAAAATGCAATTAAATAACTTCTTTATTTCCTAATATCTCAATAATATCGAAATAAAATAGGATTATCATCACAAATAAGCCCAGCCTGCACAGATACAGTTATGTTCCCAAAACAGTGATTCTGGCCAGTCTAGTACCCCATGTTGCAACTTAAATTTGAAAAGGAAACCGGCAAAACTAGACTTTATAATCTTAATAAAAGATGTAGATACGTCTCTTAATATTTCAACGCAACAAGAATTACTGAAAAATACATTTTGTATAAAAAGATATCATCGATGCACTAACAGTGGTTCATACAAGATTTCTAAATCCGAAATCTGGATAGAACTTATCCTGTGTTGCGTCCCATATTTCGAATCCATAACAGCTAAATTAGAGTTTTATATAAACGTAAGAGTTGTAATTATATGTATTAGCTTTCCAAATCATATTTATTCGGCCAAAATGGAGTTCTAGAGAACGAGATATTCTAAACGTAATACACACTACTCTGCTACAAAAACACAAAAATCTAGATAGAATTTGTCCTATGTTGCATCCCATATTTCGAATCCATAATAGCTAAATTAGAGTTTTACATAAGCATAAGAGTTGTATGTATCTGAATTATCTTTCCAAATCATATTTATTCACCCAAAACGGAGTTCTAGAGAATGAGATATGCATATATTACCAAACACTACCCAGCTCAGAAACAGAATTCAGCACTTATCTAAAAGCAGTGGGTGTATCGAATTCCAGCCAAGACAACCAAGCTTTTCTCTTGTGATTTTGATGAACAAAAGGTTAATAAAGGTTCTAAGGTTTTTAGACTTCAAGGACTGAAATTATCTCAAAGAGGAGATGTAAAAATATAGGCTCCAAAAGTGATATTTATCCCCAAATCACAGTTGTCCCTCAAGCTGCCCAACTAGTGTTGTGGGCTGCCCAAAATGCATACATATACACTTATATTTATATATCCTTCACCTTATTTTAAAATTATACATAATTCTAATTAGATTAGTACGGAAATACCCCAATAAAATCCCTTAAATTACGGTCAAATTTATATTAAGCAAGCTAGCATGTATCACAACATTTTAAGTTCCCAACAAGAGAGTAAAACATATTGTAGTAACTAAGAAACGGTAAATCGACATGCAACTCTTGTTAGCATTTAGGGGTGTTACATACTCTTACTCTTTACTCAACTCAATGCTTAAGTCTTAAAACAAAGTTAAGCCGTTTGTGAAAGACTTTAGAAATAATTTATGAGCTTCTCTTGACTTGATTCTTAACTTCTAGACTTGACTCGTTACTTTCCTTGAATTTGAATTTATGGATTCAAGGATGGTGATTTGTGATCTTAGGAGTGTTTTTAGATAGCTAAACATGAGAAAAGATCAAGAAATCATTGTCTGAAAGCAGGTCCGCGACACAGAGATGTGTTAATTATTTGGTCGCAAAAAAAAATTTTGAGGCAGAACGGTCCGTGACCGCTCCACTCCGTGAAGCAACTTTTCTCAAATCTGAGGAGTAGGTCCGCGATGTGGCCCTACTGCCCATATTCACTGACTTTTTCCTTCTTCTTTTTCCAGTCCCAATTAGCCCTAACTCGACTACTTTTCTCAAATTTTCTTTAGATTCAGATATCCAGCATATGTACCGAAGAACCTAACTCAAAACAACTCTAAAACTCAAAGAAAATATCTCAGAAATTGCTCAATTCAGCCCAATTCAAGAATGAAAACAAATTCAAAAATACACATCAAGAACATCATACTTTCAATCTTTTTAGGATGAATTTCGCTGAACTAAACATGTTTGGCACGTGGGTAAATGAACCCAACACTATGAAAGTCTCACATACCTCTTAGGGATTAACCCTTGGTGAAATCCACAAGCAATTCTCCACGAAATCAACGAATCCTTGTTTCTTCTCCTCTTTTCTCCACTTCTTTTCTCTTCTCTCAAAACCCTAACTCTTTTATGAAAGTGTAAACTGATCTAATTCTATTTAGACCCCTAAGTAATTACCAAAAATGAATTAAATCAATTGGGTATGGAAAAGACTAAAATACCCTTCTAAAATCCGATTTTGACTTTTCTTATCTAGACAATCCAACTTCAAATGGGTATATCTGCCTCATACGAACTCGAAATCACACAAAATCGATGGCGTTGAAAAGATAATCCCAAGATCTTTCCTAAAGTATCTGGAAGCACACCTAACTAATCTTGAGATAGGAGTTATGGTCATTTGAGGTTGACCCAAAACTCATTCTTAACTCAACTCTTGTCAAATTTCAAGATTTTTATTAGTTGCGAAAACAAATCTTTCTAATTCTAGCTCTTTCTAGTTCTCTCAAATAACGAGGTGTTACAATATCTCCCCTATCACACCCCAACCCTAGGTGAGGTGGACAAGTACCATATGAACACATGCTTTACAAGTGACCTATAATGAGAAAGTAAACTACTATGTTGATAGATTTACTAATGAGAAGCTTCATATAAAACACATGTCGATTAGCTGAACTGATACATATAACAAGTGAAACGATGAATATAGATGATAGCTTTACAATGTCTACAAAGCCTCTACTAGAATCCATGACTGTACCACTATAAAAATGCGCATAGTAAAGACTCAGCAAAGCCCCGAATCAACCTGGAGCTCACCAACAACCGTTGAGTATCACATGCTTATATTGGGGAGATTAACTAGTTGACATGTACCTGCAGCATGAAATGTAGCATCCCCAATAAAGGACGTCAGTATGAAATAATGTAATAAATATGTAAGGTATAATACAACCATATGTAAAATGAGAGCTCAAGTGAAACCAAATACCAATAGACAAGGATTAGAGATCACCTTTGATTATACTTGTGGAATCGTGTATGTTACATTCATTTCTTTACTTTTCTTTGCATTATAATATTTGTAAGACATATGATACAAATGAACAGCTGATTAGCGGTAGAAGAGGATGACCCATGCTAAGCATTTTAACCACTGGGATGTTGTCCTTATAATTCCACAAATTGGGATCGGCTCACGCTAGGCTTTCGCCCCTGAGCTACCACCCTCTTATACCAATTGGGATCGACCCATGCTAGGCTTTCGCCCCTGAGTTACCACCCTTCTATACCAATTGGGATCGACCCATGCTAGGCATTTTCCCCTGAGCTGCCACCCATAATTATACATATCGCTTCACTTAGATTCTTTAATCTTTAAGATTGTTGTTTTGATGTTCATAACTCTTTACAAATTGTTTTTCTGGTGGTCATAATCATTGTTCAGATTTGGAACTATGGGCCAGTAGTAGAAGACATATGAATATGGACTTACGATAATAACAATGACATGGGAAGCAAATGTGACATGAACGTGTAATACTTAGGAGCTTATATGACTTAATATGCATTTTGACATCTCAAATTGAAGCACATATCAAGTGAAGACATTTAACATTCAGCTAAGAGATTTTAACTCTATATGATAGCCAAATACTCACTAACTAATACCAAATACAAGGTATACATGAACGTGGAACCAAGGGAGAACGTGGGAAAATTCAACTTTAGGACAGATACATATTCCAAGTAAGTGCATATAAAATGTATAATAGAGAAAGTAGGGATCTTGTGAGGTAACATTATAGTCTAACATAATGGGAGTAATAACCAATAAAGGGAACATATGAACATGTGAAAAGATGACATATATATATATATATATATATAATTGAAGCAAGTTGGCATGATATGGGAAGATTGTATATCCAACATATAAACATATGTATAATGTGTAATCAGGATCATTTTGATTTATATAAGGGAAATACGTGACAAGGGTACTTTGACGATGAAACAAGTTTAAACTTTGCATGCTAATAATTGGTAGAGTAAGCACGCACATTTAGTAACAAACTCATATTAGAGTACTCACTTTACTGCTCTAGAGAGTAGGAATTGCAACTATGGATCAGTCACTACCAAGGGCACTTAGAAAGTTTACTTTTTGTAATTCAAGTGTTGGATTCAGGCCAAAGAAATAGGAAATCGAATAGCCTTACAGACCTTGCTGTACAATTCAAAACGTATGACTTAAGCTCATTCTCTTCAGATTACTAATCTTGCTGGACAAAACTACCACTTGCTAAGACTTGAATTCTTCAAGGTAAAGGTTGTCGTCCTTAACTTATCTTAAATTATACCGTCCTATAGCTTGGACTCCCTAATATTCAAGAACCCTAATGGTATTTAATGGTTGTTGTATGAAGCTAAGAGAGAGAAGAGAGAAAGCTCTAGAAATCAAATTTTTTGTCAAAGTAAAAAAATGGTTGGAAAAAGCTGATATCAATCCCTTTTAAAGGGACCTGCTTTGACCGACTTTCTCACTCATTTTGGGCCATAATTTGTCAAGTAGGTGACCCACTTACTTGGAATTTTCACTTGGGACTTTTTGGACTTAAGAAAACTGGGCCTTTTGCCACCTTTCTTGTACTTCATTTGCAGCCAACATTTGTTTTTAATTTAGGCAACACATTTAAGTAGGTGATGCACCTACTTTTCCATTCAAATTATTTGTTGTGGGCTTGGAAATATTGGGCCTTGGCTGTCCATTTTCCCCTTATTCTGCTAATCAAATTGGGCCAGATTTATGCAAGTAGGTGGTAGTGCACTTGGCCAAAAAACATGGTCAAATGAGTCTTGATAGGTGATGCACCTACTTGGTCCTTTGGACTGGTCAATAAGTCAAAGTAGGTGATGTACCTACTTGTCACGTACTAGCTTAGTGTGGTTAATCGAGCACCCCAATATTTTATTCCATTTGTAGACCTTAATACCTTTAATTTAATTTAAAACTTATATACACTATGCCAATTTAAACTTTAGACTCAAATACCACCTTATGATCTCAAGTTTAAATACTTCCATCGACATCAACTTAATCGGGTTGCATCAAAATCTATGGGCAACTCACTTTAAACCTATTTTATTGTCACTGGTCGCATAGGAAACCGAGTCCATAACTATACCATAAGGTAATTTATAAGTGTCATATAAATAGAACTAGTAGACGTAGAATATGGGGTGCTACATCCCCCCCCCCTTTTATGATCATTCATCCTTAAATGATAGGTTAAGCTGATAGTTTGGTTAACCTTGGAATTTCATTTGGAGATTTGCGAGAGTTCTCTCTGTAAATATGAAGTATAGCATGACGTCTCAATAGATATGGTTCATGAAATAATAATATGACAAATTAACCCCTTTCTTGACCATGTAATTCACTGAAGATACGCAAGTAGAATTCATACAAATAAGGACTTTAATATACCAAAACACAAGACATGCAAATGATATATCAAATGAACAACTGCTAGTAGGATCTATGATCATATAAGGGGACTACATGATTTCAGATCCTTATTCTAATGTTTAGAATGAGGAAGGGTATTTAGGATCTCTACAATCTTCTATTCCCAAGTATCTTATGTTATATTCTATTCCTTCCACAATAAACCTTTTGAGCTTAGCTTTCGGGCCTTAACAATCAAGAATAACTATAGTATCTCCCAAATTTTTCATACATGGAACGAACACAAAATCATAGGCCTAACCTATTGGGGCTCTACTTTCCCTTCTCTTTTATCTCATGAAGTTTTTCAGAGGTGAGACTTATAAGAACGCATAGCTGTTAATATAAACTCTAAAGTTTTATTCCGCACCTTCGAATAAGACATTATGCTAAGTTATTTATCTGTGGTTGTGATAAAATTTACATATATGCCCAACCTTTTCTGGTCAAAATCTTCACTACATATTGATACAAGGAAATATTTTCCCAAAATGTTCAAAACTCAAGTCAATAATCACAGAGGGGCATTATGTACAAATAAATAAGTCACATTGGGTATGACACATAGGCAGATTAGCACAAAAGGGAGCACATAATATATGGGCATTAAGCTATAGAAATATATGATGTACACACACATATAGTTCATAGGGTAGCGTGTGAGCGAATGAACATAAGGAATGTAGGAAATGGACTAGATGAGAACATGATGCATGAGTACTAAAGCTACAAAAATATATAATACGTAAGCAAGTAGACTATATGAAATATGAACTATGGAACACAAATCACATTGATCAAGTGTGTTATATCGCATGGATTGGTGACCTAACATGTAAATAAGTACACTTATGAAATATGAGCAAGTGAACACATGACACATGGCTAGAAAAGTTATAAGGCCTGTAATGTTTAAGCAAGTAGGCTACGAGGCATGTAATATACATAGAAATGGTTTATGATGCATTTGACATGTAAACAAGTGATATGCGAGTCATATAACCCACAAGCACTAATTTTGCTCATAGCATATAATCAATTAGCATGCAGTACCCACACAATATGGACAAGTGACATGTGGAAAGTAACCAGTGCAATAAATAACATGTAAGGAAAATGTCCTATAAAAACATATATTAATAAACAAGGGTGCTCTGAAGCGAATAACACTTACATGTAAGCATTCTATGACATTAGGTAACCTGTGAGAAGGTAATCCACAAAGGGCAAATGACATACAAATAGATAAGTTATAGAACATGCATCATGTATAATTATATAACAAACCATTTTTGGAAACTACAAGATATCCTATAGAACCACTCTACCATAATAAGGGCAAACACATTGTCTTAAGCATTAAGTCATAGGTGGGATAGTTCTCATATTCCTCACTCACCTCAAAACACATACAATTGATTTCCCCATCCATTCTCTTCAATCTCCTAAGAATTCTTATAGGTGTTCAGCTATTGGTACTTGCCTTCCGTCTAGGTCAATATAAATACTACAATCAAGACAGAAAAAGAAAATCCTCAATAGTTCATCTTTTAGAGTAGGAGACCAACTTTGCCTTCATTACTAGCTTGTGTTATATCACGTTCAATGCCAAGTACCCTTTGAAGGTCGAAATAGAAAATAAATAGTGAAGCTTGAACGCACCATAAAACATGAACTCTAATAACATGTAAATGTCAGGTACTTATAAAGTTATATCATGACTCATAAAATCTTAGAGTTAGCCCCTTTGGGCTTAACTAGATAGGTCTGACCATACTAATAGATTTTTTTAAAAAAACAAGTGAGGCTACTCTAACTCTTTTCCCATGCAAGATAACAATTAATAACAACTAGCATGTGACCAATTTTTCCTCTCCCTTAACTGGACTATGACTGACGAATTACTGCAGACATATATTAAATGAACCCTGTAGTAGCTCTATTCAAATTGATAGAAGTATATACATGTGAATAATGCTCTACTTCTATTTTGTACTAATGATATAGATGAACTAGGTCTATGTATCTTCTATCTAGGTAACCTTTATATTCCCCTCCTTTGTTTTCTTGTTGTTATTAGGACCAAGTATCAAGACTTGAATCAATACTAAAATGACTTCTCTGTCTAACAAAGGTTCACAAAGTTGTTCCCGGGTGCGCTATTATAACTCGTTAGGATTGAAGAGTTGATACCATTTTATTGCCTCATACACTTAGCAACCTCTCTTTCATAATCACCTATCTCACTCCTCTATAGAATCCTGATATCACCCCTACTCCTATGTTTAGGGAATTTGACATATCCCATCTCTTTCTAATGAGAAGCTCTACATACATATTTGGCCCATGTAATTCAAGTTTCATTCTCACATGCTTCCTATCTAACAAGTACCTTTTAATCAAAACTAGTAGCTTCATGTACTCTAATCCCACTATGTACAACCTGACTAATCACAACTTAGGTCTAACCAATCAATTTTTTTCCTTTTGTTAACCTTACTCTTTAGTCGCATACTAATCCTCCATAGCCAAAACATAGATCTTAATAGGAACTACCATACATATATCATTTGCAGAAATTGGCACACTTGTCCCTAAGTTTTATAACCATGAAAAAAATACAAATGTTATTAGTACTTATTCGGGTTGTTGGCACATACCATATAAAAACCAAATATTAACATATTCGGGATGATATATGGTGAGAATTTGGGCCTTGTCAGCCAATTAGGGGTATCTATGGTAACACTGTTGCACTGATACATCCACCTATCAAATTGTGCCACTGCCTTCTTTCGAAAAAAAAACTAGTTCAACAGCATCAATTTTGAGAACATGTGTAATGCTAAAAATTCTATGTATATCACAGACTAAGAACAAGTTTCCTCTATAGGAATAGATCAATAAATATGGAGGAAATATAGAACCCAAGAGTTGGATACATCCTCCTAAGAAGATGTGCTTAGAAATGCTACAACTCATATATGTAACTAGGTAGCCCATCGTTTTTAAGCATATGGATAACCATGCTATATCTTTCTTAATTGAACCTACGTGATACAAATGGTAAAAACACAACTTAAAATGCATATAAAATAAAAACCTTTACATATCTTGTGGAGTGGGACGATCAAATAAAATGAGCTCAATGTAGTCTAAATTTTAATAACTTCAGGTCCTTTTCTGTAGATTGCATGTTGACATTTTAGCTACTGTTAACCTTAACCATTGTAAGAATAATAGGAATAGCATGATCAGGTAAAAGTGGAAATTGACTTCTTAACTTCGCTCTATTGTACGATCTAGATTACGAAGAGGGTAACTTTTGCTAAATGTCCAAGCAGCCCCCTAACTATAAATGTGGCGCGCAACACATTCATAAGTAAGGCTCTACTAGACACGGCTTTGTACACTCCCTAGGACGAACTGCTCTGATACCACTTTTGTCACACCCCAACCCTAGGTGAGGCGGACAAGTACCATATGAACATATGCTTTAAAAGTGACCGATCATGAGAAAGTAAACTACTATGCTGATAGATTTACTAATGAGAAGTTTTTTATACAACACATGTCAACTAGCTGAACCAATACATATGACAAGTGAAACGATAAATACAGATGATAGCTTTACAATGTCTACAAAGCCTCTACTGGAATCCATTACTGTACCACTATGAAAATGCGCATAGTAAAGACTCAGCAAAGCCCCAAATCAACCTAGAGCTCACCAACAATTGTTGAGTATCATGTGCTTCTATTAGGGAGATATACTAGCTGACTTGTACCTGTAGTATGAAATGCAGCGTCTCCAATAAAGGACGACAGTAGTAAAAAATGTACTGAATATGTAAGGTATAATACAACCATATGTAAAATGAGAGCTCAAGTGAAACCAAATACCAATATACAAGGATTAGAGACCACTTTTTCTTATACTTGTGGAATTGTGTATGTTACATTCTTTTCTTTACTTTTATTTGCATTATAATATTTATAAGACATAGGATACAAATCACCCACTGATTAGCGGTAGAAGAGGATGACCCATGTTAGGTATTTTAACCCTTGGGATGTTGTCCTTATAATTTCACAAATTGGGATCGGGCCATGCTAGACTTTCGCCCCTGAGCTGCCACCCTCTTATACCAATTGGGATCAGCCTATGTTAGGCTTTCGCCCTTGAGCTGCCACCCTTCTATACCAATTGGGATCGGCCCATGCTAGGCTTTTGCTCCTAAGCTGCCACCCATAATTATATATATTGCTTTACTTAGATTATTTAATCTTTGAGATTATTGTTTTGATATTCACAACTATTTTCAGATTGTTGTTCTAGTGGTCATAATAATTGTTGAGATTTGGAACTTTGGACCAGTATTAGAAGACATATGAATATGGACATACGATAATAACAACGACATGGAAAGCAAATATGACATGAACGTGTAATACTTAGGAGCTTATATGACTCAATAAGCATTTTGACATCTCAAATTGAAGCACATATCAAGTGAAGACAATTAACATTCAGCCAAGAGATTTGAACTCTATATGTTTGCCAAATACTCGCTAACTAACATCAAATACAAGGTATACATGAACGTGGAACCAAGGGAGAACGTGGGAAAATTCAACTTTAGGACGGATACATATTCCAAGTAAGTACATATAAAATGTACAATAGAGCAAGTAGGGATCTTGTGAGGTAACATTCTAGTCTAACATAATGGGAGTAATAACCAATAAAGGGAACATATGAACATGTGAAAGGATGACATATATGTAGATAATTAAAGCAAGTTGGCATGATATGGGAAGATTATATATCCAACATATAAACATATGTACCATGTGTAATCTAGGATCATTTTGATTTATATAAGGGAAATACGTGACAAGGGTACTTTGATGATGAAACAAGTTTAAACTTTGCATGCTAATAATTGGTAGAGTAAGCACGCACATTTAGTAACAAACTCATATTAGAGTACTTACTTTATTGCTCTAGAGAGTAGGAACTGCAACTATGGATCAGTCACTACCAAGGGCACTTAGAAAGCTTAGTTTTTGTAATGCAAGTGTTGGATTCATGCCAAAGAAATATGAAATTGAATAGCCTTACATACCTTGCTATACAATTCAAAACGTATGACTTAAACTCCTTCTTTTCAAATTAGTAATCTTGCTGGACAAAACTACCATTTGCTAAGACTTGGATTCTTCAAGGTAAAGGTTGTCCTCCTTAACTTGTCTTAAATTATACCTTCCAATAGCTTGGACTCCCTAATATTCAAGAACCCTAATGGTATATAAGGGTTGATGTATGAAGCTAAGAGACAGAAGAGAGAAAGCTCTAGAAATTAGATTTCTTTTCAAAGTAAAAAAATTGTTAGAAAAAGTTGATATCAATCCCTTTTAAAGGGACCTGCTTTAGCTGACTTTCTCACTCATTTTGGGCTATAATTTGTAAAGTAGGTGACCCACCTACTTGTACTTTTTACTTGGGCTTTTTTGGAGTTAAGAACATTGGGTCTGTTGCCTCCTTTCTTGTACTTCATTTGCAACCCACATGTGTTTTTAATTTAGGCAACACATTTAAGTAGGTGATGCACCTACTTTTCCATTCAAATTATTTCTTGTGGGCTTGGAAATATTGGGCCTTGGTTGTCCATTTTCCCCTCATTCTTCTAATCAAATTGGGCCAGATTGATGCAAGTAGGTGGTAGTGCACTTGGCCCAAAAACATGGTCAAAAGAGTCATAGTAGGTCACCTACTTGTCACCCAATCAAGCACCTCAATATCTTATTCCATTTGTAGAACTTAATACCTTTAATTTAACTTAAAACTTATATACACTATGTCAATTTAAACTTTAGACTCAAATACCACCTTATGATCTCAAGTTTAAATACTTCCATCGATGTCAACTTAATTGGGTCACATCAAAATCTATGGGCATCTCACTTTAAACCTATTCTACTGTCACTAGTCGCATAGGAAACCGAGTCCATAACTATACCACAAGGCAATTTATAAGCGTCATATAAATAGATCCCCAATAAATTAGTTTCTCCAAAGAACTTTGACTGATGCTACCTCTTTTGTTCTCAACTTACGAACTTAGCGATCTAGAATCTGAAGAGGAATCTCCTCATTAGATAAGCTACCCTTGATCCCAATATCTTCAGTTGGTATAATCAATGAAGGATTGCCCATGCACTTCTTCAACATAGAGATATGAAATATCGGATGACCGCAACTAACTCTTGTGGTAGCTCTAACTCATAAGCTACATTACCAACGCTTTTGGATATTTTGTAACCTTTTTACCAAACCTCGTAACTTTCAAGTATACCCAATCATTTGCTTCAAACACTAACTCCATTCTCCTAACATCAGTGTAGGACTTCTGGTGACTCTACGCTGTTTTCAACCTTTCTTGAATAACCTTCACCTTCTCTATAGCTTGATGAACTAAGTCTAGTCCTATCAATCCTGCTTCACCAACTTCAAACCATCCAATAGGAGATCTGTATCTTCTCCCATGAAGAGCTTCTTAAAGAGCCAACTAGATGCTAGAGTTATAACTATTGTTGTAAGCAAATTCAATAAGGGGTAAGTGATCATCCCAATTTCCTTTGAAATCAATCACACAGGCCCTCAACTTGTCTTCTAAAGTCTGAATGGTGCGCTCTTCTTGATCATCTTTCTGAGGATGAAAAGCAGTACTTAAGTTCA
This sequence comes from Solanum bulbocastanum, assembly GCA_037074985.1. Taxonomy (NCBI): domain Eukaryota; kingdom Viridiplantae; phylum Streptophyta; class Magnoliopsida; order Solanales; family Solanaceae; genus Solanum; species Solanum bulbocastanum. The sequence continues at coordinate 37,581,421 of CM073601.1, forward strand.
TATTTGAACCCAAGCCTTCTAAAAAGATTTCCAAAATTGTGCAGTAAATTGTGCACCTCTATCTGAAATAATCGAAATTGGCACCCCATGAAGTCTTACCACCTCTTCAATATACAACTTAGCATGATCCTCTGCTGAATGGGTAGTCTTTATCGGCGAAAATTGGGTTGATTTTGTCATTCTATCAACAATCACCCAAATAGAATCATGTTGCCTGCGAGACCTTGGTAAACCTGTGATGAAGTACATATTTATCATCTCCCACTTCCATTCTGGAAGTTCTATATTCTGAGCCATACCACCAGGCCTTTGGTGCTCTACTTTAACTTGTTGGCAATTCAAGCACTTAACAACAAATTCTGCAATGCCCTTTTTCATACTACTCCACTAATATACTTCTCTCAAGTAGCGATACATCTTTTTGGAACTCGGACGAATGGAATATCTGGAGCTATGAGCTTCCTCCATGATCCTTTCTTGGAGTTCTTCCACCCTTGGTACACACAACCTACTTTGATACCTCAATACACCATCTCCCCCTTGTTCAAAAGCCATTACTTTTTGCTTATGAACATTTGTCTTTAATTCAAGAAAAATCGGATCTTGGTCTTGCTTCTCTTTTACTTCTGACACTAATGATGATTCAGCCCTATTTATAACCACTACTCTTTCTTCTGTGGAATTGATTAGATGAACTCCTAGTCGTGCAAGTCTATGCACATCCTTCGCTAGCTCTTTCTTATCTTACTCAAAATAAGCGATACTACCCATAGACAACGTGCTTAAATTATTAGCAACAACATTTGCCTTACTTGGGTGATAAATAATACTCATGTCATAATACTTGAGTAATTCTAACCACCTCATTTGTCTGAGATTAAGCTCTTTCTGAGTAAACACATACTGAAGACTCTTGTGATCGATGAACATATCCACATGCATACCATAAATATAATGGCGCCATATTTTCAAAGAAAATACTACGGCAACCAACTCTAAGTCATGGGTTGGGTAATTCTTCTCATGAACTTTTAATTGTCTAGAGGCATAAGCTATAACTTTGCCATTCTGCATTAACACACAACCCAAACCAACTCTAGACGCATAACAATAGACCACAAAGCCTTGTGTACCTTTTGGTATGGTCAATATTGGGGCAGTAGTCAACCTCTTTTTCAATTCTTAAAAGTTTTTCTCACAAGCTTCAGACCATTGAAACTTTACTATTTTCTGAGTCAACTTGGTCAAAGGAGACGAAATAGACGAGTACCCCTCTACGAACCTTCTATAATATCCAGCCAAGGCCAAGAAGCTCCTAATATCAATTGGAAATGTAGTTCTAGGCCAATTCTGCATTGCCTCTGTCTTTTGGGTATCAACTCTAACTTAGCATATAACTCCTTATCTTTCAAAGTCTGAAGAACTATTATGAGATGACTAGCATAATCTTTCTCATTCCTCGAATAAATAAGTATGTCATCAATGAATACGATAACAAACATATCTAAATAAGGCTTGAACACTCTATTAATAAGGTCTATGAATGTTTCAGGTGCATTGGTTAAACCAAACGACATGACCAAAAACTCATAATGACTATAACGGGTCCTGAATGTTGTCTTGGAAATATCACACTCCCTTACTTTTAACTGATGGTAGCCAGATTTGAGGCCAATCTTAGAAAAACAAGAAGCACCCTGAAGCTAATCGAAAAGATCATCAATTCTAGGAAGAGGATATTTGTTCTTGATGGTAACCTTGTTCAACTGACGGTAATCTATGCACATCCTAAGGGAACCATCTTTCTTTCTCATAAATAAGTCAGAGCGCCCCAAGGTGAGACACTTGGTCAAATGAAACCCTTATCAAGGAGATCTTTCAACTATTCTTTAAGCTCTTTCAACTCTGTTGGTGCCATTCTATATGGAGGAATAGAGATAGGAAGAGTATCGAGAATAATGTCTATGCCGAAGTTTATTTCTCTCTCATGAGGGACTCTGGGTAGATCATCTGGAAAGACTTTTGGAAAATCTTTTACTATTGGAACTGACTGAATGAGAGGTATCTCAAACATAAAGTCATTTACTCGAACTAAGTCATAGACACAACCCTTAGAAACTAACTTTCTTGCCTTAAGGTATGAAATGAAACGACCCTTGGGCACTGTTGAACTACTACTCCACTCTATGACTGGCTTATTAGGAATTTGGAACTTCACACTCGAGTTCTACAATCTATTGATGCATAACAGGTATGAAGCCAGTCCATACCTAGAATGACATCAAAATCTATCATGTATAACTAAACTAAATAATCCATGGTGCTCTGGTGATTGATGGAAATGACAAAATCACGATATACTCGCTCAGCTAGAATAGACTCCCTAATAGGTGTTGAAATACAGAAGGGTTCACAAATTTTCTTAGGAAGAACATCAAAATTATTTGCAACATAAGGAGTCACAAAAGAGAAACTTGCTCCCGGGTCTAGCAAAGCATAAACATTAAGAGAAAAGACTTTGATCATACCAGTGAAACATCTGGAGAGTTCTCTTACTCTTGATGACTAGTGATCGCATAGAGGAGGTTTGCTCCTCTGCAGTACCAAAAGTAGCTCCTCTAGGTGCATCCCTGTCTAGTGGAGCAACTGATGAAAATTGGGCTCTATTGCCCTGATTGATATTACCTTTCTGGTACTTGGGGTACTCTTTCATGAAGTGACCCTCTTGTCCACACTTGAAACAACATATGGAAACATTGCGACACTTACCTGGGTGGGTTCTACCACACTTAGCACATACAGGAGCCCAGTTACCTCCTTGTGCCACACTACCATGAGACTGCGTAGGTCTAGCTCTGAAGTTTTGTGAATTCTGACCATTATTCTCACCTTAGTTTCTTGGTACAGGTGCACTAGAAGATGATGGAGCAGGTCCCTTTTGTTTTTGCTGAAAAGAAGACCGGTTTGCATTATTTCTTGGCTGCCCGGACTCATTCCCTAACGTCTTAGCCTTCTTATTTCTGAATTCCTCCTTATCTCTCAACTCTTATTCCTCAACCTACTACACATAGTCCATCAACCTTGATATATCCATGTCACCTATTAGTATTGTAGCCCTACCTTCCTTACTCAACAGACGAGACAGCCCAGCGGCAAACAAACTCATTCTACTCCTTATGTTCGCAACCATCTCCGGAGCATAACGAGATAATTGGGTGAACTTCAACCTATACTCATGAATGCTCAAAGAATCCTGCTTCAATGTGAGGAACTTTTGTACCTTAGCCTCTTTCAGTTCTCTGGGGAAGAAACACCCCAAGAAGGCCTCTTCAAAACAAGCCCAACTCGTAGGTGGTGCTCCCTCAGCTCTACCCTTCTTCCACTGGTCAAACCACGTCCTACCAATATTCTTCAATTGATACGCAGCTAGTTCAACTCGCTCAACATCAGCAACGTGCATGACCTGAAACACCTTTTGCAGCTCCTCAATAAATTTCTCTAGATCCTTAGTAGTGCTCGAACCAGTGAAACTTAGAGGATTCATCTTCAAGAACTCACGAATCCTCAAAGTATCAGCCTCTTCCTGTCTAGCTCCTTTTTGCTGCCCAACCTGGTTAATCACAGCCTGAATTAGCATTCAGATGGCTTCCTGAAATTCATTGGTGACCTCTCCTTGGGGTTGCACTTCTGGTGCATTGGGTACCCCTTTCTCCTTAACATTACGCCTAGCAGGACAACCTCTGACAGCTCTTTGTGGGGGCATGAATAACTGAAACACATGCACAAGCATGAATTAGAAGAAATTTTTTAGATATCAAACTCTAATGCAAGAAATGAGTGTGAAAGAAGTGAGGAAATTTCCTAAGTGCTACAGCCTCCTAATTATAGATGTGGCACGCTTCATATCGATAACTAGGACTCTACAAACATGGCTTCATAGACATCCTAGGACTCTTGAACTTTGTGATATGATACCAAGTTTGTCATGCCCTAAGCCTACACCTTGGACATGACTGGCACTCGAGAACTATTGCTGGCCCCAAGAGAACCCTTGGCCTGGCTTACTTACTCAGTGGAAAACTCTAAGCATTATTACAATGATCAAATGCACTTTTACTCAACTGTTTAATAAAATAACTTAGAAAGTTTAAAGGTCAAACATTCAACGTGGCCAAAATCGCAACTCAAGTCTTAACATATGAAATAATAATAATGTAAAGACAATTGAACTACTAATTGTCTACGAAGCCTCTAAAACAAAGAGGGATTTCAGAATAGGACCCCCGATCATCCTAATAACTGAGAAGCTAAACAATTATGAAAAGGACCTCTATAAAGTAAGAAGGCTCACCAATTGACTGTAAGTGTTCAACCTGACCAACGAGGTGCTGGATGCTGATCCTGGTTATCTGTGTCTGCATCATAATAAGTGTAGGCCAATTGGCATCAGTACATTGAATGTACGATTATATGAGTGGAATGCTAAACATAACATAAGCTTGAAAGGAATCTAAAAGGAACACTTACCTTGGCTTTACTCAACTAACCTTAAGTAGTGATACAACGTCTTCCTCATGCTGCCTGAACTGTCCTATACTTTGCCGTCATATGGAACACCTTAAGTAAGTGGATCCACTAGTCTATGTTAAAAATCACTTAAGGAGTCATCTAAAAAGTATGATCCTTTACTACTCATGATTGCTACATGGTTTATGGAGACTTGAGTTAATATGAACTCGCATCGCCATATCGGTGCTCAATACAACTCCTAAAATATACTTAGCTCATATTTTTTAAAACAAAACTTCTTTCTTTGGTTTGAGATAATTACTCAAAACTTAGCTTAAAAGCTCTCTTGGAAATTAGTGTTTCCCTTTCTTGTTCAAATGTGAAAATATTTTAAACTCTTAGGAATACTTAGTTCCCGTATAATCTTTGAAGAAATGAACTTGTACTCTTACTCTTTACTCAGCTCAATGTTTAAGTCTTAAAACAAAGTTAAAATGTTTGTGAAAGACCGTTGAAATACTTTATGAACTTCTCTTGATTTGATTCTTAAATTCTATACTTGACTCTTTACTTTCCTTGAATTTGAATTTATGGATTCAAGGATAGTTATTTGTGATAGGAAAGATCTCATGATGTTTAGGAGTGCTTTTATATAGCTAAACATGAGAAAATATCAAGAAATCATTGTCTTAAAGCAGGTTTGCGATGTGGATATATATTTAATTATTTCGTCACAAAAATAAAATTTGAGGTAGAACGGTCCATGATCGATCCTCGACGAGAAGCAACTTTTCTCAAATCTGAGGAACAGGTCCCCGATGCGGCCCCACTGCCCAGATTCGCTCGATTTTTTCCTTCTTCGTTTTCTAGTCCCAATTCACCCTAACTCAACTATTTTTCTCAAATTCTCTTTAGATTCAGATATCCAGCATATGTACCAAAGAACCTAACTCAAAAAAACTCTAAAACTCGATGAAAAGATCTTAGAAACTTCTCAATTCAGCCCAATTCAAGAACAAAAACAAATTCAAGAATACATATCAAGAACATCAAACTTTCAACCCTTTTAGAACGAATTTCGCTGAACTAAACATGTTTGGTGCATGGGTGAATGAATCCAACGCTATGAAAGTCTCACATACCTCGTAGGGATTAACCCTTGACGAAATCCACAAGCAAATCTCCATGAAATAGGCGAATTATTGCTTCTTCTCCTCTTTTCTCCTCTTCTTTTCTTTTCTCTCAAAACCCTAAATATTTTGTGAAAGCGTTAACTGATCTAATTCTTTTTAGACCCATAAGTAATTACCAAAAACGAAATAAATCAATTGGGTATGGAAAAGACCAAAATACCCTTTTAAAATCCGATTTTGACTTTCCTTATACCTAACTTCAAATGGGCATATCTCCCTCATAAAAACTCGGAATCACGTAAACTTGGCAACGCTGGAAAGATAATTCCAAGATCTTTCCTACAGTATCTGAAATAACACCTAATTCATCCTGATCGAAGATTTATGGTCGTTTGAAGTTGACCCAAAACTCATTCTTAACTCAACTCTTGTCAAATTTCCAGATTTTTATTGTTTCTAAAAACAGCTCTTTCTAATTCTAGCTCTTTCTAGTTCTCTCAAATAGTGAGGTGTTACACATAGAGAGATGCTGGTACCTAAAAAGTGCAATTCAAGATTTAATCCATACTCATCGAATTATAGTTGAAAGCTCGAATGGACCAAACATCAATCAAAATCCATTACCGAGGCATACTGAAACAAACATGTTAAAGATAATGAATGGTCACGAAGAATTTGCAGTCCTATACAAGCCAATCCTTAAGGTTGAAACTGGCATAGAAAATTCGGCGAATATTGTTTACTTGACAAAAATGATGCCTTTAGGGGCAAAAAGTACGTCGAAAAAGTTGAACCAGCCAAACACACCCATTCTAACTGTGAAAGGAGTACTTGAAGATGTTTGGGCAAGCCAGAGAGAGGCAAGATTAGTTGTTCCAAGAGGGCCAAACAAGTCTATCTTAATCGTACAAGGTGCCTATATTCCACCTGTGATTGTCAGGCCAGTGTACCAACTTCCAATGACTACCCTAAGGTTGTCCCTTGGAATTATGAGCCCACCGTCGTAACATACAAGGGGAAAGAAGTCAATGAACAAGTGAATGAAGTTGGAGGAATGACCCGTTCGGGAAGATGTTATGCCTCGACCGAATTAAGGAAAACTAAAAATGACTAAATACCAGTTAAGAATCCAGTCATTGAAGAAGAAGAAGAAGAGGAGTTCTTAAGAAAAATGAAATTGTTAGACTATTCCATTGTGGAACAGCTAAGGAAAACTCTAACCCAAATCTCTCTGTTGTGTCTGTTGTTGCATTCAGATGAACATTGTAAAGCTGCAATGAATATTTTGAACGAATCACATGTTCCTAATGAAGTTACAGTAAGTCAGTTAGAGAAGATTGTTGGGAGGATCTTTGAGGTAAACCGAATCACCTTTTCAAATGATGAGCTACCGGTGGAAGGCACAGGACATAACCAAGGCCACCATATCAATGTAAAGTGTGAGCTTTCCTACGTCACTCGAGTTCTAATTAACGGAGGATCTGGGGCAAATATTTATCCTTTGTCAACTCTACGAAAATTGAATATTAGTGTTGAAAGGGTACGACCCAACAACATATGTGTTAGAGCATTTGACGGGTCAAAAACAGATGCCATTGGTTAGATAGAGCTCGTACTAACAATAGGCCCTGTCGATTTCATCATGAATTTTCAAGTGCTGAATATTAATGCATCTTACAATCTATTGTTGGTGAGACCATGGGTGCATAGGGTTGAGGCAGTCCCCTCTACATTGCATCAAATGATCAAGTTTGAATATGACCGATAAGAAGTCATTGGTCATGGTGAGGGGGACTTGTCAATCTATAAAGACTCTTCCCTCCCTTTTATCAAGGCGAATAATGAGACTGAGGCATTGATTTATCAAGCTTTCGAAGTAGTGGTTGTTGAGCATATCCTTGAGGGGAATCTTATTTCAAAACCACAACTGCCCATGGCATCCGTAATGATGGTAAATGAAATGTTGAAGCATGGGTTTGAACCAGGTAAAGGCTTGGGGATCTTCTTGCAAGGGAGAGCTTATCCGATGTATCCACGTAAGAGCTTTAGTACTTTTGGCTTAGGATACAAGCCTACAATCGAAGACAAAATGAAGGCCAAAAAGCATAAAAGAAAAGTATGGTCACTTACCAAGCCAATACCACCCATAAACAAATCCTTCATCAAAACCTACATAGAAGATTCTCCTGAGTTACCACTCCCAAAGCCAGTGTTGGCGGCTAATAAAGAATTGATCAACTGTTTTCAATTCATTGGTCCTAATGTCCAACTGAACAACTGGGAGGCCACTCCTATCCCCATTAAGAATGAGTCTTGGTAGTCTGTTTTGTTTTCCATTCTGTTATCCAATTTATTCAAGGGTTGTAATTCGAATTTTGGTCTTGATGTTTTTTCTTCAAAACTCTCTACTTTCTTTTCAATAAAATGTGATTGTGTTTTTATTTTAGTCTAATATATTTATTTGTTTTCTTCTATACAGTTCTTTCTATGCCGATTCTAGTGATATAACATGCATGCAGAATTTTTCATCAGATCTAAAAATCCAATCTAATCTTCAACCTAATCTTGAAATAATAAGTCGAGAAGTTGAAGGTGATGAGGACAAAGTATTTGAAGAAGTAAGCAAGGATTTCAAAAATTTTGAGAATAAATCAAAACCCAACATGAGTGAAACTGAGATAATAAATTTAGGAGATCATGGAAATACTAGAGAGACTAAGATAAGTGTACATGCTCGACAACAGAAAGAAGATATAATCCAGGCTCTGTTTGATTACAAAGATGTTTTTGTGTCATCTTATGATGATATGCCTGGTTTAAGTACTGACATGGTGGTTCACAAGTTGCCGACAGACCCTAAGTTTCCGCCGGTCAACCAAAAGTTGAGAAAACTTAAAACTGACATGAGCGTAATAATTAAGGAAGAGATTACAAAGCAACTTGAAGTCAAAGTCATTCGATTCGCTCAATATCCTTCTTGTTTAGCCAATATCGTGCCTGTCCTAAAAAAAGACGACAAAGTTCGAATATGTGTTGATTATCGTGATTTGAAATAATCAAGTCCAAAAGATGATTTTCCGTTGCCCAACATCCATATTTTATTGGCTAATTGTGCTAAACATGAAATTGCATCTTTTGTGGATTGCTACACGGTGTACGATCAAATTATTATGGATGATGAAGATGTAGAAAAAACGTCTTTTATCTTATCATGGGGTACATATTGTTATCGAGTCATGTCATTTGGGTTAAAAAATGCGGGAGCAACTTATATGAGGGAAACGAAAACCATGTTTCATGATATGATGCATAAAGAAATAGAAGTTTATGTAGATGACGTGATCATCAAATCAAAAAAGCAGTCAAACCATGTGCAAGATATAAGAAAATTCTTCGAAAGGCTCTAGAGGTACAATCTCATGCTTAATCCCACAAAGTATGTATTTGGAGTACCGTCAAGAAAGCTTTTGAGATTTATAGTTAGTCGACGAGGTATTGAGTTAGATCCTTCAAAAATAAAAGACATTCAAGAATTGCCACCTCTGAAGAACAAAATTGAGGTTATGAGCCTTCTAGGAAGGTTAAACTACATCAGTAGATTTATTGCTCAATTCACAACAACTTGCGAGCCTATTTTTAAGTTGCTAAAAAAAATGCCACGGTCAAATGGACAGAAGAATGTCAAGAGGCTTTTGAAAGAATCAAAAGGTACTTATTGAATCCCCTGTGTTGGTTCCTCCTGAGCCAGGTAGACCCTTGATATTATATATGTCGGTACTAGATAATTCTTTTGGTTGTATATTGGGTCAGCATGATGGCACTAGGAAGAAAAAACAAGTCATTTATTACCTCAACAAGAAATTTACCGTTTATGAATCTAAGTACACCATTCTTGAAAGAATGTGTAGTGCCTTAACTTTGGTAGCACAGAAGTTGAAACATTACCTTTCGTCTTATACTACTTATCTCATTTCTCGTATGGATCTATTAAAATATATTTTTCAAAATCCATGCCTATGGCAGGCTTGCGAAATGGAAAATATACTCACAGAGTTTGACACTATCTATGTGACATTGACCGCAATAAAATCTCAAGCATTGGCAGATCATTTGGTAGAGAACCCTATTAATGAAGAATATGAATCGATTAAGACCTACTTTCCTAACGAGAAGATATCATGTGTTGATAAAGTTATTCTCGACGATAATCAGGGATAGAAGTTGTTCTTTGACGAGGTCTCTAACAAGAAAGGAGTTGGGATAGGAGTTGTTCTTATGTCTGAATTAGGGGAATATTTCCCTATAACAGCCCAACTTAGATTCTATTGTACCAACAATATGTCAGAGTATGAAGCTTGCATCTTAAGTTTGAGGTTAGCTACTGACATGGGCATCTCAGAGTTATTAGTGTTAACGGACTTAGACTTACTAGTCCATCAAATTGAAGGAGAATGGGAAACTCGTGACCCAAAGCTCATACCATATCCACTTTTTTTACAAGATCTTTGTCGAGGATATGTGTCAATAAAGCTTAGACACATTCCTAGAGTTCATAATGAGATTGATGATGCATTGGCAACTTTACCTTCGAAGCTCATACCGACCCTTTGTACATATAGATTCATGATTAGCATGCTTATTGCAACATGGTCGAGGAAGAATTTGACTGTTGACACCCAATTTTGGACCTCCACAATATAAATTAATTTTTGAACTTCTTAATTTCAAGAGATTTAGAATAATTATTTTTATAAAAAAAATCAAAATATTTTTTCAAGTTTTAAAGTAATTTTAGTCATTATTTTTATAATACTTTTAAATAATAAATATATTTTACATAATTTTATGTATAACTAGTATATTTTATAAATATTTGAAAATCATTTCAAAAGATTTTACTTTTTAGCTAAGTATTTTATTATTTCAGTTTAAATCATGATTACAATTTTGATTAACTAGTTTGTACTTAAATTAATTATTTCACAATCAAGTTAATTATTTTATTTCATCAAGATTAAGAAGCTCATTAATTGATGTTAATTCATCTTATTTTGTTGTTAGTCGAGTTCGTCAATTTAATTCAATTTGGCTAATTTCAACCTCGATTGGTTATAATTGTAATTGTAATTCTTTATGATTGCAACTATAGCCACTTCTCACCTTATCATTATAAGACCAAGAATTTTGGGTCACCTTTCAGCAGCCCAATACAATTCTTCATCCCATTCTCTATTTCTATTTCAGTAACCCATCTCTTCTCCAAATAAGCCCATCCCGACCCGACTCATGTACGCATTCTTCTTCTCCTCAGTGCAACAAACCCAAAACTCCAAATCCAAAAAATCGACCCAGGGAATCTAGCGACCCGAGTCAAGCATCGATGTGTGTCCCTCTGCGTACGATATTATTCTCGAATCAATCTAGGTGTCTCAATCCTCTCCCTCGTTCATCCTTCGTTTCAATCAAGCGACTCTCCTCTTGTTTCCATTGAAGAATTATACAAGATTCGTACAAAATTCAAATAGCAACCTTATCTCGTAGAGGAATTTGAATTTCAAATTTCAAATTCGTCCAAAATCCCTCTCGATATCCCCCTGTTCAGCCCTAATTTCATCTATAAATAGTCTCTTCTTCTTCATTATTTAGGGTTGGAAAAAATAGAGTTAGATAGTCGGCATAAGAAAACAGAGTAAGAAAGGTCATAACAAACATATACACACATCGAAACACATATAGAATAGGAAAAATAGATACTACAGTGATTTGGAGTCTAGAGTTTCGGGTTTTCTTTTTCGTTCTCTGCTCACCAAAGCTAGTCGGAGTCTTATTGTTGTGGTGGGAGTCAATTCCAAGTCTCGTCTGTCTCGGAACGCTGCTCAGCAAAAGGTAACACCTTCCTCTTTTCAACTTTTATTTCATCTTTTCTATTTTGATATGACATTAATATGTTGTAGTGTTGCTATTATCTGAGTTTTCAACATCATGATACTATTTCTATCTTCAAGTACCCTCAATACTTGCTCTTAGTGTCCCTTTAAATTGTTGCCATTCTGTAGTTGGTATTTCTCTGTTTTTGAGTTCATTTCACTGTTTTCTTCTCGAGCCTTCTTCTTGAATGTCATTGAATCTATATTATTTCATTTATTCTGATATCAAGCATTAGGTGTGCTGCATTTAGGATGTCATTGTTCAAGATTGTTACTTATATAGGTCTACGAGTTCTTAAAATTAATTGATGTGATGAAACGTGTTTAGTGTAGTCGCATTTTCATTCCGATGGCTTGACTTTCTCATTTTGTTGAATCTCTTTATTGCCTCACTGCTTTGAGTGACATATTAGAGCCATTTCTATGCCTTCGTTTTGCTTGTTGTTTTGGTCCAAATTTTGTCGTTGAGTTTTAAGTATAAGGTTCTGTTAATGATTTAGATTTTCTTGACTACTTGTGTTGCATTTTGAATCCAACTCCACCATTTCCAACTAGTGAAACACATCTGTCCTCTTTGTTCACTCATTAGAATTTATCCATTCATTATATGTTTGTTTTATCTAATGCTCTTGCTGATTTGTGTCTTTCTCTTTTTTTTTTTTTTTTTTTTTGAAATTTGACTTGATCTAAGTTTACATGACTCCTCCCATTGCTTTTGAGTAATAAGATTCAGCTCATATCAATTTGTTGTTGGTTGATCTCATTTTGGTCATTCTTAGATTCATCTACTTAATATAAATGATTTCTTTTCATACTTACAGATAAGTTTCTTTCTAAAATGATCAAAATATCTTTATGAATTTTCTTTAGTTTGAATATACATACATCTGATTAATCTAATTGCATTGTCTTGCTGTTGAAGATAAAGACTTTTTTTACTTCATTTGATGCATATGATTCATATCTTAGACTTGCATATTATTTGTTGAATCTACATCTGACTATTGTCTCTTTATTAACAAACTTGCTTTGTGGCAATCTTGAATTATCTCATGTAATTAGTTCCTTTGACTCCTTTTACATGTGATGCTTCGTGAAGTCTAAATTGGACTCTTTCTCATCATCTCCCTGGATTTTCGAGTACTGAGTCAGCCTTTGGTGTTCAAGGGTGAAAGGGAAGCAAATGCAAGCCTCCAGAAGCTCAAAAAAGAGTTGTATATATGTTGTATACAGCAGTATACACTACTATACAGCAATTGCATACATGATATACAGGGCAGAGATATGCGAAATACAAGGGTACAGGTCAAAAGCTGATATACTGGAATAATGCAGCAATACGGACTCAAAATAAGGCTCGTATACATTGGGATACATACAACATATACACAGAATTCTCAAAGGCAAAAAGGGGCCAAAGCCCAAAAGACAATTTTGGCAGGTTGCAGAAAGGTCAAATGGGCTGAAATCCTTAAATTTACAGCTGGCCCATTTCTTAGAATTAGGACACGTGGGCCAAAAGCCCAACATTAATTGAATTTGGGAAAGGAAGCCCAAGTCCAAAGATTTCTCTTCATTTATATATTTATTTGTTTCTTTGTATTTGACTAACCTTTTATTTGAATTGGTTTTATTTAATTAAATTCCCCAAAAGAAAATTATTTCTTCTTTTTTTATGTTCAAATTGAAATATTTATATTTTATTTATTACTTGTTTTATTTATGAATTATTTTATTAGTTGTCTCGTTAATATATGAGTTATTTTTCTTAAAAAATATATTTTAGGTTTATCTACTTCCAATTAAACAAATGGGTTTTATTACCTAATTATTTTTTCTAAAGTTAGTCAAATCATTGGTCAACCGCAAGTTAGCGGACATTTCGAGTGCCTATACCTTCTCAAAATGTAAATTAAACGATGAACCCCCTTTGAATGTCAAATGATTTTTATTTGTTTAAGTCGTTTGAGATTTATAAGGTTTCTTAGTTTTTCTTTAAAAATTAAGTGGCGACTCTCTTTTGAAAATCGATTTTCCTTTAAAACTAAGTTGAGTCAATTTTTCAAAATATTAATCTTTTTATTTCTTTTTAATTAAGTTCTAACGACAATGATTTGACTGTTTAACTACTTGTTATTAATTGTTGAATTGTTTCTATGCTTTACTTATTAAAATTGATGTAAATTTTCATTGCATTCATGGCATTTTCCAACATGTATGTATAGTATATTAAGAACGTTTTTGCGTAATTGCAGCCGGACTTTTTATACTCGATCCTTTTTTGGAATGATCGGCAATTTATTGGTTTGTCGTGTGTCCAATGGTTGTCGTGAGTTCCAACCTAAGTTGTCTGCTTGGGTTCCCGATATTTGAAAATCCACTCTTAGTCAACTAGCGTAGAGCAAAATCAAATCCCGAATTTAACACATTTTGAACTAAGTTGACCGAACACCCAATATGTGTTGGGCCCATTAAAAGCCTATCTTGTGTCTATTTGACCCATTGGTCAATAAAAAGACAATCATACATATGTGTTTAAATTTGAAGGATGTATACGTCATTTGGCAAAACACTGTCTCTTGAGTTAGGGAGTTAGATTATAGCTTTATTCTAATCGAAGAAGGAGCAAGTTATCATTGCAAACAAAAGTGTGGACATCCTAAGATGATAAAAATCATGAATGAACGATCTTTCCACGGAAGCATAATTTAGGATTGCGCGGGACTGCTTATTTTGTATCCCATTTCCATTGTTATGTATCCCCATTCAGTTTATTCGTAAAATTTGTATAAATTTGGTTTTGGGGACAATGGAATAATTTAAATGACGTTATACATCTTTCAAATTGTTAGGCCTATCCTTGGCACAAATGAGTCACATATCTGTTTAGAACGTGCAATATTTGTTTATGTGTTATAACTACCCGTGTGAATATGTTGCCTTATTTGGAGATATTCTAGCTCACTGCTCTTCAAATTGTTTCTAGAAACCCCTAAGCACAAATATCAAGTCACTATCAAAAGTGTGTCCAAATACTTTTCGAGTCTTTAGTTTCCCAACAAAATTCAAACTTCACTTTCAAATCCTAAATATTAATCTCCATATCAGAAAAAAATTCTTCATCTCAAATCAAAAGTGATTCAAGCCGATTGAACTACGTAGGACCTAAATTCTCTCTCGTGAGATATGTAGGCAGCATTCCAAGGCTCGGTCCCTATTTTTGGAGAAATTCTATCTTTTCCAACTCTTACAAAGAAATCAGAGTTATATATCAATCGAAAATCAGAAGTACAATAATGAAAGATACAAATGGATTTTGACTCAATGCAAGTCAACATTCCTGATAAACTAATTCCAAAATTAAATAGACAAATTTCTGTCTGTTTAGACATCTCCTATATCTGTAGGCTAATTTATCTTCGAATGATGCGACTCTTGTGTGCTTATTATGCTGTGCGTGATATCTTGTATTACCTATTACCGACACAAACTAACACATTTGCCGTTTGAGTTATTTTTCTTTTTTTGGTACTCTAAACTGATTTGAGTTAAGAAATTGGGTGAACAGTCAAAGTTCTCAAATATTCCTTCCCAATCGAATTTGTTGAAAGGAAAAAGAAAAATGACTCAGAATAGTGAGAATATTAGCCTGATCAAAATTGTTATAGTCTAACCCCCAACCATTGAACAAAATGAGTTAATTTCACAGTTGATGCTACAAATTGCTAAGTTAAGGGTTGAGCTCCATAAAAAACAAGATTTGTCAATTTTGGTTGTCGATATCAACAATTCAGGCGATGGAAGGCTTCCACTCCATTTTCCTCCTCTCAATTCAAACTTGGAACATGTCTTGAATAACCCACCCTCCAACCTTGCTCAAAATCCCTCTACCACCAACATAACTACCCCAAATCCTCATCACACCAACACATCATATCAAGCATCGCCTCCTCTTCAAAGCCCTAATCCCAACCCTCAAACATTTCCTCAATATCGAAGCCTAAATGCTAACAACTCTCAAACATTCCCTCCATTTCAAGGCCTAAATGTCAATAATCCTCAAGCATCCCATTTCATTTAACAGACCCCTGCAAAAGGCACTCAAAATCCATCAAACGCTGCATATCCTAAAAATCAACCCAGCAACGCGATCCAGTCCAACAGCCCAACAAATCGAGCCCAACTCACGCGTGTCCAACTCCTTCGCTTGTCCCTTATCCCTTACCGTGCAAAAAATCTTCCAACCGGTTAAGCTTATCTTCGAAGAGAAATTTGAATTTCAAATTAAAAAATTTCATCCAAATGGTTTCCGTTTTCCCCCTTTTCAGCCCTAGTTTCCCACTATTTAAGCTCTCATTCTTCTTCAATCAAGAGGTTGGAAGAAAAGTTGGAGAAAAAGTTGGAAAAAATGAACAGAGAGACAGTGAGAAAGAACTAAAGAAAGAGTTGTTATTTTACGTATAGGGCGATAGTGTTCGAACAAAATTTTGGTTTGTTCATTTGGGCTATTCAATTTTTCCAATGGAATCTCTCTCTTGTGTGGTTGGAAGAAGCTTCATTGCTGGCTCATTCTATCTCGATTTTTCTTCCCTTTTCAAGGGCAGAAGACGATAAATATAGGCTAGAAATTAAATTTTCAGGTTTCGAAAAGCTGAAAATAGGCCAAGATACCTGTTGTATACACTGGTATATAGTCAAAAATATGATATACAAGTTCAAAATGGTGATATACAGGTTGGAAAATGCAGGAAGACAAAGTTCAAACAAAAATACATGTCTCGAAAAGTCCAAAATGGGTTGAATACAAGTCGTATACAGCAGTATACATCTAATGTATACCAGATTATTTTTTTAGAGTAAATGGGCCAAAGCCTCCTTGAAATTGCTGCAACTTTACAATTAATTTAGGCCGAAGTCCAAATATAATCACCACAGGTTCAGGCGGAAATGAGCCCAACAAGGCCCAAAGGAAAATTCAGCAGCTGAATCTTGATCTAAATAGGCCCATACTCTTGTTTTAGGTATTCTTAGTAGTAGGATAGGTGCATTAAGATTTGGGCCCAAATTCAATATTTCTCTCCCTTTTCCTCTTTATTTATTTGTTATTGTGTTTACTAACAATTAATTTTATCTTAGTTTGACTTAATTAATTTTCCAAAGATAGTCATTTCTCT
Source organism: Solanum bulbocastanum (assembly GCA_037074985.1). NCBI lineage: Eukaryota > Viridiplantae > Streptophyta > Magnoliopsida > Solanales > Solanaceae > Solanum > Solanum bulbocastanum. The sequence goes on from CM073601.1 coordinate 37,598,164, forward strand.
TTTTATATTCAAAATTAAAATATTATGTTTATTACTTAGTCTTGTCTTATTAATTTATCTTGCAAATCTTGAAATATCTCCCTTAGAAAGTTCCCTTTAGTTTTTCTCTTAATAATAAAAATGAATTTCTTTTTACTTAGTTAATATTTTTCAAGTTAGTCAAATTGTTGGTCAACCACTAGTTAACGGACATTCTGAGGGCCTAACACCTTCTCGAAATGTAAATTGAACTCCGAACCCCTTTTAGTTTCAAATGATTTTATTTTGTTAAAGTATTTTGAAAAATTTATAAGTTTTCTTAATTTCTTTAAAAAAAATAAAGTGGCGACTCTCTTTTGGAAAATCAATTTCTCTTCAACTCATAAGTTTAGTTGATTTTTTCGAAACAAATCCATTTTTATGTTATTTTTCGAGTAAAACAGAAATGACGACTCTGCTAGGGAGTATTCAAAGTTGCTCTAAACTACTGATGAATCCTATTAAAACATCCTCAAAAATTTATGTCTCAATTAATTGTCTTAGCGTATCTTTAAGATTCTGGGAGATGTTTAGTTGCTGGAAAAGTGAAGCAAAGGAGCTGGGTTTGGTAGAGGACTAGTGGGATTTGAGGTGGTGCAGTATGGTGGTGTTTTTTGGTGTATTTGGTGGAGAAAGGAGAGGTGTGGGTTGTTGGTGGTTGTTCAAATGGGTTTGGTGGCTGTTGGGAAATGGAAGTGAGGGAAACATCGAGGGGTCATTGGTGGATTGGTGGAGCTTCGATGAGCTTACCGAAAAAATAATAAACAATAAGAAACCTCTTTTTGTGAATAAACACTTTGAAAATTCTTATCCCTAAAAATACCCACCATTTCCAATCACAAAACCACCAACAAACCACCTCCGTTCACCTCGTTTCCGACCACCAAACAACTACTAAACGACCACCAAACAGCCACCAAAACCCCCACTATTTGATGCCATTAGAACCCCACAAAATAGCAACCAAACAACCCTAATGTCCAACACCTTTTCTGTCACTATTCAACGTCGGAGAACCCATCTCCAGCGAACCAAATTTGCACCAACGAGCAATAACCCAAAACCACCCTCAACAACAACCGAACAACACGCCTCAAACCCCAACCAAATGCTAAGTCCGGCGAAAACCACATTGAGAATAGACCCAACTGCTCTTCTTCTTCCCTTCCCCCCTCCCCTCTTCGATTTCCATTTGTTTTTACAGATATTTCGACAAGTCAAAGCTCTGACACGCTGATGTTCCGTGATTCCACAAAAATTCAACAACAACGAACTAGAATATCCCAACTCTGGCGAGATCTGGTGAGATTTCAATTCTCCGTGAGTTTCGTGCTTCTCTGTTAAATACAAAGGCTGGTAACTCTATTCTTTCCTTTCCTTTTGTTTTTCACTTTAGCTACTGCTTGTAAATGTTGGTTAATTTTTATTATTTTGTTGTTACTTTGTTCAATTTTTTGCCGTTGTTATCTCTATTTTGATATTTTTCAAGTCTTTGTTCATAATTCTTGTTAAAGTTTTGTCCACTGTTTTAGGGCCTTCTATTTCATTTTATTTCTGATATTAATTTGCTACTGTTAAGTTTGGTTGTTATTATTTGGTTATTAATTTTGTTTGTGATTTTGTCTTGGTTGACTCGTTGACCCTTTGGTCACTCCATGGAGGATTTTATTCCAATATGATTGTTCCTTTGAAAAGTTGATTAGAATACATCTTTACAATATTTTATTTTTATTTTTTTGTTGTACTTATTGATAATAGATCAAGATTTCAGTGTTTTGTTAGTATTATTATTAGTGTTTACCTCATTTATTCATTTGTTCAATTTCATGCATTTTCAAGAATTTCCAGTAAGTCATATTATTGTAGTTTGTATGCACTAGTTGGCCAATGATAAAATATTTCCGTCGGTTTTGGAGGTCTTTCCAATGTTGAAAGACGGAAATTTAGTTTATGTTTGTATTTTTTTTGTTAAAATTGGTCGATGAAGAAATTACCGTCGATTTTCAAGGTATCCCATGTTAATAAGACTGATTTTATTTATTTTTAAGTTATTATTCAATTAATTTATTTATTCATATCAATTTATCACTGACACTTTACCAAGTGTGTTTACTAGTACCCCAGAGTTGCTTCCCATTGAAGCTATTCGAATGAAATTCGAATTATATTATTTATTCATTAGTTTGTATATATCAATGTTAGGCATACGTAGGAAGTTTCTTATATTATTATTTTGTTTTATTACTTGTGTATATATTGCACATTTGTTATAATTGTATATTATTTTTATCTCTTTCTCAATTTGAAAAATGAATTCAGTCGAGACCCATAGTTGTGAACTTCAAAGGATGTCTAACACCTTCTCTTCGGAATAACCTGAACCTCTAACCTAGAATCTATTAGTTTCGTAGACATTTGTCAATTGGTTTCCTCATTCTTTCTAAAATTAGGTGGTGACTCCTTTAAAACTCTTTTTCTTATAATTCTCTTGAAGTGTTCATACGCATTCAAGAGTCAGAGTATTATGACAGGATAATATTACTCATTGGAGCAAAATTTATGGAGATAGTCAAGGTAGGTGAGGCGATCAAAGATGGGATTAAAATTGGAAAGAATTCTTGCATTGTCACCCCAATCGAATCTTCAGGATTGTTAAAAAAGAAGAGAGATGATGTGTCTTATATTTCCTGTGTATCTGATGGAAAAGCACACTTTAGAAAATCCTCACCTTACAAAGGTTATCCTCGATCTCCACAAAATTTATATCCAGCTTGTTATACCCAATCAGGTTATCAAACTCCACCACCAAGTTACCAAATTCTACCTCCTAATTACCAAACTCCACCAACGAGTTACCAAATTCCACCTTTTGTTTAACAAACTCCACCTCCACATTACCAAAATACCCATTTATATAACCAAGCTCCATCAGTTAATTGTTCAAATATCCAATCAAATTACCAAACGCTCAACCCTTACCTTCAAAAGTCACTTTTGATATTCCAGTCCAAACCAAACCACACCTTCACTATACTGCCTATTCCTAACTTAACCACTATAAAGAGAAGGAGAAGGAGTGTAGGGCCAAAGAGGAAATGACTTAGCAGATCATGATAAAAGAGATTGTGAAAGTGATAAAAGAACTTGATTACTCTTCAGAAGAGGTAGGGCTGAACTACAAAATTTTTTGCATTCATCCAAATTTGGACCTTTCGAAAGGGTTCAAAGTTCCAAAGTTTGTCACTTTTAATGGAATTGAAAATCCTCTAGCATATCTTAAAGCTTATTGTGATCAACTCGTGGGAGTTGGAAAAAACGAAGCATTGTTGATACACCTCTTTAGTCAAAGTCTAAATTGAGAAGCTCTAGAGTGGTTTACATTGCAAGAATTAAAACAATGGACTAGTAGGAATGCACTCGCAAAGGATTTTAATGAAAGATTTGGACTTAATGTAGAAGCTGCCCCTAATCGCTACTATTTGGAGAAGATCAAATAGAAGTCTACAGAAAACTATTGAGAGTATGCTCTTCGTTGGAGAAAAGAGGCTGCAAGAGTTCAACCTCCTATGTCTGAACATGAAATCACTAAAATGCTTATTTGAACTGAAAAACCTGAGTACTATGAAAGAGTGTTGTGCCTGATGGGACAAAAATTTGTAGAGATCATCAACGTCAGAGAAGCTTTGTAAGATGGTTTCAAGACTGGAAAGGTCACAAACCTTATTGCATTGCGAGCTAACGGAAAATCTACCAAAGTTAGTGACATAGATATGTCAAAGGAAAAAGTAGAAGAGGTATCTGTGATGACGGTTACCCATATGCAGTCGGCTTCACAAAGGAAATATCAAAACCACAATGTCAATTAGAAACGATTCCCTGATCCAAACTTTAGGAAGACTCCTAAAGTATTTACACCACTAAGGAAATCTCAAACTCAACTTTATGAAAGGTTGAGAGTGATGGGTATGCTACATCCTATTGAAGGAAGACCAGCCAATCCTTTGGGAAAATTTTACATCATTCAGAAGTTGTTGGACACGACACAGAGAATTGTTCAACCCTCAAACACAAGATTCAAAACATGATTAACAACAACCTGATCCATATTGAGGAAACCACCTCAAGGGATCACGTATTGGATGCTTAAGTGTAAGTGCAAGATATTTTGAACAGAGTCATTTGAAGATATTCATCATCAAAGGTTGAAAAGAAGTATGCCAGTATTGAATAGAATTTTGCATATGAAGTTATAGTTATCTTTCCTTTGAAAATGCATATTTAATCTCTTTATTCCCATTTTATCGCACATTCCTTGTAATGAACTACGTTTGACCTGAATTTTCAAGAATGAATTACATAGGCGGCATGTGTCGGCCTCGATCACCCTTTTATCCCTTTTAATATTTCTTCGTACTTGGAACTATGTTTGACCTGATTCCTGCCTCAACGGGATACGTAAGCGCCACAACGGCTAGGTCATATTCCCCATAAGATTTTCATTTTTATTTATAATGGAAATTGGGATAGAATTTTTTAGAGGATCTCAAAAATTCATTTGAAGATAGACTTATTTAACACGTCAAGACTGAAGATCAAAATGCAACTGGGTTAGTTTTTGAGTGGATAATTAGCAAGATCAAATTTTCTAGAGAATCAAGTTAGCAACTGGGACAGAATTTTTGAGTGCATCTCAAAAATTCTACAAAAATGTCATTGGTTAAAGGACTTATACTTAAGATTATTGAAGCAAATTGGGACAAAATTTTGAGGAGGGACCTCAAAATTCCTAAGTGACCAACCTCCGTAATGACAAAGCAAATTACAAGAGTTCTTCCATATTTTAGACTGGGACAGAATTTTTGAGAAGGGTCCTCAAAAATTCCATCAAGACTATCTTGCAAAGGACGGACGAGCATGTAAGCCAACTGCATGAAGGAGCATGGAGACAAGACCAACACAAATCAATCTTTCAAACTAAGAATTTTTCTTTGGATGCAGGAACATCGAAGTCACACAAATGGCAATGTAAAGGTTTCAAGTGTGACAAAGGTCGTCATTTACACTCATCGTGGCCTTATCAACATAACTTAGAAAACTTTCCATCTCATTTTATCTTAATCTCATTATGTTGCCTCCAGTGATTTATAAACATATTCTTTTTATTTTGCAGGAATGTTGAAGACAAATGTTAATAGATTGTTTCAAAGTTTTAAGAAACAATGTCTTGGAGAATCGCTAGTGACGAGTCACAATCAAAGTCACTATTAGGCTCATTATAGCCTAATATTGATAAGCCAAATGACTTAATCTAATGCTTTATCTTTACTTATATTCTTCACTTCTTCATCGATACTAATGTTTGGTGTCAAGCTTTGCAGGTGGTAGTATTGATAAAGTCAGGATCATTTGTGAAATCGACATCAAATCTGAAGATGATCAAAAGGGACCCTAATGTAGAAGTGTTGCAAGGGAAAATCACCAAGTCCTCATGACAATCAAAGTTATCAAATCATCAGAAGTTTTCGATAACGATTGAAGACGTGAGCAACAAACTCAAATTTTGTTTGACTTTGTCAAGTAAGATATGAGTGACTTTAATTTTCATGTGAAAGAATTAAGTCATTCACCTTAATAATTCCGTCTTTTAAAGAGAGAGTCGTAGTCGTGACGTGCATATACGTCGATATAGTTTTTTTAGTATGATTTATCACATAGCAATTTCGGCATACGTGTTTCTTGACAATGTCAGGGTCAAGATTTCAAAATTTGTTGGGTATCCACCCCAAAAGTGGATTATGTATTTTGATTGGCGGATTAAAGACTTTGGTATATAGTTTTGTTGGGTGATCCACCCCATAAATGGTTCATATATTTGTTTGTCCATTTCAAGTTCCTATTTTGAACTATCTTGGAATATTACTGAGCCTCCACCTCGTTATAGTTGGACTATTATCGAGCATCCACCTCGTTACAGTTGGAATATTATCGAGCTATCCACCTCGTTATAGTTGGAATATTATCGAGCCATCTACCTCGTTACAGTTGGAATATTATCGAGCCATCCACCTCGTTACAGTTGGATATTATCGATCCTCCACCTCATTACAATTATCGAGCCTCCACCTCATTACAATTGGACTATTATCGAGCATCCACCCCATTACAGTTGGAATATTATCGAGCCATACACCTCGTTACAGTTGGAATATTATCGTGCCATGTACCTCATTTCAGTTGGAATATTATCGAGCCATCCACCTCATTACAGTTGAAATATTATCGAGCCTCCACCTCGTTACAGTTGGACTATTATCAAGCATTCACTTCATTACAGTTGGAATATTATCAAGCCATCCACCTCGTTATAGTTGGAATATTATCGAGCCATCCACCTCATTCCAGTTGGAATATTATCGAGCCTCCACCTCGTTATAGTTGGAATATTATCGAGTCATCTACTTCGTTACAATTGGAATATTATCGAGTCTCCACCTCATTACAATTATCGAGCCTCCACCTCGTTACAGTTGGACTATTATTGAGCATCCACCCCGTTACAGTTGGAATAATATCAAGTCATCCACCTCGTTACAGTTGGAATATTATCGAGCCATCTACCTTATTACAGTTGGAATATTATCAAGTCATCCACCTCATTACAATGGGAATATTATCGAGTCATCCACCTCGTTACAGTTGGAATATTATAGAACCTCCTACCTCGTTACAGTTGGAATATTATCAAGTCATCTACCTCGTTACAGTTGGAATATTATCAAGTCATCTACCTCGTTACATTTGGAATATTATCGAGTCATCCACCTCGTTACAGTTGGAATATTATCGATCATCCATTCACCGAAAGAAAAATCATCATCGGCTGCATCATTTTCATTATAAGAACGACATTAAGAGAACCATCAACAACAACGTCAAGAGAACGATCAATATTACATCAACCTATTTTATTATTTTGACATCAAATGAAGAGTACATTGAAGATTATATTGCAAATACGAAATACAAGCTTTATTTGTTTTACGTCAAACTTGAAAAAGCTGACGTCAAATGTTCAAGGAGAAAAATTAAGTGTCAACACGGTGAAAGACGCTATCTCCCCATTTGAATTACATTTTATGCTAATGAGTTTTATCTTAGTCTTTGTCGAGAGCATACGAAAGGATGAATTCTCAAAACAGATTACAGGTGTGGACGACGGCAAAAAGGATGCAGCACAACGTGAAACTTTTTCTTAGCAGCGAACTGGGTCATAGTCCAAAGAGGAGTATCAAACTCTTAGGATGTGAGTTGAGGAGCGACTTCCACCACAATCAAACCACACCCCTATCAAAAGGCATGTGGGTTTTCTTTGGGTTTATCGGTTCTAATTTTGCATCCGAAAGTTTTGGTTTCACCGGAGGCATCTTTCCAATCCGAGTGACAATACACTAAGAGCTTTGGAAATTATGTTCATGCAAGTTCTTAATTATAGGTGTGAAGCATGCCACATTCACAACTAAGAGGTTGCAAGCCTCCTTTTCATACTCGACTTGCTTTGTCACTTTTCCGAAACTGAAGGATATATTACATAATAGATTTCCTTTTCAACCGATCGAGTCGAACTACAAACAGCCTGATTCCTAAGGTTTAAGGATGTGTAGGTGGGCAAAATGTTGAAAGCTCGGCTGTATTCCATCAATCTCTCTCAAATCTTATTCTTGAGCAATTCGATCTCTTCATAATTCGATATTTGGATAGCTTTTGAACTCTTTCAGACTCGTGCGTTAAATTAAGCGTATCGAACTACAAATGGCATCAATTCTCATATAGCCTGAGATATGTAGGACACCCGATACTGAGGTTCAGCCGTAATTTCTAATATTCGTACCAAATCCATTTTCTGAAAGATGGAGATGTGGTCGGCCAAAATTGGATTCATCAATTTCATTTACCTCGAATTTCTTTCAACAATCCAAGTCAAACGAAGGACAGTTGTTGACACCCAATTTTGGATCTCCACAATATAAATTAATTTTTGAACTTCTTAATTTCAAGCGATTTAGAATAATTATTTTTATAAAAAATTCAAAATATTTTTTCAAGTTTTAAAGTGATTTTAGTCATTATTTTTATAATACTTTTAAATAATAAATATATTTTATATAATTTTATGTATAACTAGTATATTCTATAAATATTTGAAAATCATATCGAAAGATTTACTTTTTAGCTAAGTATTTTATTATTTCGGTTTAAATCATGATTACAATTTTGAATTAATTAGTTTGTACTTAAATTAATTATTTCACAATCAAGTTAATTATTTTATTTCATCAAGATTAAGAAGCTCATTAATTGATATTAATTCGTCTTATTTTGTTGTTAGTCAAGTTCGTCAATTTAATTCAATTTGGCTAATTTCAACATATATTGGTTATAATTGTAATTGTAATTCTTTATGATTGCAATTGTAGCCACTTCTCACCTTATCATTATAAGACCAAGAATTTTGGGCCACCTTTCAGCAGCCCAATACAATTCTTCGGCCCATTGGTCCCTTTGAGGTTCTTGAATGTGTAGGGCCTGTGGCCTATAGATTTACTTTACCTCATAACCTATCGAGATTTCATCTGGTATTTCATGTGTCCATATCATGGTGATGGATATTACATCATTAAGTGGGACTCAATTGTATTAGACAAATACCTCCAATATGAGAAGGAACCGATTGCAATTCTTGATCGTGACATCCGAAAGTTGAGAACCAAAGAGCTTAAGTCCGTAAAGTTCAGTGTAAGCACAGTCCAGTTGAGGAAGCTACTTGGGAAACTGAGAAGGACATGTCAGACAAGTATCCCCAATTGTTCGTCGATTCAAGTACTCCTTCATTATTTCTTTAGCCTATTTTTCCTAAGTTTGTCACTCATGGACGAGTGATGGGTAAATTGGTATCTATTGTAACGACCATTTTCTGTCGTTATAGAAAAACCAACGGGAAAAAGTTTTGGGCCTGAAAACTTTTTCGTAGTAACTTAGGATTTCCAAACCTAATCCAAATTTGGATGAAATCGGAGTCAGTAAAGTCTAGGGAAATCTGGTAACAATTGGATGATCTAATTATGATTTTGATCACATGAGTAGATAGCTAAGATGTTATGGAACCCATACGACTTTACGGAATTGAATTCGGGTGAATAGAACTCCTGAAACTGTTCTTAGAGTGAACGGGTAGTTTCTGAGTGTCGTTGGTTAAAGGTGTGTTGTGAAATGGGGGTATTGGAATTATTAAATTTTCTCATTGTTTCCGTGCAAGCCGCTGAGGTGGGATTTTCCCGCAGGGCGGGGTCGCTGTAGCGGGATGAGTACCATTGTGGCGGGACAAACGCAATTTAAGTCGGAAATAAACCCCAAAAACATTTTATTTTGCACTTTTCAACTTTGAGAGCTAGGAGATGACCCCATGTGCTTTCTTGACGATTTTCACTATTCTTAAGGCTAAAGGTATAGATTTAACTCTCCGAACCCGTTTATCGATCCGTAGAATGTAATATAATGGGTAATTATTGATAGGGGAGGGTTTTGATCTGGAAGTTATGGTGGAAAAATTCCTAATCTGGGTATGGGATCATGGGTTTGATCTAGGGTTGATAGGATGGTTGGTAACTCGAGTAATTAGTTATTATTTATTGATTTTCGTGTTATATTAATTGTTTGTAGACCAAGAACAAGCGGAACGAATCTGAAAAGGGAAGAATCAAGTTTCTTAGGGGATTTAAGCTTGTTTCGAGGTAGGTGATGGTTGTGATTTCATGTTGTGTGATGTATGTTTGTTCTTGCTTTATTATAATACATGTATGTATGTGAATGTTGCATTATTGATCACACTAGTTGTAATTGAGGATAGATGAATGATGGATGTTATGAATCATGACTTGATTGTATGATTTTTGAGAATATGCTTGTGATTGTGATTGTTTCTTGTTGAATGGATCAGGTGTTGCGTTCCGACACACTAATTGGGATCGGTTGCCACGTTCAGGCATAATTATGGGATCGGTTGCCATGTTCCGACATAAACATTGGATCTAGTAGCACATACCAGTACACTAACTGTTTGAGTTTGATTCCATGAGAGGGTCAATGACTTGTAATTGCATATTGTTGAGAATGTGATAATCAATATTGTACATGTTCGGTATTGGCATGTTTATAATGTTGTATTGACTAGCTTATGTTGCACTTAGTAGGATAGCCGTGTGATCCTACCAATACACTGTGATTGTGTACTAATACTGCACTTGCTCTTTCTTTGTTGAGTACAGGGCATCTTTAGGTGGCTATTGACATACCTCACTTAGAAGATCAGTGATCATATCGAATTTAAGGGTGAGCCAGTTCTTCCGGGCTTCCATGAGTTCTCTTTCTGTTTATGTCCACATTTTGGACTTAGACTAATTCTTTAGATTTCTTATGTTAGTTTGGGGTTGTACCCCTTCTTGTTTAGACTTATGGTTGAGCCTTAGATATTTTGGTACATTGACTTTCAGGTTCTAGGCATTATTCCGCATTTGTTTTAAGTTGTTAGACTTTCGTTTGGAGTTTATGGGAACTCTATTTCTTTCCTTAACATTTAAACCTGCTTCCGTAACTTTAAATGTTTTAGTTTCGTTAATTTGGATAGATGGGTTATAGTAACGGTTTTCCCACCGGAGGGTTAATGTGGGTGTCAATCACGATGGTCTGGGTCGTGACAATATAACACACTCCTATCTTCTATTTGCTTAATGAATTCAGAATTCATATATAATAGGATCATAACGTTTCAACTTATCGACGTTTAAACAAAGATGATACAATACACCACATTGCTTGGTCTTCTCAATAAATCTATTAGTCCTTTGCGAAAAATATCTTTTACTTAGATTTGAACCATTTAAGTAAGACTTAATAGCATATATTGATTTAATTTGGTCCGTTTTAGGTGTATGAACTCAAAAGGAGCAAAAGATAGAGAATACATCTATTTAAACATGTTCTAGGGGTATCTTTTAGCTTTTAGAAAGTGTTAAAAGTAGCTTTAGCTACTTTGAGAGAGAATTTCTTTCCATATTAGGGGATTGCACCATAAATTTTGATTATTCTTTCCTTTCCTCATTATTATAGAGATGTTTATCTTCTTGGTTTACATTCTTTTTACTCCCACCGTCCTATATTAGATGAGTAGTTTACTAAATATATTTGTCACATATTATTCGATCACGTACTAAATCAGGATATAATTAGTTAGATTTTTTTCATTTTACCCCTACAATTAATATGACCTTTGGAAGTTTAAACAAATTTTGAAGATCTAAGAATTTCTTTTTTTAAGAGGTAATTAATATGAATAAAGGGCAAAATAGTAAAACTGATCAATCTATTAATGATTTGTTAATCACCATATAAAATAGAAAATGTTCATGAAAGGAAGGTAGTATATTTTAAGTATGGGTAGCTAAAGTCAAGTTGGAGAGGTTATAGACTTTTATGGCGTTAATATTATTAGGTATTTGATTATCTTGCTAATTTGTGTTTGGATTTTGATAATCTACTTGTTTGCATGCTTTATTGTTAACTTTAGTAATTGTGGACACTAGATTAAGTCCTCTATATCTAGTTTCTCACTTGGGAATGTGAAAATTGGATTGAGTAATTAAAAATTAGCATGAATTGGATTAAATAATTAAGGAATTAATTAGGCTTGATTAATAAAATTAAATTAAGAATAGGGAAATTCTTACTTGGGTCATTAACAATTACTAGTTTTTAAAGCATTCTTTTAAGAACTAATTGATATATGTTCATTAGAATTGAGAACTTCTAATTCCTTAACTCAAATTAGGCAAGATGGGAAAATTCAATACCTAAACATATCACATCAAAGGTACAACCCTAGGTTTCCATTAATTGATAGCAACCCTTCATTTTAATCGTGTTATTAGCTAGCGTTTGGCTATAGATTTCCAAATATTTTGGTAAATATTATTTGGGTTAAAATTTGGGTGAAATTTCATCATGTGTTTGGCTATAGTATTTGGGAAACATATTTCACTTTTTTAGAAAATATGATTTATACTCATAAGTTTTAAAAACTATCAAAACTAATCATAGGTTTATATTACAAATCAATTGGATCTTCGTTGTAACAAATAACAAGTAGTGTCCATGACACTGGAGCAGTATGGTAGTTCGAAGTGAGTGCAACAAACATCATTTTATACCTCGTGAGGTAAACATACCACATGGCTTTGTTACCCTGAATCGATTGTTCATCATTTTCATCAATAATCATATCATCACTTTCATATTCACTGAATATTCAATCACTACTTTGGTGTTTACGTAAAAAATTATGTAATACAACGCAAACAACTACTATAGAGGGTGTTTTTGTAAAAAGATAAAAGTTTGGTATAGAATTTTAATTTTTAAGAAATCCCAAATAATGAGATTTGGCCCAGATACTAGTTTTGTCTAGTATTTGGGTTATTTGCCAAGAATATTTGTCAAATAATGACAAATTGTATGACAAACACTATTTGCCAAATTTCTGCCAAAGTTTTACTTTGGAAATCTATGGCCAAACAGGTCCTTAGTGTTTGACAAATTGACATAGTTAGCAATTGCTTGTTAATACCAAACACAATATTTTCCATATGAAGTTATTCTTCGAGTAGAGTTTTGCACATCACTAACACTCATTCTACGTCATATTCTTTGAAGGATTCGACTTCTGCTCCATTATTGAAATGTTATATTAGGTAACTATTTTATTGTTACATAAAAATTATCTTGCACGATGTCACCTATATTTGAATTAATAAAATTGATATATTGATACTAGTTCTTTCCTTCTATAGCATTGTATGTCTCGTTCAAAAGTTCTAATCCTTAACTTTTCGAGGAATCTTTAATTAATAATTATGAGTAATCTCAATGAATATTAGTCTTTGATTTCTTTCCAAAATAGATGATTACTCATCTTCTTCTCATGTTTCATTTATAGCCAATACATTGAAAAATATCCCAAATTAGTATTTTAGAAAAACAATCAATATTGTCCTTTTCCATCCTCCACAATTCGATCCATCAAAGAAAGTATAGATCAAAGTCTTACCATGATTATGAGAAGGATAAATCACCAACTTATGAGTATTTTATTGTGCATTACTCTTTATTTTTGCGAACGTAGAAACTTGAACACTCAACTCCAAAGTTCTACAAAAGAAAATAAGTTAAAAAAATTCACAAAACCACTAGATAATTAAGCAATAGTTAGGATTAAAGAATGTTGATTGTAGTTTAATTTTATGGACAATCTTTTAAGGGATTAGACTTTTTTCTTGTAATGCAAATAACAAAATATTTGATTTGTGATATGATCCTTGTAGCATATCTAATTATAATATATTGAGTAGTGAGTACTAATGCAACATATATTTTATTATTCTCATATACATAATTTAATCATAGAATTTTATTATGGTGTTGAATCCTATATTTTTGTCAAATGAGTTCCAACTTTTTTGTTCAAAAATTTCTTTTATTGGTACTAAAATACTTGCAAAATCAAAATCTTATTTCATAAAATTATCTGTCAATTATACATTTTTTTTTTAATTTATACTCGATATATTGTAATGTTTATGAGCTTTAACCTATGTAAATAAAAATGGCAAATGAAATGTGACAGTTTATTTACTATCAATGTGAAAGGACATGATAAAAAAGAATGAAATTTTATTTTGCTTTATTGGATATATTAGTTTCTTATAAAAGTGAGATCTTTACTAAAATTCAAATATTTGGACACAAAATGTTATCCTACTTTATGATTATGTAGCAATGGAATGTGTTTGTGTTGGTTCTGTGACACTCTTTTCATTTGATTCACTCAGGACAATAACTCTAGTAGACACAAGAAGGGAGTGAGAAAAACTTTTTATTCATAACGGAACAAAAGATATTAGTACTTTATTTTTTCTAGATCACTAGTGCAAACACAATAATTTCTGACCATGATCAAGAATCAATATGAATTTTGATGTTGATATGTCAATGATTTTACACAGTAGGCATATTGCTAAGAAGTAGTTGAATTTATCATGAATTAGATTAGAGTGAGTGATTGTTTTGAATCTTATAAAAAGGAACTTTTTGTATGCCTCATGTTTAGGCATAACTTAAACTAACTCAATAATTCCACCCATTCTTTATTGCTAGACCTTATTTCTCTACTAGACTGTGATTACCCGTGCGCGCACGGCCCAATACATATTAGGCATTATTGTCACAAATATTGGTAGCTAGTTTTATATATACAGACACATTACATTTGTACTTGCACTGTGTATATGCATTTATGTAATGCTATTTACATATTTGTACAAAAACTGAATAGGTGGTGGTGTCAGTCATCTTGTTGCAATTATGTAATTGACAAAATTTGTAGTTGAGGAGAGAAGTGTTTTAAATTATGAATATAGAGTACTATGGCAAGAATAAAGTATGGTATATTGTCACGTACCTTGTTAAAGCATCGTGTGTCATGCATATTCTTGTTCAACTTTGCTTCAGCTTTTCACATCAGGCAGTAAATGAAATAAAAGATATATAGCAAGTTGAGTATCAAATGTTTATATTTGTACTACCTGACTTTGAGATGTCGATTGTTTTCATTACAAGAAGCTAAAGACATAAACGAATGGCAATGATTTGGATTTGAGTATTATCATTCAAGATGTAGAGGTTGACAGAACAATAGTTAATAACTTGATTTCTTACTATATACGATAAGTAATCTTTTTCAAAGATAATATGACAAGTAAGCTCATTTTCTCCTACTACAATTATGCCATTTCAATCAAAATAGATATTTTTGAAGTTTGAAAGACACAGAATGTCATGAAATGCAGATATGATAACAAATGATCAAAACCCCCTCTAATTTCATAAATTGAAGAAGTTAAGTAACATAAGCAAAGCAAGCGAACAAATGATGAAACGGGCAAAGCCAAGAAGCTAAGCGACAATAATCAAAGAAAGAGGAATGGCAACACATACAAAAGTGAAGAAAGTTGAACACACTCGAGAATAATAATCACAACGACACAAACCAATTAAGTCATATAAATCCGTCTGAAATAGTATACAACATACAGCTTGTGAACCTTTTGGTACTATTTTATTCAATATTTGTTCAATTAGGAAGTGTATTATACATAATATATAATATATAAAGGCAAAACAATGATGATGAGAGAAGGTGCTACAAAAGTGAGCAAAACAATGTAGAAACACAGTGAGACTAAAAATGCTAGAGGTTGTCAACAGTATGCACAAAGCTAAAAGCCACGTAGAATATGGATGGAATATGAATGAGACTCTAAATTACGTAATTGATAAGACCAATACACCTTCAGATGTGAATTTATTGCCAAAAAAACTGACATGTTGATATCATGTTGTTCACTCATGTTATTAGTATAGTAGAATATTGTTACTTTTTTGTGTTGTGTCATAGGACACTTTCAAATATGATCTATATTTCTAGCTCTTATTTATAATTTTTCTACATATGATAAATGAAAAATTCTTTTATAATGGTTCTTCCTTCTAATAATTGTCATATCTATGATCCTTATCTCCAATTATCAATTATTGGTATGTACAATTTGTAAAAGAATATAGTTGTGGCGGGAATACTTTTTTACATCTATGTCATTCAACTCACTTTATGTTATAACAGAATTGAAATTATTTATAAACTATTTATTTAGATCCAATCATTGATAGACCAATTATTTTATCTAACAACTAGTATAAGATCGATTAAGAGTTATAGTAGTGTGGTTGATTTAGAGTAATCCGTCTTATAATTTTTTTTAATTCATAAATTATTTAGATCTTCTGAAAATGGTCTAGATAATTAACTTTCAAGCTAGTGTATTAGATTGGTATCTATATAGTAGTTGACGAAATATCTATAATTTTTACTAAAAATATTATTTTAGGTGAACAAAAACTATATGGCTTTTGAATTGACAAAATCATAATAGCAGAGATCTTTTTAATAGGAAATCGAATTACAATGACCCGAAGACTTATCTTTCCTTTTAATTAGTGAGATTCTATTTTTGCTTTAGAAATTATATACAATTCCTCTCTTTTTTTTTTTTCTTGAAATCAAGCAGACAATAAAAATATAATTAGCTATATAGTATATAATCTAAAGTAATAGACATTCTAAAAGCAAAACTTCCTTGTCACTTGTTGTTTCATGTGAAATACTTTATCTTCAGCTCTTTCCTGTCAACTTATTTTTATACTCAGCATCTTAGAGAATCATCCTTGTTATTTAACTCAATGTAAAAAAGGTTTATTGGGTCAAAATTAGGGAAATATAAATACTGATAATTATAGGTTAACATCTTTTCATCTTTTTTAATAATAACGAACATGAGGTAACTTACTGCTGTAAAATTCAATGTACTAAAAACGTACAAATCTATTAGAGTTAATTTGTAAAAAATTGAAAGAAACTCAAAAAAAAAAATAAAAAAGGCTGCCTACTACTAATAAAGGTGAGTAATAAAGAAAGATATGAGATGACTAGTTAAGTAACTTTATCCATTCTAAAAAATTTGCTAAGTGCCCTACCAACCTTTAGTAGAAGGTGTATGCACCATAGAGGGCAACAACCAGCAGGGAAAACAAGAGCGTAAATATGAAAGTCTATATTTTTTTTTTATCCTCATCAATTAATTTATTGTTAAATCTAGATAATATGATTTTCTCACGTTCTTCTTTTTGATATGTTGTTATGAGCAAATTCGGTGCTCGATTTTGGGTTTGAGATTTAGATTAGATCATGATAAACAAAGTTGAATGATTGTATAATTTTTAATCGGAAAGTCACATACTTTAATAATAAATAGAGTGATCGATCTACTTTCCACACCATACGTCTAATGACATAAAATGATATGTCAGTATCGATATGCAATTCCTTGTTCCAATCAAGAAATTGAAGGATTGAGGCTAGCGAAAAACACCAACTAGCATTCTTAAAGGTTTAATTATGTTTCAATTTTAAATTATTAAACATTTATTCTACAATGATTTCCTTATAGGATTGAATTCTTCGAAAAGTCTTTTTCTTTATGTGTTTATAATAGCACTCATCTCGAAAAGAATATTCTAAGCTTGCTCTCTTAACACGATATTAGAACGAAAGAGCTTTCATTCACTAATTAACAATTATTGGAGATTCATAACTTCTTAGACATTTCATGATTAACTTTGTATCTAAAGATGATACGAACCCGAATCGAAAATCGAATCAAACCGCAAATCGAATCGAAAAAAAATTCGATTAGTGGTGTGGTATTGAAAAAAAAAACCCAACTATATTTGGGTTAGTTTGGTTTTAACTAAAAAAAACCAACCCGACATTATATATGTAATTTTAAAATTTTATTTTATACATAAAAATATTTACTTTGATATAATTTTAAAATATTTCTTATACTATTTCATAGTTTTTGTCTTTTGATATATTATTTCAAGTTTAAAACTTAGAATTCGGAATGGTTCAATAAAGATTATAATTAATAGATGTTGATAATTATAATAAAACTTAAATCAAAATCAAATTAATACTAATGCAAAAAAAGAAAATCAATTCAACACTAAGAATGACAATAATATTGAATATTTGTTCTTTAGTTTTACATTGGTTTAGACAATTAAAACTACATAATCTAATTTTAATTTCCTTAAATATCTAGTAATGTAACTAACACTTATTAAACTTATTTTAGCACGATTTAGTACTTTTAAATTTTGATCATTTTTATTGTGACTTTGCAATATTTATTTTATATGATGATTTTATTATTATTTTTTATTGAATATTTTAGTGTCATCAGTTCTCATATCATATTTTGTGTTATTTTCTTAAGAAACACCTTAGATAATTGTATTTTGATTAGACTAAAGAAATATTTGGAGCACAAGTTAATTATATGTTAAACTTTACCGAAAAATCCAAAAATTTGAAACAATTTGAGGTTTATTAGTTTGGTTTGATTTATAAATTTAAAAATTCGACACAATGATTTGATTTGGTTTGACAGTTGAATAACCCGAACCAACTCGAGGTTGAAAAACCTGAAAAAATCTGAATTTTGTTAGTTTGGTTTGATTTATAAATTAATTTTTTTTACACAAATAATTTGATTTGATATTTAAAAAATCTAAATAAATCTGATCATGTATACCCTAAACCAATCCTGACAGAGAAAAGAAAGAGAAATTCACAACCTAAAAATATATGCAAGTACAAAATACCTATACAAATGCGTCAACCTTATTACCTAACTAATTAACTAAAATCAAACATGCAACATGTGTAACCACATCTGTCAAAATAAATACCATTTTGAATCTACGTCCACCAATTTGTACAACACTCAACTAAGTTGCTCCATTTTCAACATTATTACATTATGAATGTTTCATCGTTGTGCTTAATTTCAATTGTTGTTTTACCAACAAGTTCGAACATAAACACAAATATATATATATATATATATATATCCAACAACCTACTTATTTTTTTTTTTTAATCCAGACAATTATAATCTAACAACAGAAGTCAATATGAGTAGCAATGTTTTCTTTAGTACTTTACTTGTATATTATTACTGAAGTAACAATTTTTTTAAAAAATAATATAAGTACTAAACTATTTTTCCAAAAATAAAAAAAAATAAAAAATTAGTACTATTCTGGCAACTTAATTAATAAGGTTTGGCATATAGAAGAACAAAACCTCTTTCTTCTTTCTGTCCGTCTGTCCTACATTGTGTAGCCCCAATTTTCTGCAACTAGGGTTTCTGCTTCTCCTCAGCATTTCCATTTCTCTGCTTGCGATCTTCATCTCTGTAAAGATTTCACAACTGGGTCAGTCGAAATTCTTGAAAAGAACAAATAAAAAGCAAAAAAATTGAATCTTTTCTTGTTTCTTGTTTCTTGTTTCTTGATTCTTGATGGCAAAGACTAAACCAGGGAAAAAGGACCTTGATTCTTACTCTATCAAGGGTACCAACAAAGTCGTACGAGGTAATAAAACCCCCTGGATTTATCTTTATGTTTTCTGATGCTTTGTTGTGTGTACGTTTGAGGCAAATGTTTCATCTTCCCTAGAAGTTTCTGTTTTTGGGCTTATCTAGAAAGCATCGCCTTTTCAAGGTATTAGTTGATTGCCCCCTTTGTTTAACTGGAAAAAGAGTTTTAAGATGTTTAACAACTTATGTATCAGTTTGATAGATAATAACATATAACATAAGAGTTAAACTTTGTGGTGATCCCTTATATTCGAACGATTCAAGGCAAGGATTCAAGTGCAGTTTAATGGCTCTCTAAGGAAATGAATAGTCCACAACAACAAAAACAACTCTACCTCAATCCCAAGCTAGTAAGCTATATGAATCCTCGCTAATCATGTTGCTCCGTTTTATACCTGTGGAAAAAAGGAAATGGAACACAAAGTGGAAAACTTATTTTATGGTGAGGGTATCTCCTTTTCATTGTATTTGTAGATTGACCCCTTTGTTCAAGTGGAAAAGGAGTTTAAGATGTTAACAAAGGATTAAACTTTGTAATGATCCCTTATATTCGAACAATTCAAGACAAGGATTATTACAGTGGTATTCAACTCAAGTGCAGTTTAATGGCTCTCTAAGGAAATGAGTTAGTTCACAACCACAAAAACAAATCCTCCTTGCTAATCATGCTGTTCCATTTTAGACCCATAGCAATAAGGAAATGAAACACAAAGTGGACAACTTGGAAACTGAACTAAATTGACATCGACATGGACATGGCAAATCACTCTGCAGTTGTAATGAACTCCAGCAGTGATTTGGATTTAAGCTTCAGCAGCAGCAGAAGAAGAAACCATTGGGAAGAGATTGATAGAGAAGGAGGAGGAAGTAGATAATGCGGAGAGATTTGAGAGAAACTTAGAAGAGTGTAATAGTTTTCGTTCCTGATTGATACTTCACACCCCTACCTTGATGTTCTTTATGTTTGTATTGTTAACAAAGGGATTAGCTAATCTAAGTCGTTGCTGATCACACGGCTCTTGACAGACCCATGTGCCCTCTTAATTAGATCATTAAAATTGAATAGATAAATGAATTTGAACTCTTAATTTTGCCATTTTTCATGAAAAAAGAAAAAGTTGAATTCTAAAAAAGTTGTGGAAGTCTCTACAGAACAATTTATCAGTGTAAAACATCTTGGAATGTCTCAAAATAGAACGAATGTAGTAAAAATTTGAATTTAGGAGTATCTTATGTAATGAATTCCTGTATAGTTGATTCTATTTTGTCTTCATAACTTATTCAATTTTGCTTTTAGTTTACTCTATTTCCCTGACAATATTGTGGACATTTGGCTGTCTTGACAAAACATTAAGAATTCTGTAATTGTTCCTTTCTCAGTTGGTGATTGTGTATTGATGAGACCATCCGATTCGGATAAGCCCCCATATGTGGCAAAAGTAGATAGAATTGAGGCAGACCATCGCAACAATGTGAAGGTCCGAGTTCAGTGGTACTACCGCCCTGAGGAGTCAGTTGGTGGACGCAGACAGTTCCATGGGGCTAAAGAGCTGTTCTTGTCTGATCACTATGATTTTCAGAGTGCACACACAATTGAAGGGAAGTGCATAGTGCACTCCTTCAAGAACTACACAAAGCTAGAGAATGTGGGCCCTGAGGATTACTTTTGTAGGTTTGACTACAAAGCTGCCACAGGAGGGTTCACTCCTGACCGTGTTGCTGTGTGAGTTCTTCATAGCTCCACTGCGAAATTTGATAATTTATTTTCTTGGTGTAACATTAAGAGTTTCGCCTGTAGTATTCGCTAACATGCTGAATGATTTGATTTTGAAGGTATTGCAAGTGTGAAATGCCCTATAACCCGGATGATCTCATGGTACAATGTGAAGGGTGTAAAGATTGGTATGCATGTTACTGAATACTTTCCTTTACATATTAGCATATCTTTATTCTTGTTTGCATGGAAACCAACAAGAAAGCTTGCATTTTGTGCTCAAAAATTTAGGTTAAAAAGTAAATTGAGAGAGAAAGATGTGTATAGAAGTTTCTCTAACTTCATATAATAAACAGTAGCAAAGACAGTTAAATGGCCACATGACCAACATCCAAGGACACAAAACATGAAAATGCAGCGAAGAGATTGCCATATTCCCCTTCCTCTTTCTGTTATCTCCAGATGCACAATTGTCATTTCTGAGATATGTTTTTGGAGTTATCACATCATTGTTGTCCACTATCCACATTATGTTGCTCCAACAACTAGCGAAGATCTGCTCTGCATCTATGTTTTCAGCCTATTTTTTTTATGTATTTAAATTGTGTTGCACAAATAAAGAAATTATTGTTGTAAATTTGCTAAATTCTTCAAATTCCTGCCTGAAGTTCTAATAAATACTCTTGACAAGAACTGGAACCTCTTTATGGGTTGAATTTGAAGGCAAGATGCCTCTAGTTTTGTTTATACTGAGAGAATGGGTCTAATAGACGAAGATATTGCCAATTGTCTGAGAATGATTGGTCTATCAGGTTGAACTGGATCTATAGATGACTAAGTTCCTTTAAGGGCATTCATGAGAGAGAAATGATGAATATGATCAATCATCTGAGTGAGTTGGGTATGAGGTTGAATAACAAAATAGGAAAAAGTTTGAGACAAGAAAGGATAATCTAAATAAGCTTCTCAGAAAACAATTAATCTTGTTAAGTTGGAAAATATATACTCCCTCCATTGGCTTTTACTTGTCCACTATGACTAAAATACATATTGAAACTTTTACTTGTCACTTTTAGTATATCAAGAGAAAAACACTCTTCCATGTTTTACCTTCTACATTGATTACTTTTTCCCAAAATCAGTTTTCAAGACCTAAGACTAAACATCAATTAATATGGGTATTGTGGTAAAATACTCATGTTAATCATAGTTTCTTAAGGGGTCTGCAAAGTCCAATCTGGACAAGTAAAAGTGAACGAAGGGAATAATTAAAAAGGATGTGTAAATTTTCCATATTTGGCTGAGCTCATAGGAACTTAAGAGGGAAGAGAAGTCCACATTACTGTGGAGTGGAGGTGTGAAAATTCTTTCGGCTGTAATTGCCTCTACTTGTGTTGAGTGGAATTCTTGTTGTGTTGTTCAACATCATGGATATGAGGGAGGCCTGAGTTGGCCATTAAGCTCTATTAAGCTTAATCTAATTGTCTGTGTTATGTTTGTTAGGTAACTATATTTTTAAGAACAACTTCAAAGGTATTCATTTTTGTAAGATGGTCTTATATTTTTTATGCAATTTTACTGCAGGTTCCATCCTATCTGTATGGGTATGACCATTGAAGAAGCAAAGAAATTAGATCCTTTCTTGTGTTCTGACTGTTCATCGGAAGATGATGCTAAACGACCTTTGAACTCTTTCCATGTTGAGCCAAAGGTAAGAATCTGTTGCATACACTTGATAGCCTGAGATGTTCCAGTATTACTGTTAGGCATTTTCTTTCAAGTCAACAAGTCAGTTAATGTCCTTATTTATCAAAATCAGATTTAGCTAATGGCCTTTATCTGTTTGCGATAGAGATGTGATGGTAATAGTTGCTTTCTTATATTGTGTTCTTGTATGTAGCTGGATGTTAGGAGCTTTTATTTACGTCGAAAGAGAGTGATGGGCTCGGTAGGAAGTGGAGGATTGCATGTTTAGTCACATGATTTGTGATAGTATGTTAGGCTCCTTCACCCTAAAGGAAGGAGAAGGCTAGGACTGAGCAAAGGATCTGCTTAGGTCATGATACCTAATGTATGAGACTAATGATCGAAATCAATGACTAATGACCATCTTAGTTGATATTTAGTCATTGGATTGCTTGCATTTTGATAGTTTGTCTCGTCACCCTAGTTGAAAGGAATTCCGTAGTTTTATCATGTATGGCTAAGAAGGAAAATGTTAGGAATAAGGATGTTCATGGTTTGGTTTGGTATAGTTTTTTATCTAAACCAAAACCAAATCAACTATGCTGATTTACTTTAATGTATACCTAATAGTCAGTTATTTTTTGTTTTGGTTTTATTGGTTTTTAGACTCTCTTTTTTTATTTGAAATTTATTTTGTTCAATCTACCAGAGGGAAGGAACCAATTTCTTATATGCAGGTATATGTTTAACAAGAATCAAATAAATTGATTGACTTATTATCCTTTGGAAGATTTATATTGATAATTGATAAATTTCACTATGAGATAAACAGTTATTCACTTTCATAAATCAAAAAGCAACCTTACATCAATATATCTTATTGAACTTAGCTAACCTTAATGATTAAAACAACAAATAAATTGCTCCTAAATAACTTTAATAATGAAGAATACAAAACTTAAGCAAGTACCATGGATATGTTTATAAAACTTTTTGAGGCTAAAACTATACAAATTGTCTCTATAAAAAATAAATACTTGTGTGCATATATATAGAGTTGGCTTGGTTAAGCTTTTTTCTTAGATACCAAATGTTGTTTTTTCAAATTGAAAAACCAAACCAAGTCAAGAATATGTTGATCTTTTATGTGTGTTTGATTTGATATTTTGTTTGGTTTAGTCTGTTGGTTTTCTCGAACACCCCTTTTGAAGAAAATGTTGGATGGAATGAATCAAACTAACATCTTCTCCTATGTTTGGTTTGGGAAGAAGTGTGTTCATAGACTTGGAAAAAGCAAATGATAAAGTGTCACAGAATGTTCTATGGAGATGTTTGGAGGCTAGAGTTGTCCATGTAACCTACACTAGGTGTTTAAGGACATATATGATGGTGCTAAGACCCGAGTCAAAATCAGGGAAGGTGACTACTTGGAACATTTCCCAATTGTGATGGGGTTGCACATGGATGAAAGGAAGGAACAAAATGGGGCAGTGAAGGCTCGTGAAGTAGACAACAAGCACAAACAAGAGCTTCTCAGCTCCCTAACCTTTCTCTAGGGATTCACTCTAAGCTTGTTTTTATTTGTATTGGCAATGGACGTACTAATGCGACACATTCAAGGAGAAGTGTCATGGTGCATGTTATTTGCTGATGATATAGTCCTGATTGACAAGATGCTAGGTGGTGTTAACACGAGGCCACAAGTTTGGAGACAAATTCTGGAGGCAAAGGATTTCAAGTCGAAAAAGTTTGATGACATGTCTTATGAAGCGGACGTGGACATGAAGCTTGTCACATCGATCATCCCTAAGAGAGAAAAATTCAAGTAGTTGTGATCAGTAATCACGGTAATGGGGAGATTGACGAGGATGCTACTAATTGTGTTGAGGTGGGATGGATGAAAGTGGAGCTTAGCATCGTGATAAGAATGTGCCACCTAAACTAGAAGTTAGTTCTACATAGTGGTGGTTAGACCAACTATGTTATATGGTGCAGAGTGTTGGCTAGTCAAGAACTCTCATGAACAGATGATGCGAGTGAAGAAGATGAGGATGCTTAGGTGGACGTGTGGGCATACCAGGACAAAAAAAGTTTGAAATGATAATATTAGGGACAAGGTTGAGTGGCTCTCGTGAAGATTAAGATGTAGGAAGTGAGGTTTAGATGGTTTGAGCATGTGAAGAGGAGAGGTGTAGTTGTCCTGGTTAAAAGGTGCGAGAGGTTGTCTGTAACGGGCGTGAAGAGGGATAGAGGAATGAGTATTGGGTGAGGTGATTAGGCAGAATATGATACAACTTGAGCTCACTAAGGACATGAAACCTTGATTAGGAGGGTGTGGAGGTTGATAAGTAGGGTAGAACGTTAGTAGGTAATCAGGCTATTTCGTTTTCTTTCCCAGAGTATTAGTATTATTATTATTGTTTTCCTTTTTTTGGATTTCTACCACTACTTGTTTCTTTTGTCTCAATATCTTCTGATCTTCTTGTTGTTTTTGCTTGTTGCTACTGCCTTTTTGTCCACTATTCGTTCAGTCAGGAGTTGAGGTTTTATTTGAAACAACCTCTCTATGAATCTACGTTCTCAAAGGTAGGAGTAAGGTTTGCGTACACTCCAACTTTCCCAAACACCTATGGGATTACAATGGTTTGCTGTTGATTCACCTCAAAGTTAAAATCTTTAACAAACATTAACAATACTTCCTCAGTCCCATTTAAGTATCGTAGTTTGACTTATCCAAACTACAAATTGGATAATAATGCATGAGATGAAGTATCGTTTTATGTAAACAAACGGTAAAATGAAGATAATAATATCTCTTTGATGAATCTGAACTTCAATAATAACACTGGATGTGTGTTGTCTTACTGTATAGTGTTGGAAGAAGTTTCTGTCTAGTGAAGTGGATGCATTTCAAAACAATCCAGGAAAATTGATTTGGGACAAACAGTGTGTAATTGCTTACTTAGAAGCAGCCCATGACAAGGTGCAGTTATCCCTATTTTTATAGTATCAAGTACCATTAGGTTTCTGTACCAGCTGAATTTTTTGTGTACTTGTGCTAGAATCTCTAGTTATTGTGGTGTTTTTGATGTGACATTGAACATTTAATGAAAAACTAAGTCAAAAGGAGAGGGAATTGCTGGAAATTGGCTGAGGTGTTGTAGGTAGTGGATGAATGGCTGTTGATGGGAAGAAAACAAAGGGGTTGAGTTGGGGAATTTTTAGTTGTCATATGATAGACTGGCTCTGATTGAAACCTCCTCCCTGCCTATGGCAAGTGGATGTTGGATAACAAGAAATTAATGGAAAATAAAGAGGGTCATTGGTTGGTAATTGGGTTTGCCATGCAGGCTGGCTGTTAGATTGGTTCGGTAATCTGGCTGAACGAAAACAAGTTGTAATATTTATTCAAATGTATCTTATTTCTGACGTGCTGATGAGTACTCAGACTCGTAATATGCGTGTACATATTTCTGTGTGTTTTGACACAGAATACTTGAAATATAGTCTCTTATGAATCTTAAAATCCAGTTTGTCTGTCGCTTGTAAACATTTTAGCTAAGCCATCTCTGATTCATTGGCTAGGTGGAGTTGAAGCGCAGGAAGAGATAGCAACTTCACTCTTCGTGCAGTGGGAGGAGGTACACTTTTTCCTGCGTACTATCCGAGACGACATATGGAATGGGATTCATGATGCAGAACTGCTTGTACAGCTGAAGTATGGAGTTACTAGCTTTATGGTTTCTGTAATGTCATTATGACTTTTCAGAGCAAGCTCATATTTCTAAAGCATCTTCAAACTCCTTTAGAATTTGTATGAACTAAATGAAACAAGGGCCATTGTAGACCTTTGTAGTATATTTGCCTTGTTAACTTATCAATCCAAGTGCCTTCAGGAAGGTAACCAAATGTTGAAAAGAAAGTTAAGAAACCAAGATGGTCTATCAATAGCGTGTTTGTCCAAACTTCTAAAATTTGCTTATTTTGCAATTGTGTTGTTTCAAAACAGTATTTTTGGTGAGTTAGCTTATTTTGAAATTGTGTTGTTTCAAAATAAGCATTTGTGGTGAGAAACCGTCTGTGTTTGGCTAATAAATTTAAAAAGTACTTTTGAGTAGCAATTATTGTTTGCCTAAACTATTTAAATAGTGTATTTTTTCTAAGAAGTGCTTTTCAAAAACATTACTTTTTGGAGAGAAATTACTTCTCTTAGCTTTTGAACAAGTAATATTTTTCATATACTCGAGAAGCACATATATATATATTTTTCCAAAAGCTTGGGCGAACCTCTCATTTTTTTTTTTAAAAGAACATCACTTCTTAGAAAAAGGTAAGCATTTTTAGCCTCCCAAGGTTTGGTCAAATAGGCTATTAATTTTTTTTAATAGGAGTAGTAAATAAATAGCCATTCTGTGGAGGAGTTCAGGCTTGATTTCAACATGTATATTTATCAAAAATCAATAATTACACGGAGGAGAAGATAAATCTTAGCCTCCATATCAATGTGAATATTGAAATTATGTAATATGATCCCTTTATACATTAAAAACTGATTTCTGAATCAGCTATGACTATCATGTATAACATTTAGGAAGACTAGCTAGTGTAGAAACCACTAAAAAGGCATGTTTGTCAATTTTCATTGTAGCCAAACATTATTTTAGTCCTGAATCTGAAATTGGAAATACCATTTTATTCTAACTTCATTGAAGCTCTAACTTTTAAAGGAAGAGAAACAATTTCATAGTATACTCTTTTGATTCCTGACCTATATTAACCATAAGCCAATATATCATCAGTACAATTACCTTCCCTAAGAATGTGCTTGCAGTTGTAATTTCCTATCTTGATAGCTTGCCGAATTTGCTCAATAATATAAGCTACTTGTCAAGGTGGTTTAATCTGTTACATTAGTTAGCTTTTCAATCATCCTGTATTTTTTCGATGAAGTAGAAGAAAAAGGAAATTAGTGAAATGACATTTAATAGACATAGAAATAATATTATTCACTTGTTGGATAACTACCTCTCCAAGAGGACATTTTTCTATTTTCAAATTTGATTGTGCATCTTGTTGGCAAATATTATTGAAGAATGAAATCATGAACTTCATTGTTGTCATCTCATTGCATTTTGCTCGAGGTGCTCATAGTTCACTTTGATGCATGTCACAATTGTCCCTAAAGAAATTTCAAACATGTCTAGCAATGTATGGACTTTGTCTTGTAAAAGCTCTAACATAAATTTTGTCAAATTGATCTAGCTACTTCTTGTATGATCTCAGTTTTGTCTTCTACAAATTTTGTTGCTATACCATAACGGAGCAACCCTGCAAATCTAATTCGTCCAGTTCGTTTCTCGAGCCAAAATTGTCTCACTATTTCTGCTTCATCAAAGTAATCTTCTTGCAGAAACTCTCTTCTTATTTTATTTGAGGTTCGTCCTGAGTATTAGCTAAGACTGTAACTTGTAGATCACTACAAGTTACATCTTCAAGCTTATTTTTCTGTGACCTTGAGCATCTCTAATAGATCACTACAAGTTACATCTTCAGCTTATTTTTCGGTGAGTTTGACCTTAAGCATCTTTATGACTTTCCTCACTTCGGTTCGTATATGTTTTTATCATATCACTCATCTGAGCACGACGTTTCATATCATCCACATAAATACTCCTATCAACATCATAATCAACAGAAGAATTACAATAGGGCTTAGGAATGGGAAATAAGAATTAGTACAACCATTTCAATGGTCATCCTGACCACCACATGTACTACATATACATTTCCCCCAAAGAATTAAGGAGGTGCGCACAATCCGCTCCCAAGAAAATTTATATTCATGTGGGGTCCTCCACAATAAATACAAAGATTACCAACATATGAATACAAATTATTCGAGTTCAGAGCCAAAAGGGCCACTATTTTCTTCCAAAATTCATAAAGAGTTGTCCATTTTAGGAAGTTTTCATCAAAATAGTTATTACTCTATAAACATTACCCTTCTTCAAAATAGTTATTACTATATAAACATTACCCTTTTATTTTACTTGAATGTTAAATTACTATAATATCCCTAACTTAGGTTGTGACTTTTTCGATAAGTTGTAACTTTTTTGATAAGTAGTGATTTTTTTCGAAGGGTTGTGATTTTTCGATGAGTTGTGAATTTTTCAAAGAGTAGTTACTCTTTCAATAAGTTGTGATTTTTCCAAAGGGTTGTGACTTCTCGAAAAGGTCATGACTTTTCAGATAAGACACTAGAAACACTTGTTCATACTAGCCTTTGTTGACTATAAATATAGGGACTTCCTCTCATTTTTCAACCACAATATTTTTTAATCTTCTACTCTTCTTCTTCTTGCATTTAAAAAAAATTCGTGTGATTTATTGTCATTGAGTGAGTTCGAAGTTTAGCAGAATATGAGGTACCACTATTCTAATAAAGTAAATTGTTCTATCCTAAGAGGGTACATTCCATAAACTCGAGTACTTGAGAAAAATAATTTTGATGATATAATAATTACTTTTTTCCTTAATATATACATTAGTATGTAATGTTCCAATATATGAAGTTAACATGATGTAGTCTAAATTTATTTATTTATTTTGACAATTTCTCTTGTGATGTAAATATATGCTTCTAGATATCTTTTTCCAAAATTATTTAACTTCTCAAGAGTTAGAGAATTGTCACAATTTATTTTTTTGACGCTCAAGACAAAAGAATGACTTTATTTATCAGAGGTACTTTTGTAATTTAGAATGTTAGGAAGTTTTCTTCAAAATAGTTATTACTATATAAACATTGCCCCTTTTTGTTTTTTTACTATTTCTTAATATTTCAGTATTTTAGACGAAGAAAAGTTCACATGACTTGTAATAACGCCATACTTTAAATTAAAGTATTATATATGTCATGAATGTATTATCCATTTAACAAAATCTTCTAACTTCAAAATATATTATTTTAAATTGTTCCAGGTTCTTTTTTTAAAAAAAAAAAAAAAAAAACTCACAACAAATGTGAAAATATGTGAATATATATGAATTGTTTAAAATTTATCATTTACAAAATAAATTTTATATTCAGTAATGTGAAATAAACATTTTCATTTTGTCCCTACACTACATTAAAATCTGATAACTATAAAAAAATATAGTAACATTAATTAAAAGTCTATTTATTTATGTAAGTATAAAATTCATTTGAAATACAGGTATTGCACATTAATAATTTAGTTCCAACACTATAAATTCTCTTAGTTATTACTAACTATTGTAAAAGTTATTCACTCTCTTTAACATTCATTAGTTATAATATTATGAATTTTCATAGTTATTAGATTGATTATTTCTATCTTTCATCTTTTCTTACATTAACTTTTGACTAATAATTTTTCATATTATCATAACACCCCTATATATGTGATAACACGATGTTGTTAGTTTTCCTTAGACGACTCATTCTTGGTTGAACAAATTGAAAATCATTTATAAGAAGATGAACTATATCTTTGTTGGGTGTAAGATAAACATGTGATTCTATATATGATTTCATAGATAGAATATATTCTTTAATTTTACTTTTTAGTTTTTCCGGTAAAAAAAAGGAAACTTTTCTCAGTTAACTATTGGACAGTCAGATAACAATCTTTGATTTATGTATACAGTCAATCGAGAAGTCAAATATGAGAGTTGATTGAATAACGCTATCAAAGACACTTAATCCAGTTCTAAGAGTCAACGATCGTTAGTTAGCATATAACCCAACTAAATGATTTGGGGTCAAATCCCACAGGGAGTGGTACATGTTTGAGAATCAAGAGCAAAGTACGTATATGTTCAAGTCAATAATAGGAATAGATATTTACGAATAAAAAACATAATTCAAATTAAGGGGTGACACAAGTGTCAAATAATAGGGGGGTTTTTGATTGTAATTATCAACTACAACAGCAGCAAATAACACGAATTAACAAGTAAGGAGACGGGTTCATGGGATGTGATTGGATTATAGGCTAAGGTAGACAAATAGGTAATTGCAATTGTTAGTAAATAGTTGTAAATTAGTGAATAAGCTAGACTTTAGTGGGGATAAACTTTATCTTGAACAATTTGCCTCGAATCAAGTTGGTTTCTCTCGAATACCAACATGTAACAATTAAGAATTGCCTACGCTTTAGTCCATTCACTCTCTCGAGCTGAATGTGTGGAAAAGGGTTTAGGATTCACTCTCTCGTGCTGAACCTATGACAACCCAATACCCACAAACCATCAATTCAGTAATCTTGATTTTAAAATCTCTCTCTCGAGCAAGCCAAAAACACAAAGGTAGAGTTGCATTTGCAACTACAACCTTTTAAATTAAACCACAATTACTAATTGAAATCACTTCTAAACAGCATTTAAACTATCAATTAGCAATACCCATAAGCTAAATCAACTAATAATCACACCCCAAGAATTAGGGTTTTAGCTAGACATCATAAAAAGATAGAAATCGTTACCAAATTGTGTTTCCATCAACTGGTAAGATTAATTTTGTCTTTACAAAGGTCCAAATTGAAGAATCTCAATGACCCACTTCTAATTTCTCAAAAATGGAAAACTTCAATTCTTCAAAGCTAAGGAAAAGTTTTGTCTCCAAACTCAGAGTTCTAACTTCAAAAATTCTATATTATGAAAACTCTCCTAAACTAAAAATTCAAAAATGTATTTATAGTCGCCAAAAATATGTTGCGAAGGACCATTCAGCGTAGTAAGTCGGGATCGCCGATCTACTCAGCGATCCGCCCTTTGGTCAGTTCCACCACTTTTTTGCTTTGGCCTTCAGCATTCTTAAGTTCTATAACTTTGGGCGATCCAAACACTGCATCGCAAAACCGTTCGGTGACACGCCATTTCTTTCATCGACTGGATTTTCTCCTTCAGGGCTTGGCACACTGGAACTTTAGGCGAGATACTAGCCACTCGGTGACTCGCCCAATGGATTAGGCGATCAACAGACCTTATTTTCTTCGTTTTTTCAACTGCCTTGTTCCTTTTTGCCCATTAGTGTCCATGCTTTGTTCCTCAATTCAAATACCTGGAAATCAAGGGTTTTACATCAGTAATTGGCACAAAATAAGCATTTGAGGACACTAAATCTATCCAAATAAAACCCTAAATGAGTCCAATTCGTAGACTCATCAACACCCCCAACTTAGACTTTTTCTTGTCCTTAAGTAAAACTCGAGTTCAGCAGTTCAAAAAGGATGTCTCAAATAGTGCTACATAAGACTCAATCATGAATGCACACAAAAAGATTCAACCTACTCATGCAAGGATCGATTGTGCACTCAAAGATTCAAGTTGTGACTCACCATTATCAAAGATTCTCAAGTTCACCATACTCGCTTCAAATGCAAGTTCAAGCTCAACAAAGGTACTCAAATGCCTTCACACAAATAACGATTCCATGTTCACACACAATGGTTCAACCATTTAAAGCTCTGGAATCAAAAGCAACACTGACACTCACAAAGATGAACACAATGCATGATTCCACCCGTAGGTTTACCCTTATTTTCCAACCAACAATTGTTTTAGCTCACTCAAGATCAAAACTGTCTTTTCAAGGCTTGTAATGGGGCTGATTGTAAAGGTATGGTGATTTAGGCTCAATGGCTACTATCCTCATAACATGTGGTATGAACAACACTTCCTTCATTTTTCTTCATCATTTTCATTCATTCTAAAAAGTCACCCCATTATTCAATTTCCATGGACTGTTGGACACCCCATTTCTTTTTGCATTATCATAATTTTATTCCACAACTATTTCATTATTTTTCTCTTTTTCATTCTTTTCTTCTTTTTCTCTTTTTTTTTTTTGTATGGAGGGGTTCCAACTTTCTCAAAATCATGGATCAAAAGGGAACTTATTTGCATTTCTTGATTCACCTTCTCTTTTCACCACACCCCTAACTTAAGCTTTTGGTCTAAGTTGGCTATTCAAACAAACCACAAATCATGAGGATTATGAGTAATGGATAAAGAAAGGTTACAATTTGCATCAAGTTTCTTCTAAGAAAAGGATAAGGCTCAAAAGGTGTTCAAGCAACAATTACACACTTACAAGGTTGGCAACAAAACAGGTATAATGTCAAATTGTTTCACACTCTTCAAAGTTACCTAAGATCATTTCAAGAAATTGCATCACTTAGTTAACCAGACCAACGAGGCAAATTCTAAGTGGCATCATACATGGTTCACGGTAAGCTCATCACATAAGGCATTGACACCAATGTCAAACAAGACTTCACACTTTCGCTAGTGTGCAATGTTTATCACAAGAGACTCAATTTGGTAATTGTCTAGTCACAACAAGATGCAAAAAGTTCACATATTGCCTATGCAACTTCATTTGGCCTCATCGTAGCCGCACATTCATTTTTGTTCGATTATGAGTACTATTCAAGTCATCGGTATTGATCAAGACCGATACTCAAATTTGCAAGAGAACAGCCATATTCAAATACAAATAAAAAGCGACACAAAATTTTTGAAAGGTTCCAAAAATCATTTACAATTAAAACAAGGAGCCACAAGCTCAATCATCCACAAAAATAGTATCAACACAATTTATAGTCCAAAAACCCAATATATAAATAGAACAACAATCACAAAAGATGGGTTTCACCCCACTACAAATAAAAGTTATTTGTCTTTAAATGCAAGTAATAAAACATCCAAAAGTCAAATAAACAAGACAGAGAGGGAGGTAAAAGGAATCATATCTAAACAGTCGCTCCATCTGTCGGGGCATCAGTGCCTGGTGTAGTACTCTGCTCTTGGGCATTAGTTCCCGGAGTCAACTTAGAAGCAATACCATCTCCACTAGGGGCTGCCAAAGGTGTGTCTGCCAAAGATATCTGCACAACTGCATCTACCATGGCCTCCTTAGCCTCTGTAAGGACCTCATAAGAAGCTTCCTCAGCAACCCCAAGCATCTTCTCATCTGTCTCCGCCTCAGACTTGGGATCAGCCGCCTCCTCAACTCTAACATTATCTCTGGTGGTAGCCGGAGGCATATCCAGCTCGATTGGCATATCTAGGATCTCCACCATCCTGAAAATCATGGACATGTCAGTAGACTTCAGCTGATCCACATCTCTCCTTAGTGCAGCAATGGCAGCCTTTAGAGCCGTCACCTCCTCAATGACCCCTTGGTCGCGTTCACATGCCGCTATCCTAGCCGCAAGGGCATCAATGGTAGCACTCAATGGTGTCACATCATCAGCAAGGGTTGCCTGAATCATACCCAAAATAGAGGCCTCGAGTTTGGCGGCACAATGATCAGCAAAATGGGCTAGCTAGCCCATCCGTAGCAATGCAGCCTATGTGAGCGGGGGCCGGGAAACAACAACATCAGCAGATCTAGGAGGCAATGTAGTAGCAGAGGAGCTAGAGGTGTCAAGGAACAACAATGGAAGTACCTGAAGGCCCAGGGGCCGGAGTAGGCAAAGGTGCCTCTGTAGGTAATGTGTCTGTGTCCACAATCGAGGAAAAGTCCACCGAGGCTGCCTTCTTCTTCTCCGCCTTATCTTTTAAATACTCCGCCTTGATTCTTCGGATATCAGTAGAAGATGTAGGGATCACTTCCACATCCTTCTTCGCATCTCTAGGAACCCGAGCCCGTCTGCACAGCTTGGTGATCAACACCGAAAAGGGGAGGGAAGTCTGGCGCTGCTTGGCCCTCATGACCATCTCATGTGCTATAGTTATCCCCAGATTTATCATTGTCTCATCAATGATGCAACCCAGACATGATGCCTTGGCTAGGCGGAGAATCAACTTTGGCATGATAGTGTTGCTGATGAAGCCAAACCAGAACCTTGCAGCTATGTTGAGATTCTTCTTTTCAATCGGTGCTCCAACATCTAGACACTTGAGAGTACCATCTGATATTAGCGGGGCGAACCACTTCTTCATGTTTTACAGCTTCTTAGTCCTGATAAGATGCTGACACTCTTCATCAATATTATCAGGACATTCTAAGACAACATTAATCGCCTCACTATCACACTTGACCTTTTTTCTCCAAACAACTACGTAGTCAACCATCTTGAATGCAGTTTCTTGCTTCTTTCTCTATGGTAGCAAGGCTCTATAGACAGCGTAGAACTCCCGAACCCAATTAGGAATGTAAGGGCCACAGGGCTTGGTGAAGAGTTGGAAGTTGTGCGACTTTAGGCAACTCATTATCTCCAGGTGCCTCTCAATAACTCCATCAGTGGACATACACTTCTCCTCAATAATGGTCCTCAGCCCCTCGGTCTTCAGTCTATTCATGGACTTTGGAGGAGGACCCTGTACTGGTGGTGCTAGGACCACAACTTGTGCTGGAGCAGGAGGAGTAGTAGTGGTGGCCTGAGGAGTCCTAACCCTAGACAGATCATTTATCCATTTGGATCACAGCTCTACCCTCTATGCTGCTAATAGTTCATCATCTTCAAGCTTAGAAGCTGCAGCCTGATGCTCCTAGTGCTCACCCTCCCTCTCGAAAGTGGTGAGGTGAGCAGTGTAGATACTGTCACTCTCGAAGCTGGCCTCCGGTGACACAGGTGTCTTCCCTTTGCCCTTTCCTTTCCCACCAACTGTGGGAAGTTTGGTGGCCTTTCCCCTAGATGCAGCTACATCCTCATTGAGTTTTATCCCTTTGGCCCTCTTGTGGGGTGGCATGCCCATACCAGCAACCTTTGGTCTAGCCATGTCTGCAAAAACATCAAAATAACTTAGAAACAATTCAAGCAAAAGCACAGAAAAGTAGCTGCAGATAGACTTGTCGAACACGTCGGTGAGTCGCTGAATCACTTTGGCGAGCTAGATCGGGCTCTCCGAAAGGATTGGCTAAAAAATCCCAGAAAATTTGGCATGTCGGTGATGGGGAGGCCCTTTCAGCGAATCACTTACAGCATTTGGCAAGAAAGAATTAGCCTGTCGAAAATTACAGTGCACTAAGGGATTAGAGGCCCACACAAAGGGCGATCAAAGAAGACCTTCGATGAGTCGAGCACTCGGCAAACTCAGGCTTTTCGTCGAAAGTTACAAAACCTTTTTCAAGTTATTACAAGAAATTAAAGGTGGTCAAGGGAATTTCGACGAACCGCCGAGTGGTGCGGCGAGCTCGACTCAGCTCACCAAATAACCCAACGTATCTACTTTCAACTCAACTTCCCAGATTCAACCCTACGGCCCCCAAAAACAAAATCAAAACATGCACTCCTATAATTAAGCTAAGACCCATTACACCTATGCCCCTGGAATACTCAGACTTCTCCCGGTTTGGCCAAATTTGGCCATTTGACGCCTTTTGCCCTTAAGAATTATGTCAACCGCTCTATCATTCGGCAAAATACATCATTTGGCCAAATTACGGGTTACTTAGACTTCACCCGACTAGACCCAACAACATGCAAGCACAACCCCACAAATTCAACCAATTTTAAAGCACAAAAAACTCGGGAATTCAACAATATAAGCAATATGGGCATGATATTCAAATTAAAATACGCACACACATATACAATTATGATTAAGAGGCCCAGCACACATCACTAAGATAAAAATCACTTGCAAATGATTAAAAATTGCTAAAAATGAATTCGGGGTTAGGAAAACCAACCTTAGATGTCGATTAGATAAATTGAAACGCTAGGCGGCAAAGAATCCAACTCCGAACACAAATTTGAAGACCAAAATACGAAAAAAAATGAAAACATGGAAACTATAGTGCGGGTGTGAGTTTGAGAAGTTCAAAAGTGAGGGAAAATGAAAGAGTTTTAAAGTTTACACCTTTGGTCTTTAAAAACCGTCTAGTCCTTGCCCATTCACTTGGCGACGCGTCGAGTGAGAACTTACCTCGTCGATTTTTACAGGACCTCCAGTTATTGTAGGGGTCTAAATGACGGACAAAGTCGTGATCGCCGCGTTTTATAGACTTCACTTTAAAAGTGTCTTGAGCCCA
Source organism: Solanum bulbocastanum (assembly GCA_037074985.1). Lineage (NCBI taxonomy): Eukaryota > Viridiplantae > Streptophyta > Magnoliopsida > Solanales > Solanaceae > Solanum > Solanum bulbocastanum. The sequence goes on from CM073601.1 coordinate 37,634,762, forward strand.
ACAGCGGTCCAAGTTGGGATTGCCGACCTATTTGGTGAGTCGCCGACTGACTTTTAGCTAGCCAACCTACACTTTTCAAACACCTTCCACACTTTGACATGCATAACTAACACACCAGTATTTACAACTTAAAAGGAAAGCAAATAAAAACTTAGGTTGCCTCCCAAGCAGCGCCTTAGTTAATGTCGTTGCACGACGCAAGTCCACACTCAAACCTCATTCTTGGGGTTGACTATAGTGTCACTAGGCAAACCCCCTTGTTGTCTCGGGTTCAAATGAGACGAAATATGTCCCATTTGGGTCTTCAACTGTTTGATCGATACTGAATGGGAGGTAACCATCTGGCTAAGGATTGACACATTTTCTTTCATTTCTTTCAAAATCTTTTTCTACCCCTCAACTTTGTTGAGGATACAAGAAATCATATCCTCCAACCGACCTCCCTCGAAATCATTTGGATTTTGTCACTCATGGGGAAGAACATATATATCCTTCTCCCCTTCTTTCTCTTTCCAAGTGGGGTTACGGTCCCTCCACTCTCTATCACGATCCTTCCAACCTTCCTCCCTATTCCAACCTTTGTTACCACCCTACCTCGGGTAGTTTGAATGATAACCACCTCCTTGGTTAGCTAGGAAGTTCACTTCTTTGTTGTACAAAGCCTCAAACTTAGCCTCATCCAGATTAACACACCCAACACCCACGACATTGACACTTCGAGCACCAACTCCCATGACATTTTTAGACAAAATGTCAAGTTGTGTCATGATCTTGGCCATGTTATGGTCCCTCTCTTGCTCTTTCTCCATCTGCTCCTTGGTCAATTTGAATGTGAGAGGAGAGACATGATCATCGCGAGTGTACCAAGCCTTATTGATTGTAGTCATGCCATCCAAGAGCTGAGCTGCTATCACATTAGGTTGCTGCATTAAACCTCCCAGAGAAAGTTGGTCAACAATGCCCTTGTTTACCGAGTCAAGACTCCGGTAAAAATACTGCAGCAACACGTTATCAGGCATGCCAAGGGTTGGGAATTCACCAACTTCTTGAATCGCAGCTAAGATTCATGAATTGGCTCGCCCTCTAGACGCTTGAAGCTCTGAATATTGTCCCGAAGAGTCATCATCTTCGAAGGAGGGAAAAATCGCACTTGAAATGCTGTGACCAGCTCCTCCCACGAAGTGATTGATTCATGTGGCAATTCAGCCAACCACTTACACGCTTCTCCCATTAAAGAGAATGGGAACAACCTCAATCGAACCGACTCTTGTGATATATTCTTAAAGGAGAACGGCCCGTAAACATCGACAAAATTTCTAATATGCTCATGGGGATCCTCATGAGCCAAACCACCGAATAGCCCATTTAATTGCAAGAGCTGCAACATAGTACTTGTGATATGGAACACCATGTTCCCTTCGGTTGGAGGCAAGCGGATGGAACCAATTCCACCCATAAGATGAGGGTCATTAGCATTAGGCTCATTGACATCGTTGAGGTTTTCGATGTCATCCTGGTGTCCTACTTGGCTACCATTGTTGTCGTTCACACTCATACTTCCTGTTTCAAAACACAAACAAGCAAAACAAAACTAAAATTAAGTAAGTTCAACTATGACTAACAAGAACAAAATTCAACTTAACTAGAGATTTTCAACCAACACCACTCCCCGCAGTGGCGCCATTTTGATTGAATAATGCTATCAAAGACATTTAATTTAGTTCTAAGAGTCAACGATCGTTAGTCAGCATATAACCCAGCTAAATGAGTTGGAGTCGAATCCCACAGAGAGTGGTACGTGTTTGAGAATCAAGAGCAAACTACAAATATGTTCAAGTCAATAATAGGAATAGATATTTATGAATAAAAACATAATTCAAATTAAGGGGTGACACAAGTGTCAAATAATAGAGGGGGTTTTTTATTGTAATTATCAACTACAACAGCAACAAATAACACGAATTAACAAGTAAGGAGACAGGTTCATGGGATGTGATTGGATTATAGGCTAAGGTAGACAAATAGGTAATTGCAATTGTTAGTAAATAGTTGTAAATTAGTGAATAAGCTAGACTTTAGTGGGGATAAACTTTATCTTGAACAATTTGCCTCTAATCAAGTTGGTTTCTCTCGAACACCAACAAGCAGCAATTAAGATCTGCCTACGCTTTAGTCCATTCACTCTCTCGAGCTGAATATATGGAAAAGGGTTTAGGATTCACTCTCTCGAGTTGAACCCATGACAACCCAATACCCACATACCATCAATTCAGTAATCTTGGTTTTAAAACCTCTCTCTTGAGAAAGCTAAAAACACGAAGGTAGAGTTGCATTTGCAACTACAACCCTTTAAATTAAATCACAATTACTGATTGAAATCACTTCTAAATAGCATTTAAACTATCAATTAGCAATACCCATAAGCTAAATCAACCCATAATCACATAATCACACCCCATGACTTGGTTTTTTAGGTAGACATCATAAAAAGATAGAAATCATTACCAAATTGTGTTTTCATCAACTAGGTAAGATTAATTTCATCTCTACAAAGGTCCAAATTGAAGAATCTCAAAGACCCACTTCCAATTTCTCAAAAATGGAAAACTTCAATTCTTCAAATATAAGGAAAAGTTTTGTCTCCAAATTCAGAGTTCTAACTTCAAAAATTATATATTCTGAAAATTCTCCTAAACTAAGAATTCAAAAATGTATTTATAGTCGCTAAAAATATGCTGTGAAGGACCATTTGGCGCATAAGTCGGGATCGCCGATCCACTCGGTGATCCGCCCTTTGGTTAGTTCCATTGCCTTTTTGCTTTGGCCTTCAGCATCCTCAAGTTCTGTAACTTTGGGCGATCCAAACACTGCATCGCGGAACAGTTCGGTGACACACCGACTAATCCTTTCTTTTGCCAACTTGATTTTCTCCTTTAGGTCTTGGCACATTGGAACTTTAGGCGAGATAATAACCACTCGGCAACTCGCCCAATGGATTAGGCAATCAACATGCCTTCTTTTGTTTGTTCTTTCAGCTGCCTTATTCCTTTTTATTCATTAGTGTCTATGCTTTGGTCCTCAATCCAAATACCTAGAAATTAAGGGTTTTACATCCGCTATTGGCACAAAATAAGCATTTGAAATACTAAATCTATCCAAATAAAACCCTAAATGAGTCCAAATCATGGACTCATCAAGAGCCAACAACAAGAACGCCATCTATTATATTATAACTTATAAAATAAAAAAATAATATACAAAATTTAGTTCTAAAAAATAATATGTAGTTGTTCTCTTCACATATTCATATGGCATCTAAACAATTTAGCGTGGAATACACATGCAAAGCACATATTGTTAGATGACAAGAAAAATACACAAAAAAATATTGTTTATAAGGTAATATTACCAAGATACAACTAATTACATGATTGGACCTCATCAAATTGAAATAAATATATGCATTATTTTATTTAACTAATAAAATTTTCATTGACCATCTTCATAGGTTCACGTGAATAAGAGATATATATGACGATCCACATTGAACATTCACAAAAGAATTTGTAATATTCTTTTGTGCAAAGTTTATTATTAAATCATCGCTTAAATAAGAGACACTATTTACTATAACATGTATTTTTTGAATTGGTAATCATGTGCAACGCACGTGTCGAAAAACTAGTGTCCTTATATATATAACTAAGAAATACATGAAGGACAAGAGAGAGTTGCTCAGTCGTAGAAAATGTCTTACTAGCTCAGGAGATAATTAAAGATATCAACATGAGAAATAAATTTTATAATGTTGTGGTTAAGTTGAACAAGGCAAAAACTTCTGATAGAGTGTCCTGGATTTTTTTAACAAATGTACTAAGGCATATTGAATTTTTAGAAGTCGTCATAAATTAAAACTTTGACAAATTCGACATGATAAAAACTATCATAAAATAGTTGAATTAGCATCATTATATTTATTTCTTTATAATAATTAGTAAAATAATGTTCCATAGTAATAAAACATAATATAAGTAGAAAATAAATTACATGTCGAAATATAGAAGGTTACAAAATCATGTGAACTCTTAAAACAGTGAAAATATAAATTAAAGAGATTTTTTTTCAAACATATTTAACAATTAGTTTCAATCATCATATCATCATATATTACTATAAGTGGGAAGAGTTTAAACCAAAGTTGATTTACCATTTTGACCCTACAATATTAATTAAATATTAATTTATTAAAAATTAAATTTGTTGATAATCTCAGACCTAATTTAATTCCCTAGAAATGTATAGTTGCTGCTCAACCTCATCGATCACTGTAACAGAAACGTATATTTACTGTTGAGCCTCCTCGATCAGTGCGAACCTCCTAGATCAGTGCGACATCGTTTTTTCGATGTACAAGTTCAGCTAATCCAAAACCTTTTCAGATACTTTACTCATCTATATAAATGTCTCAAACAACATGTTATTGTCCATAAATCTATTACTCTTTTTTGTGCCTCAATCAAATACATCATTGTAAAGTAAAAAAATTTTCTCCTCTTTATCTATCAAGAGCTGCTCTGTTTTCCCTGTTTATTGTCTATGTCTTTATATAGCCTATTTTGTTTCATTCTCTTTTTCGTGAGTCGCTCTGTTCTTGAATTTGTTATTTTTGTTATATCAGATTAAACTGTGAACACCTATTCTAAAGCTGGAGTCTTTGTTGTGGAAGCGTTGTCTGAATGCACGTACTAATTATTCTATTTCAAAGCTACCTAAAGGGCCCTATAGCATTACTTAAATATTAATTTATTAAAAATTAAATTTGCTGATAATCTCATACCTAATTTAATTCTCTAGAAACGTATAGTTACTACTCAACCTCATCGATCACTGCAACAGAAACGTATAGTTACTGCTGAACTTTCTCGATCAGTGCGACAGCCTTTTTTCGACGCTCAAGTACAGTTGATCCAAAGCCTTTTCAGATACTTCACTCATCTATATAAATGTCTCCAACAACATGTTATTGTCCATTAATCTATTACTCTTTTTTGTGCCTCAATCAAATACATCATTGTCAAGTAAAATTTTTTTGTAACACCCCATATCCTAGACAGACTAGAATGCAGATTTCAGAACTTACAGGTGCCACCAACAGGCACCACCCATTGACCGTAAGTGGGGGTCCATGGATGGCCACCTATAGCCCTCCTAGAAAAGTTTAGAAAAAATTATCTATAGGTCAGCCCACATTCGGACCCACGGATGGTAGGTCAGATCATGGGCCGTGGTCCTGATACGTGGATCAAGACCCCCAGATTCGACTTCCAGTCGCTGAACGATGGCCGACCAGAATAGACCGTCGGTCCAACTACGGTCCGTCGGTTTAGTCTATCGGTGACCCCTGATAGCATTTAAGTCAGGGGTCATTTGGTATTTTCCTTATGCGTTGGACCCCTAAACTACGTCCTTTAACCTCTAAACTATGTAGTTTTGGTCAGTTTTTGCCTAGTAACTTGATTAGAACTTACCCAAGTCAACTCATTCTCCAAAATTCATCCAAGTTGAATGAAAAGAAGGAGAAAGAGTCGAGTAGCCCTAGTCCAAGAATGCAACAAGGTTCTGTCTGTTCCAGCCCCAAAATTGAAAGATTTCTCCGTGGAATTCGTCACCATGTGTGGGATTTCACTAGTAGGTTCCTTTCACCCATTAGGTCCCTAGATTTCAGTAAAAATCTTGATTCCCTAAATATTGTGTAGGCATAGGGTTTTCTAGAACTTCAAATAATTGTTGCGATTTAGCTGTTAGAATACTCCAAATCAGATTATCGTGATTTCATAACATTGTTGCTTAGTTTCTTGCATGAAATTTAGAACCCTAGATGTGTTGATTCGTTTAGTTCATGAATTACATTTGTTAGGCCAGTTTGTACAGATATACATGCATCAGTCTCAAATGTTTCATTATCAGTACATTAATGTTGCATTCTCAATTAGCATGTCAGAACAGTGAGATATCCATTATACTTCAGTTATATTGTAATGTACATATATTCAGTGGGAGTAGGCTTAACAACGAGTAGGACTAGGGTCAGTCACCCTCATAGTCCCAGAAATACGTGCCCTCGTAGGTTGTAAGTTCCCTCTGTGAGCATTATATTTTGTGATCACACCAGTCACGCCTCTATACCCTTAGCAAGGTATATTGGGTCCTCTCGATGGGGCGTATACATCGAACTCCATATTTAGCTCATGTGATTTTATGTCGGTTATTAGTATCTCCCACAGTTAGATTGTAGTGTATTGTCCAGGTTATCAGTTACAGTTCAGTCTTCAGTTTCAGTAAATTATAAACTTGGTCACTACATTCAATTAGTTCATATTCATCATGTTTAGCATATTTAACATGTTCATATTATATCATTGCTTTATCGCTTTGTTCATTTATATGTTTTAGTCAGCTTTATTCTATCCTACATGCTCAGTACCTTTCAAGTACTGACGCATACTATGCACTATATCTTCTCGTGATGTAAGTTTAGGTCCTCAGCATTCAGATCACGCATAAATCGGTTCCCGATCTCCAGTTTAGCACCATCAGTGGTGAGTCCTCATTCTTTGAGAACGAGTGACATGTTAACTTTCCATTTTCAGTCTTCTAGTTTCAGTTTTGCTAGAGTTAGCTGGGGACATGTCTCAGCATCTTTAGTCAGTAGAGGTTTTCATTCAGAAATAGTTTAGATTCAGCTTTAGTTGAGCTTTGATATTCTAGTATCATTAAAACTCTTATTCATTATTATATATTCAGATTTAGAATGGGTATTTACCATCATTTTAGCTTATCTCATGTCTTATGCTTCTGCACAGTTGTTATTTTAAGTATGCTTATGATATGCCAACTCAAGGTTAGCTTGGGGTCACTCGTGATCTTAGGTCCCGTGTTTACGCCCTAAGGGATAGCTTCGGGGCGTAACAAAATTGGTATCAGAGCATTAGGTTCAAGTGTACTGGGATGTCTAAAAAGCCGCACTAAGTATAGTCTCTTTCATAGGTATGAAGTGCACCACATCTATTGAGAGGGAGGCTACGAAATGTTTTAGGAAAACTTCACTTTCTTGCTATTCTTCTTGTGTATGGGTATGATCTACCTTCTAACTCGTTGTTACGTGTTCTAGATTATGCCTCCTCATAGAGTTTACCAAAGGAATGTGAATGCCCATAATGCTAATGAAGCTCCTCCAGTCCCAGACTAGGAAGTTTCGAAATGCAATTCAACCTTTGGCTCAGAGTGTGACTAACCAGAACAATCACCAAGTTCCTTTTCCTGCAAATGCTAGTGGTGGATCAATGGCAGCTAGGGTCCGTGATTTTATTAAGATGAATCCTTCTAAGTTACTAGGGTTACCCACCAGAACTTTATTGATGAGGTCAAGAAAATCTTTGGGTGATACAAGTGACTGGAAATGATAGGGTAGAGTTGGCGTCCTACTAGCTCAATGATGTAGCTCATATATGGTTCACGCATTTGAAAGAAAACAGGGGTGAGAATGCAACTCTTGTAACTTAGGAGTGTTTTACCGGAGCTTTTCTGGATAGGTTCTTTCCAAGAGAGTTGACAAAGGCAAAGGGTCAGGAATTTATGAATTTGAGGCAAGGTACAATGTCAGTCCAAGAGTACGGACTCAAGTTCACCCAACTCTCCAGGTATGCTCACCATATGGTCGCTGATTTGAGGGCATATATGTCTAAGTTTATGTATGGTGTGTCCAACTTAGTGAAGAAAGATTGCAGGAATGCTATTATTGGATGATATAAACATCTCTAGGCTCATGACTTATGCTCAACAGGTTGAGGGAGACAAACTTAGGGAACATACTAAGGATAATACGAAGGCTAAGACAGGTAACTATGATTACTCTCAGCAAAAGTTGAGTGGTGGAAATTGCTCTCAGTTTTAGCAGAGATCTTCAGCTCCAGCACCTTCATTAGCTAGTGTTCCATCCTCCAAGTTCAGATAGGATCAGAAAGGTAAGGCATCAAGCTCTAAGTCTCAGGGAAGTGTTTTAGGTACCAAAACCTACCCAACTTGTCCAAAGTGTGGTAAGAACCATACAGGATAGTGTCTTGCATGAAAGGATGGATGTTTTGTGTGTGGTCAGACTGGTCACAAGTTGAGAGATTGCCCTTCTTCTAAAAAGGGACAGGGAGGTAACACTAGTAGGGCTCAGTCTATAACTCTAGTAGCACCAGCAGGTTGCCCAACTCAGCAGGGTGCTTCATCTGGTATAGGTGGCAGCCAGCGCCAGAACAGGTTGTATGCTCTCCAGGCTCGACAGGATCAGGAAGATTCTCCTGATTTGGTCACTAATACATTACTAGTCTTTCGCTTAGATGTTTATGCTTTGTTAGATTCAGGGGATACTCTTTCCTTTGTAACTCCCTATATAGCAATAAACTTTAGTGTCAGTACAGAAACTATTTCAAAACCTTTCTTAGTCTCTACTCTAGTTGGTGACCCAGTTAAAGCTAGCCGGGTATACATAAATTGCCCTGTCACAGCCTCTCAGAAAGTCATCTCAGTAGATCGTTAGAAATTGTGGACTTTGATGTCATTCTAGGAATGCATTGGTTACATTCTTTTTATTCTTCAGTCGATTGTAGAACTAGGGTCGTTCGTTTCCATTTTCTAGATGAGCCAATCCTAGAATTGAAGGGTAGTAGCTCAGTGCCTACGTGCCAATTCATTTCTTACCTTTAGGCCAAAAAAATGATTTCCAAGGGGTATATCTATCATCTTGTTCGGGTTAAGCATTCTAACTCCAAAACCCCAACTCTTGAGTCAGTTCCTATGGTAAATGAGTTCCCAAAAGTGTTTCCAGAAGATCTTCCTAAAGTTCCTCCCAAAAGGGAAATTGACTTTGGAATTAATCTCCTTCCAGATACCCAGCCTATTTCTATTCCTCCTTACAGAATGGCTTCAGCTGAGCTTAAGGAATTGAAAGAGCAGTTGAAACACCTTCTAGATAAGGGATTCATCAAACCCATTATTTCCCCGTGGGGTACACCCGTGTTGTTTGTGAAAAAGAAAGATGGTTCTCTCAGGATGTGCATTTACTATCGGTAGTTGAACAAGGTCACAATCAAGAATAAGTACCATATCCCCAGGATTGATAACCTGTTTGACCAACTTCAGGGTGATAGCTATTTTTCAAAGATAGACCTTAGATTCGGTTATCATCAGCTCAGAGTCAGAGATAGTGACATCCCAAAAACAACATTCAGAACTCGGTATGGTCATTATGAATTTGTAGTTATGTCTTTTGTACTAACCAATGCTTCTGCAACTTTCATGGATTTGATGGAAAAGGTGTTCAAGAAGTATTTGGACTTGTTTGTTATCGTCTTTATTGATGATATCCTCATTTACTCTAGGAATGAAGAAGAACATGCGACTCATTTGAGGGTTGTCCTGCAAACCCTCAAAGATCGCCAATTATTCGCTAAGTTTAGCAAATGTGAGTTTTGGTTACAATCAGTTGCTTTCCTTGGGCATATTTTGTCTAGCAAAGGGATCCGAGTGGATTCTTATAAAATAAAGGCAGTGAAACAATGGGCCAGACCTACCTCTCCTACAGATATCAGGAGTTTCTTAGGTTTGGTGGGTTACTACAGAAGGTTCGTGGAAGGATTTTCATCCATAGCTTCTCTATTAAATAAGTTGTCATAAAAAAAAGGTCAAGTTTCAGTGGTCAAATGAGTGTGAGAAGATCTTTGTAAAACTGAAAACTAGGTTGACTACAGCTCATGTTGACTCTACCAGAGGGTTCAAACGGTTACAGGATCTATTGTGATGTGTCCAGAGTTGGCATGGGTTGTGTGTTGATGCAGCGAGGTAAGGTTACAACTTATGCTTCTAGACAACTTAAGGTGCATAAGAAGAACTATCTGGCTCATGACCTCAAGCTTGCAACAGTAGTATTTTCCCTAAAGATTTAGAGAAATTACTTTTATGGTGTTCACGTATATATGTTCATAGACCATAAGAGCCTTTAGTATGTGTTCACCCAAAAAGAGTTGAATCTTCGCCAAAGGAGATGACTTGAGTTCCTCAAGGACTATGATATGAATATGCTTTACCATCCTGGTAAGGCAAATGTAGTAGCGGATGCTCTTAGCAGACTATCTATGGGTAGTGTGGCGCATGTTGAGGAAGAAAGGAAGGAATTAGCAAAGGATGTTCACCGGCCTGCTCGCTTAAGATTTCTCCTTATAAGGATATCAGGTGGTGGTGTAACAGTTCAGAATGGCTCAGAATCTTCATTAGTAGCAGAGGTTAAGTAAAAACAATACAGTGATCCAATATTGCTTTAATTGAAGGGTACAGTTCATCAGCATAAAGTTGAGGTTTTCTCCCAAAGGGGAAATGGTGTGATTCTCTACCAGGGTCATTTATGTGTCCCTAAGGTGGGTGAGTTGAGACAACAGATCCTTACAGAAGCCCATAACTCTAGGTATTCTATTCATCCAAATGCCACCAAGATGTACCGTGATCTACGGAAAGTCTTTTGGTGGAATGGCATGAAAAGGGATATAGCAGATTTTATGGCTAAGTGCCCCAATTGTCAGTAGGTAAAGGTAGAACATCAAAAACTAGGAGGTATGACTCAAAAGATCAGCATTCCTACATGAAAGTGGGAAGTGATCAACATGGACTTCACTACAGGTTTACCTCGTACTCGTAGTCAGCATGACTCCATTTGGGTGATAGTTGACAAAGTTACTAAGTCTGTGCACTTTTTGGCTGTTAAAACTATAGATTCGACAGAGGACTACGCCAAGATTTACATTAATGAGATAGTCTGGTTGCATGGAATTCCTTTGTCAATAATCTCAGATAGAGGTCTTCAGTTTACCTCTCATTTCCTGAAGTCTTTTCAGAAAGGTCTTGGTACCCAGATAAATCTTAGCACAATATTTCATCCGCAGACGGATGGTCAAGCAGAGCATACATGTTGAGAGCTTGTGTGATCGACTTCAAGGGCAGTTGGGATGATCACCTTCCTCTTATAAAGTTCACCTACAATATTAGTTACCATTCCAGTATTCAGATGGCCCCTTATGAGGCATTATATGGTCGTAGATACATATCTCCAGTTGGTGTGAAATAGGTGAAGCAGCCTTGATAGGGTCAGATTCGATTCATGCTGTTATGGAAAAAGTTTAACTCATCAGAGATAGACTTAAGATAGCCCAGAGTCGTCAGAAGTCCTATGCAGAAGATGTAAATAGAAGGGACTTGGAGTTCCAAATTGATGAGTGGGTTTTTCTGAAGGTGGTGATGAGATTTGGCAAGAAAGGAAAGCTCAGTCTTAGATATGTAGGACCTTACAAGATCTTGAAAAGGGTTGGTAAAGTGGCATACGAGTTAGAGTTGCTAGTAGAACTAGCAGCAGTGCATCCTGTCCGTCACATTTTGTTGTTGAAGAAGTGTGTGGGTGATTCAGCATCCATATTACCATTAGAGAGTGTGGCTGTGAAGGATAGCCTCACTTACGAGGGTGTGCCAGTTGAGATTCTTTATCGTCAGGTTCGAAGCTTGAGAAACAAAGAAGTCGCACCAATGAAGGTTTTGTGGATGAGTCATTCCATAGAGGGAGCTACTTGGGAAGCAGAAGCAGCCATAAAGGTCAAGTATCCTCATCTCATTCCTTTCGATTCCATTCCAACTTGAGGTAATAGTTCCTCTCCAGTCAATATGTTACTAATGCATAAATTCAGTCTTAGTATTTTTTTCCTTCAGTTAATCTTGCATTTTCAACATATTTCCATATTCTTGGAACTTAGTTCAGACAGATTTCAATTTTGAGTACACAATGGTAAGGTTGCAACTCTTTCCCTCCATATTCAGCTAGTTTACACTTCATTCGAGGACAAATGTTACCAAGGAGGAGATAATGTAACACCTGTATCCTAAACAGACCAGAATGCAGATTTCAGATGTTACAGGTGCCACCAACGGGCACCACCCATGGGCCGTAGGTGGGGATCCATGGATGGCCACCTAAAGCCCTCCCAGAAAAGTCTAAAAAAATTATCTAAAAGTTGACCGACGGATCATAGGACAGACCATGGGTCGTTGTCCTGGTCTGTGAATCAAGACACCCAGATCCAACTCCCAATCGTCAAATGACGATCAACCAGAAAGGACTGTCAGTCCAACCACGGTTCGTCGGTGACCCCCAACAACTTTTAAGTCAGGGATCTTTTGGCATTTTCCCTATGTGTTGGATCACTAAACTACATCGTTTAACCCCTAAACTACATAGTTTTGATTAATTTTAGCCTAATAAATTAATTAGAACTTACCCAAGTCAACTCATTATCCAAAATTCATCTAAGTTGAACAAAAATAAGAAGAAAGAGTCGAGCAGCCCTAGTCCAAGAACGCAGCAAGGATCCGTCTATTCCAGCCTAGAAATCAAAAGATTTCTCCGTGGAATTCGTCACCAGGTATGTGGGATTTCACTAGTGGGTTCCTTTCACCCATTAGGTCCCTAGATTTCAGTCAGAATCTTGATTCCCTAAATATTGCGTAGACCTAGGGTTTTCTAGAACTTTAAATAATTGTTGTGATTTAACTGTTAGAATATTCCAAATCAGATTATCATGATTTCATCACATAGTTGCTTAGTTTCTTGCATGAAATTCAGAACCCTAGATGTGTTGATTCGTTTAGTTCATGAATTACAATTGCTAGGCCAGTTTATACAGATATACATCCGTCAATCTCAAATGTTTCATTATCAGTACATTAATGTTGAATTTTCAGTTAGCATGTCAAAACAGTGAGCTATCCATTATATTCAGTTATGTTGTAATATACATGTATTCAATGGGAGTAGTTTTAAAACCGAGTATGACTATGTATTCAATGGGAGTAGTTTTAACATCGAGGAGAACTAGGGTGACCCTTATAGTCCCAAAACTATGTGCCCCCGTATGTTGTATGTCCTTTCTGTGGGCATCATATTTAGTGATCACGCTAGTCATGCCTCTATATCCTTGGCAAGGTATATTGGATCCTCTCGATAGGGAGTATACATCGAACTCCACATTTAGCTCATGTGGTTTTATATCGGTTATTAGTAGCTTCCACTGTCAGATTCTAGTGTATTTATAAGTTTATCAGTTACAGTTCAGTCTTCAGTTTCAGTAAATTATAAACTTGGTCACTACATTCAGTTAGTTAATATTCAACATGCTTGGCATATTTAACATGTTCAGATTATATCATTGCTTTATCGCTTTGTTCAGTTATATGTTTTATTCTATCATGCATTCTTAGTACCTTTCAAGTATTGACGCATACTCTGTGTTATATCTTCTTGTGATGTAGGTTCAAGTCCTCAGGATTCGGATCATGCATAGATTGGTTCCCGATCTCCAGTTTAGTAGCATCCGTGGTGAGTCCTCATTCTTTGAGGATGAGTGACATTGTATCATTCCATTTTCAGTCTTTTAGTTTCAGTTTTGCTAGAGTTAGTTGGGGAGATGTCTCAGCATCTCTAGTCAGTAAAGGTTTTTATTCAGACATAGTTTAGATTCAGCTTTAGTTGAGTTTTAATTTTCCAGTATCATTAAAACTCTTATTCAGTATTATATATTCAGATTAATAATGGGTATTTCCCATCATTTCAGCTTATCTCATGTCTTATACTTCCACACAGTTTTTCTTTTTAGTATGCTTATGATATGCCAACTCAAGGTTAGTTTGGGGTGGGTCACTCGTAAACCTAGTTCCCATGTTTATGCCCTGGTGGTAGCTTTGGGGGGTGACATTTTTTCTCCTATTTATTTATCAAGAGCTGCTCTTTTTTCCCTATTTACTGTCTATGTCTTTATCTATCTTATTTCGTTTCATTCTCTTTATCGTGAGTCTCTCGATTCTTGAATTTTTTATTTTTCTTATATAAATTAAATTGTGAACACTTGTTTTAAAGATAGAGTCTTTTTTGTGGAAGCATTGTCTGAATGCACGTACTAATTATTCTATTTCAAAACTACCCAAATGACCCTACAATATTAGTTAAATATTAATTTATAAAAAATTAAATTTGCTGATAATCTCAGACCTACTTTAATTCTCTAGAAACGTATAGTTGCTGCTAGACCTCATCGATCACTGTAACAAAAACATATAGTTATTGTTGAATCTCGTCGAATAGTGCGAACCTCCTCAATCAGTGCAACAACCTTTTTCTGACGCTCAAGTTTAGCAGATCCAAAACCTTTTCAAATATCCATTAATATGTTTCTCTTTTTTGTGCCTCAATCAAATACATCATTGCCAGGTAAAAATTTTTTCTCCTCTTTATTTATCAAGAACTGCTCTGTTTTCTTGTTTACTGTCTATGTCTTTATCTAGCTTATTTCGTTTCATTCTCTTTACCGTGAGTCACTCTATTCTTGAATTTGTTATTTTTGTTATATCAAATTAAACTGTGAACACATGTTCTAAAGCTAGAGTCTTTGTTGTAGAAGCATTGTCTGAATGCACGTACTAATTATTCTATTTCAAAACTACCCAAAGGTCCTTACAATATTACTTAAATATTAATTTATTAAAAATTAAATTTGTTGATAATCTCAAACCTAATTTAATTCTCTATAAATGTATAGTTGTTGCTCAACCTCATAGATCACTATAACAGAAACGTATAGTTATAGCTGAACCTCCTCGATCAGTGCGACAACCTTTTTCTAATGTGCAAGTTCAGCTGATCCAAAGCCTTTTCAGATACTTCACTCATCTATATAAATGTCTCCATCAACATGTTATTATTCATAATTTGTTACACTTTTTTGTGCCTCAATCAAATACATCATTGTCTGGTAAAAAAAAGTTCTCCTCTTTATTTATCAAGAGTTGCTCTATTTTCCCTATTTACTATCTATGTCTTTATCTAGCTTATTTTATTTCATTGTCTTTATCGTGAGTCGCTCTGTTCATGAATTTGTTATTTTTGTTATATAAATTAAATTGTGAACACTTGTTCTAAAGTTGGAGTCTTTGTTGTGGAAGCATTGTCTGAATGCACGTACTAATTATTCTATTTCAAAACTACCCAAAGGACCCGACAGTATTACTGAATTATTAATTTATTAAAAATTAAATTTGTTGATAATCTCAGACCTAATTTAATTCTCTAGAAACGTATAGTTGCTGCTAGACCTCATTGATCACTATAACAGAAACGTATAGTTACTGCTGAACCTCCTCAATTAGTGCAAACCTCCTCGATCAATGCAACAACCTTTTTTCAACGCTCAAGTTCAGTGGATCCAAAACCTTTTCAGATACTTCATTCATATATATATAAATGTCTCCAACAACATGTTATTGTCCATTAATTTGTTACTCTGTTTTGTGCCTCAATCAAATACATCATTATCAGGTAAATTTTTTTCTCCTCTTTATTTATCAAGAGTTGCTATGTTCTCCCTATTTTATGTTTATGTCTTTATCTAGCTTATTTCGTTTCATTCTGTTTATCGTGAGTCGTTCTGTTCATGAATTTGTTATTTTTGTTATATCAAATTAAATAGTGAACACATGTTCTGAAGCTGGAGTCTTTGTTGTGGAAGCATTGTTTGAATTCACATACTAATTATTCTATTTCAAAACTATCCAAAGGACCCTACAATATTACTTAAATATTAATTTATTAAAAATTAAATTTGCTGATAATCTCAGACCTAATTTAATTCTCTAGAAACGTATAGTTGCTAGTCAACCTCATCGATCACTGTAACAAAAACATATAGTTACTGCTGAACCTCGTCGATCAGTGTGAACCTCCTTGATCAGTGCAACAAACTTTTTCCGACGCTCAAGTTCAGTTGATCCAAAACCTTTTCAGATACTTCACTGACCTATATAAATGTCTCCAACAACATGTTATTGTACATTAATCTATTACCTTTTTTGTGCCTCAATCGAATACATTATTGTTAGGTAAAAAAATTTCTCCTCTTTATTTATCAAGAGCTTCTTTGTTTTCCCTATTTACTGTCTATATATTTATCTAGCTTATTTTGTTTTTTATCGTGAGTCGCTTTGTACTTGAATTTGTTGTTTTTGTTATATCAAATTAAACTATGAACACTTGTTCTAAAGTTGGAGTCTTTGTTGTGGAAGCATTGTCTGAATGCACGTACTAACTATTCTATTTCAAAACTACCCAAAGGACCCTACAATATTACTTAAATATTAATTTATTGAAAATTAAATTTGTTGATAATCTCAGAATTAATTTAATTATCTAGAAACATATAGTTGCTGCTCAACTTCATCGATCAGTGTAACAGAAACGTATAGTTACTTTGAACCTCCTCGATCAGTCCGACAACCTTTTCTTGACTCTCAAGTTTAGCTGATCCAAAGTCTTTTCAGAAACTTCACTCATCTATATAAATGTCTCCAACAACATGTTATTGTCAATTAATCTATTACTCTTTTTTGTGCCTCAATCAAATACAACATTGTAAGGTAAATTTTTTATTTCCTCTTTATTTATCAAAAGTTGCATTGTTTTCCTTGTTTACTGTCTATGTCTTTATCTAGCTTATATCGTTTCATTCTATTTATTATGAGTAGCTCTGTTCTTGAATTTATTATTTTTGTTATATCAAATTAAACAGTGAACATATGTTCTAAAGCTAGACTCTTTGTTGTGGAATCATTGTCTGAATGCATGTACTAATTATTCTATTTCAAAACTACCCAAAGGACCCTATTGTATTACTCAATTATTAATTTATTAAAAATTAAATTTGTTGATAATCTCAAACATAATTTAATTATCTAGAAATGTATAGTTGCTGCTAGACCTCATCCATCACTGTAACAGAAATGTATAGTTACTATTGAACCTCCTCGATTAGTGCAAACCTCCTCGATCAGTGCGACAACCTTTTTCCGACGCTCAAGTTCAGCTGATCCAAAACATTTTCAGATACTTCACTTATCTATATAAATATCTCAAAAAGCATGTTATTGTTCATTAATATGTTACACATTTTTGTACCTCAATCAAATACATTATTGTCAGGTAAAAACTTTTTCTCCTTTTTATTTATCAAGAGTTGCTCTGTTTTCCCTATTTACTGTCTATGCCGTTATCTTGCTTATTTCGTTTCATTCTCTTTATTGTGAGTCGCTCTATTCTTGAATTTGTTATTTTTGTTATATCAAATTAAACTGTGAACACCTGTTCTAAAACTGGAGTTTTTTTGTGGAAGCATTGTCTGAATGTACGTACTAATTATTTTATTTCAAAACTACCCAAAGGATCCTACAGTATTACTTAAATATTAATTTATTAAAAATTAAATTTGCTAATAATCTCATACCTAATTTAATTCTCTAGAAACGTATAGTTGATGCTCAACCACATCGATCACTGTAACAGAAACATATAGTTACTACTTAACCACCTCGATTAGTGCAAACTTCCTTGATCAGTGCAACACCCTTTTTCCGACGCTCAAGTTCAGCTGATCCAAAACCTTTTTAGATACTTCAGTCATCTATATAAATGTCTCCAACATGTTATTGTCAATTAATCTGTTAATCTTTTTTGTGCCTCAATCAAATACATCATTGTCAAGTAAAAAAGATATCTCCTATTTATTTATCAAGAGCTGCTCTATTTTCCATGTTTATTGTCTATGTCTTTATCTAGCTTATTTTGTTTCATTCTATTTATCATGAATGACTCTGTTTTTGAATTTGTTATTTTTATTATATCAAATTAAACTATGAACACCTGTTCTAAAGTTGGAGTCTTTGTTGTGGAAGCATTGTCTGAATGCACGTACTTATTATTCTACTTCAAAACTACCTAATGGACCCTACAGTATTACTTAATTATTAATTTATTAAAAATTAAATTTGCTCATAATCACAGACCTAATTTAATTCTCTCGAAATGTTAGTTGCTGCTCAATCTCATCGATCACTGTAACAGAAACGTATAGTTATTGTTGAACCTCCTTGATCAGTGCAAAACTCCTCAATCAGTGCGACAGTCTTTTTCCGACTCTAAGGTTCAGCTGATCCAAAACCATTTCAGATACTTCACTCATCAATATAAATGTCTCCAATAACATGTTATTGTCCATTAATTTGTTACTCTTTTTTGTGCCTCAATCAAATACATCATTATCAGGTAAAAAAAAATTCTCCTCTTTATTTATCAAGAGCTGCTCTCTTTTCCCTGTTTACTGTCTATATCTTTATCTAGCTTATTGTGTTTCATTCTCTTTATCATGATTCACTCTGTTCTTGAATTTGTTATTTTTTTTATATCAAATTAAATTGTGTGCATCTGTTCTAAAGCTAGAGTCTTTGTTGTGGAAGCATTGTCTGAATGCACGTACTAATTATTCTATTTCAAAACTACCTAAAAGACCCTATAGTATTACTTAAATATTAATTTATTAAAAATTAAATTTGTTGATAATTCAGCCCTAATTTAATTCTCTAGAAACTTATAGTTTCTGCTCAACCTTCTCGATCACTGTAACAGAAACGTATAGTTATTGTCGAACCTCCTCGATCAGCGCGACAACCTTTTTCCGACGCTGAAGTTTAGCTAATCCAAAACCTTTCCAGATACTTCACTCATCTATATAAATGTCTCCAACAACATATTATTGTCCATTAATCTGTTACTCTTTCTTTTGCCTTAAACTTTTTTTGTGCTCTTTATTTATCAAGAGTTGCTCTGTTTTCCCTGTTTACTGTCTATGTCTTTATCTAGCTTATTTTGTTTCATTTTCTTTATCGTGAGTTGTTCTGTTCTTGATATTATTATTTTTGTTATATCAAATTAAACTGTGAGCACATGTTCTAAAGCTGGAGTCTTTGTTGTGGAAGCATTGTCAGAATGCACGTACTAATTATTCTATTACAAAACTAACCAAAGGACCCCACGATATTACTTAACTATTAATTTATTAAAAAATAAATTTGTTGATAATCTCATACCAAATCTAATTCTCCTCTTTTTTCCCTATCTACTGTCTATGTCTTTATCTGTCTCATTTCGTTTCATTCTCTTTATCGTGAGTCTCTCGGTTGTTGAATTTTTTATTTTTCTTATATAAATTAAATTGTGAACACTTGTTCTAAAGATGGAGTCTTTTTTGTGGAAGTATTGTCTGAATGCACGTACTAATTATTCTATTTCAAAACTACCCAAAGGACCCTACAGTATTACTTAAATATTAGTTTATTAAAAATTAAATTTTCTAATAATCTCAGACCTAATTTATCCTCTAGAAATGTATAGTTGATGTTCAACCTCATCGATCACTATAATAGAAACGTATAGTTACTGTTGAACCTCCTCGATCGGTGCGACAGTCTTTTTCCGATGCTCAAGTTCAGCTAATCCAAAACCTTTCCAGATACTTCACTCATCTTTATAAATGTCTCCAACAACATGTTATTTTCCATTAATATGTTAGTCTTTTTTGTGCCTCAATCAAATACATTATTGTCAGGTAAAAAAAATTCTCCTCTTTATTTATGAAGAGCTGCTTTGTTTTCCCTATTTGCTACCTATATATTTATCTAAATTATTTCATTTCATTCTCTTTATCGTGAGTCGCTCTGTTCTTTATATTGTTATGTTTGTTACATCAAATTAAATTATGAGCACATGTTCTAAAGCTGGAGTCTTTGTTGTGAAAGCATTGTTTGAATGCACGTACTAATTATTCTATTTCAAAACTACCCGAATGACCCTACAGTATTACTTAAATATTAATTTATGAAATGTTAAATTTGTTGATAATCTAAGACCTAATTTAATTCTCTAGAAAACGTATAGTTGTTGCACAACCTCATCGATGATTGTTACAAAAACGTATAGTTACTGCTAAACCTCCTCGATTAGTGCAAACCTCCTCGATCAGTGCAACAGCCTTTTTCCAACTCTCAAGTTTAGCTGATCCAAAACCTTTTAGATACTTCTCTCATCTATATAAAGTTCTCCAACAACATATTATTGTCCATTAATTTGTTACTCTTTTCTGTGCCTCAATGAAATATATCATTGTCGGGTAAAAAAAATTTATCCTCTTTATTTAATAAGAGCTGCTCTGTTTTCCCTGTTTACTATCTATATCTTTATCTAGCTTATTTCGTTTCATTCTCTTTATAGTGAGTCACTCTGTTCTTGATATTGTTATTTTTGTTATATCAAATTAAATTGTGAGCACATGTTCTAAAGCTGGAGTCTTTGTTGTAGAAGCGTTGTCTGAATGCATGTACTAATTATTCTATTTCAAAACTACCCAAAGGACCCTACTATACTTCTTAACTATTAATTTATTAAAAATTAAATTTGTTGATAATCTCAGACCTAATTTAATTCTCTAGAAATGTACAGTTTCTGCTCAACCTCATCGATCTCTATAACAGAAACATATAGTTACTGAACCTCCTTGATCTGTGCGACAGCCTTTCTCCGATGCTCAAGTTCAGTTGATCCAAAACCTTTTCAGATACTTCACTCATCTATATAAATGTATTAAAAGACATGTTATTGTTGACTAATTTGTTACTCTTTTTTGTGCCTCAATCAAATACATCATTCTAAGGTAAGAAAAATTCTCCTCTTTATTTATCAAGAGCTGCTTTGTTTTCCCTGTTTAATGTCCATGTCTTTATCTAGCTTATTTTGTTTCATTCTCTTTAACATGAGTCGCTCTGTTCTTGATATTGTTATTTTTGTAATATCAAATTAAACTGTAAGCACCTGTTCTAAAGCTGGAGTCTTTGTTGTGGAAGCATTGTCTAAATGCAAGTACTAATTATTCTATTTCAAAACTACCCAAAGAATGGTTAAGGGTCTAAGTAAGAGACTTCATCATAGAGTGGGACATTGTGTTCTTGGGTACAAGAATGTCAAAATCACCAACAGTCTATTCTGCCACTTGATTAGCATCTCTAAATATTAGCGTTAAACCATATTGATAGTGTAAATATTCTTAATATTGTCTAACAGTCTGCACATATAACTTAAATTAGTCCAAACCTGGTAAAAATGAAAGGGATTGTGACAGTATTCCAACATCAAGCTCCCAAGTTGTTGGATCAGCAATCCAACCTTGTCCTTTTTTAGTATGATAACCATATTCACCCCAAACTGGATGTGGCAAAATCTGGAACATCTCCTGAGGTTGAGCTAATATTCCTGAGTCTGCTTTTTGTAAATATTCCCTACCAAATGGGTTTGCTATGATAGCATAGTAAGTAGATTGATGATTGATAGAAGTTTTTATAAAACTAAATGATTTAGAAGGTGACTAAATAAGTGGAGTTCTGAGTCAAAGTAGGAACGACTGTCATTAAAATCTTTATCATTTTTAATAAAGTATGTTGACTCCATCCCCTTGTTTTATCTACTTTTCAAGTGTGAATATCAATCTATGGAAGGTCCAAAACACAACTTTTAGAACCATCTAAGAGGATGGAAGATGTTATCCCTCTTGACCCAAATCGATTCCCATTCCACTTTATAGAATTGTTAGATTAGTGGTTTGACAACTACCCATACCCTCCTATCCCTCTAAATCTTAGAGAAAGGTGAAAAGAAAGAACAAAACTTGCCAAGGGTGTCCCAGCGGGAGACAAAGGCACTTGGTGATTTATTCCTATTTGTCCAAAACTTTGATGGATAAAGTTACTTGGCGCATGTGTGAAATTAGTCGAGGTGCACGTTTGCTTGTTGGACAAGACAATAATCAAAAAGCGAAGAATAGAACTTATGGAAATTAAGGAACTACTAAAGAGTGGCCACACCTAAACAGAACAAACTCACTCAAAAATGGTAATTGTATGGTCTGAGCGTTGTTGCTTACATGCGTTTAGCTTCGATATTTTATCAAAAATCTTCTAGATAACCCATCTTCAACAGTAAAAGAGACTGAAGTTACCCCAACACTTCACATGATCACTGGTGTAAGAACATATGGTAAATTTGTTAAAAAAACAGTATGCTTTGAGTATTATTGATTTGTCTTAATTGTTGTAAAATATTGGAATACTCAGGTTTTCTTGGCTACTTCTATGCATAGACGTGCAAGTGATATATAATTTATTTAAATGCAAAGGTTGTTGTGTGAAGAGGTCGTTTATTTCATGAAAATAGTGGTTTGCACTGTAGTTTGTTCTTTTTACCATGTTTCTTATTTTCTGCTGCAAATCCAAAAAGACTATACATTTTAGCTCATATGTGATGTTGTGCAAAATCAAGAAGTTTGGTTATGATGCTGAATCTTGAATATTAATCTAAAAAAATATAGGATTTCTTGATTTATTGAATAGAATATAAGTTTCTGAATAACCCCTTCAATGGCGAGAATAGCTATATTATTGGATCTACCGAAGAGAAATACAGGCTTTAGTGAAGCTTTTGTATTCAATTCTATGTTGAAGACACTTAAATACTTAATCAATCATATTAATTGAAATTTTAGTGCCTAGAGGCATGCTGAAAGAAAGAGAGATGGTGTGAACTTGAATGTCTTGAGAACTATCCTAGAGATAAACTAATTTTTTTTGAATTTTTCCTGACAGTTGCTTTTTAGCTTCCTTGTATGTGTATGTCAAAACATTTTCTATTTATCCTCCTTAATCATAATTTTAGTTGGCTGTTACGAACCAAGTCCAGTTCGATGTGGATATTAGGGGTCACGAAAGTAGTTATTGGGTTGACAAGAGCTATTGGGCCGAGAACAAGTAATAGTACCATGTTAATTTGGGATTCGGATTGAGAAGTGGGTGTGGGAACGGTTCCATCAAAAAGGGTAGTGGTATGTGATTTAGGGATTATGCAAATTGTTGAGAAAAATGTTTAGTCTTCTCATCCCCTTTCTTTGAGTCTATGTTTCTCATCTCCCTTCTAGTTATTTTCTACAACAGTTTTCTTTCTTAATTTCATTTTCTGTTGTAACTTCGAGTTTAGTGACTATAATATTTGAATGTTTCTATTGTGAAATTGGAGTTGTTACATTAGTGCTTTTATCGATCATACTCCAATGGCATTAATGGTACTTGATCGATTTAGCAGCAGCAACCTAACTGGGTGGATTGTTAGGGTGGAGCAGTATTTTACATGTCTTGGTTTCTCGAAACAGGAATGGCTACCTCTTTCTCATTTTCATCTCGATGGTGTTGCTTATGATTGGTTCCAATGATTGTATCGCAACAACCAATTTTTTGACTGGAAACATTTCACTAACAAATTAGCCCTGCATTTTGCCAATGACTTCAACGAAATCAATGAAACTGTCAACGCCCTTGATTAGATGATGAAGTTAGACGAGAAATTCTCATATATACTCTGTAAACTCGACAATGTCCAACGTGCAGTATCCACTTACTCCCAGTCAGTCATTGCAGATCTGGTGCCTCCAAATGTGGACTCATCTTATGACGATAACGGAGATCTTGCCTTGTCTTTTGATGATGCATGTCCCATCTTTAATGATTTAGTAGCCTCTGATACAGACACTGTTGATGAGTGCATTCAACCCTCACTTTAGGTTTGTGTTGTCCAAACACATACACATGTTCTTTTATCTGACCTCCTATTTGATTTGGACGATGAACCGCTAGAGGAGGTGACTGGTGGAACATTAGAGGAGGTCTCAAGAATATTCATCTACAAGGTGTTAGCTGAAATATCTGATAGGGATATTGACATGGAAGTTGCCAATTCAATAAAGAATGATATAGTCAAACTTTAAACACTGGTGTTCAACGAAAGTTTCACACAATTTCCACACTTAGGTGTGATTTCAGTAACCTTGTCAAGTTTGATGAAATGTTGTTTGCACTCTTTTGTATGCTCTTAGACTGTAGTTCTAGCGATGGTATATTTGCTTATTTAAGTGAACTCGATCCTACTAAACTTTCATTATCATTGTATCAATTTCCACCTGTTCAATTCAAATTAGAATTTCCCTTTGATCCTGGTTCTGGTATTCTTACCACATTTCTTGGCTCTGCAAATTCTTATTCTTTATGTTGGGTTATGAAAGTGAATATGACATTATGCGGAAGCTTACAATTGCAAATCATAAGGCGATTAATTAGATTACACATAAAACTATACTAAAAGACATAATATTATTATATGATATGACCAATTTGCCTGCATAATTAAAAACTAATAAAAAGACATTAAAAATGTAAAGAGAAAATATCCCCATAAACAAAAGTCTTTAAACGACTACATTGTGGATTCTATTGTGTTCAACTATGAGAATAGAGATCTTCAATTTATAGATCTCCAAATTTTTCCTTTAAGGAAAGAATAAACCAAATATGGAAGAAAAATATATTTTCCTTTCGTGAAAAGTAAAAACATTTATAGTAATGTTTTGTCTTTTCTTTTAGGAAATAATAAACTTCAAATAAGGTAAGAAAATCAGGGCAAAACCCTAACAAATCTCTATTTTGACTAGATTTTCTTGACAAAACTTGATCCACCTTTTTCATATGCTTGATAATCTTGTTCTTCACAAAATCTTCATGTATCATTGATGCTTACCATGATTTAAAAATTTATATGGGTTAAAAATTGGAGCCCTGCGTTAAAAGTTATGAGCAAGGTTAAAAGTGGAGCTCATGCGTTAAAAGTAATATGCATGAGTTGAAAGTGGAGCTCATAAGTTAAAAGTAAGATGCATAAGTTAAAAGTGGAGCTCGTGTGTTAAAAGTAAAAATACATGAGTTAAAAGTGGAGCCCGAGCATTAGAGTTTGCAAGGGGTTGAAAAATGGAATTCATGCTCTAGAGTAAGCATGAGTAGAAAATTGATTTTGTTTTAAAGGATGGAGCAGCGGGATATTGTTGAAAATATATTTGAATTTTTTATCCACATGTATTCATTATCATCACGTTGATTCAAATTGATTTGAAACCACTTAAGCCCACTTTCAATCTCGTTCCATTGGATCTTTGAACCATGTGCTCTGATACCACTTGTTGGATTATGAAAGTGAATATGACGTTATGCGAAAGCTTACAATTGCAAATCATAAGGCGATAAATTAGATTACACATAAAATTATACTAAAAGGCATAATATTATTATATGATATGACCAATTGGCCTACATAGTTAAAAACTAATAAAAAAATATTAAAATTGTAGAGAGAAAATATCCCCATAAACAAAAGTCTCTAAACGACTACATTGTGGATTATGTTATGTTGAACTATGAGAATAGGGATCTTCAATTTATAGATCTCCAAATTTTTCTTCCAAGGAAAGAATAAATTAATTATGAAAAAAATATATATTTTCTCTCATGAAAAATAAAAACATTTATGGTAATGTTTTTTTTTTCTTTCTGGAAAAAATAAACTCCAAATAAGATAAGAAAATCAGGGCAAAACCCTAAAACTTTTGTGTTGTGGATGATTTCAAGGAGATCATTAAAATATTTGTCAAGTCATTTTGATTCCACGATCAGTGATCAATATACTTTAGATCAATTCCCTTATGATCCCGGTGCGAATGTGTTCATTCTAACCTCTGGTGCAAGCCTTCAAGTTCATCAATTGCACCCTGCGACATTTGTGTTCAATCTCTTACTCGTGATGGACACATTTCAGCTTTTTGAGTCAGGTTTTTACATTCGTCCCACTGTCAAACTTGCTAAACCTCTAATTGATAGTGAATTAGTTATTTCTATTAGGGATCCAGGAATTATTTCCAAGTTCTGGGCTATCACAGGTTCTAGAGACCGTGTGGAGTTGCTAAGAGTGTTTGAAGCAGTTAAAAACAATTGGAGTTGTATATTTGCAAAGTTATCGAATTGGGAGCAGTTAGCTGGAGTTGAAATGGGTGTTGAAACCTTTAACGCCATGTATTTTGATAGATGTTTATAGGTAACTGAGCATGTTGGGGATCATCTTGATTATTCTTGTATGGAGTATAAGTGTGGCATTCCAGTAAAGAATTTCACACTTGCGAGGACAAGGTGGAAATCTCTGAATTTATTGTGTCAGCAAAATTTTTGTGCCGGATTTTAGAGTACCAATTGAGGGTTGTACGAAGGCAAAACAATGGATGGCGTTGAGTTCTCCTTATTTTGTGTGCAATATTCTCACGAAAGCTCTATACCGCCTTTCACCAAACGACGGTTTTGAATGTTACATGACTCTCCAACCTGTTTCTTATTCCTTACCAGGTTTCGTTCTTTTTGTCACCTTTGCAAATCGTCCATTTGATCCTGGTACACGTGATATTCCTCTATCATATGTTGCCAACGAGAATATGTTTCGAAATAGTAGTTTTGTTTCTACTTATGTTTTAGTAGTTACATTGTGGGGTGAACAAGTTTGTCGTCTTAGGCGGAAACATGTAGGTACTACTGCGTCTGAACAATTCATAAATTTATTGGAGCTTCTTTTAGCACTCAATCTTGTTAGTTTGGATGTGAGCACTGGTTATATCGACTGCAAGCAACTAGAGATATGTGACACATTGTTTAGTACAAAGTTAATTGCTACTAATGCAAGTGCTTCTACTCATCGATATTATTACGCACGTCTCTGCAAGGTATGTAGCAAGCAAAAAGTTTCTCTCTTGGCGAACATGGCACATATCAGTGGCTTGGTTGCTTCTTTGGTCATTTGCTCTCCTTTCAAGTATTCAACTTTTGTTACATTTGCTACACAATTTATGGGTGCTAAAGTTTACACTACAATTGTGTTTGGAAGAGCTTGTTCGCACTTGAGGGCTTTGGTAATGAGCAGACCATCTTTTATATTATTCCAGGTTGGTGGTTGTTGCAGGAACTATAAAAGATAGCAGACTATATTTTGACAACATTGCACAATTGGTCTTGGCTATAATTGGTAGGGAGTGTGCTACTAACATTGTTCTTGACTCGAACCTTGAGGACAAGGTTCTTATTGAGGACGAGAGTATTGTTATAAACCAAGTCCAGCCCGATGTGGATACCAGGGTCACGAAAGTAGTTATTGAGCTGACAAGAGCTATTGGGCCGAGAACAAGTACTAGGGCCAGGTTAATTTGGGATCCGAGTTGAGAAGTGGGTGTGGGAACGGTTCCATCAAAAAGGGTAGTGGTATGTAATTTAGGGATTATGCAAATTGTTGAGAAAACTATCTAGTCCTCTCATCCCCTTTCTTTTAGTCTATGCTTCTCATCTCCCTTCTAGTTATCTTCTACAATAGTTTTCTTTGTTAATTCCATTTTCCGTTGTAACTTCGAGTTTAGTGACTATAGTATTTGAATGTTTCTATTGTGAAATTGGAGTTGTTACATTGGCATTCTGTTTAACTTCTTTTTAGAGGTCATAGAGAAGTTTTTGTATTCCCTGGAAACTATATTGCTGGTAGCAATAAATAATAGAAGCTTCTTTCCAAAGGCCTTAAATATTCATTAGTGTTCATATTAAGGATATCTTAGTTACTATCTGGTTCTATGATCCAAATTTTGATAGTTTCGATGGGTCATTATGTGTTTAACTTGGTTGTTTTATATCTTGTGGAGATAAAAATATAAATATTTTTTAAGAAGCTTTTAACAAATTATCATTCTTATTTGAGTTCTGGTTAGATACAGAACCTTATTGATTGCGAGTAGCAATTCATAATCTTGGTAGTTTGTTAAAAAAGACTCTTGCCTAAAACTTGTTGATTGTTTAACCAACTATGTTGAACTTCAAAATATCGTTTAGTAGATTAGTTATTTGAAAATCAATTATTAGGCAAGTAAACATATTTCCTAAGTAGATGCACAACATTACAAGGATGAACAAAATAAAGTTATTGCCATAACAAGTCAAAAGATTGTCAGCCAAAGACTTTTTCGTTTTGAAGTCATTTCGTTTGTAATACTTCCATTACAGTAATTTGTTTCTTTTTTATTAATTTATTTCAATTTGAAATTACATTTACTATATCTTCATGATATAATACTTTTAACAGGTTTCTTGCTTTCGGCACCACCAAAATTGGCAACACTTCTCCATCTTGTATTTACTTGCTTCAATTAACGTGATATTTATACTATCGTTAGTTGAAGTTGCTCACTTTTAAAATTAAAAAAAAAAAGTAGAATTAGTATATGTTTGGTGAATATTATATTCTTGAGCATTTTTTTTGTTTGACCTAAAATATACTTATTAGATAGAAATACATCACATTTACGTCAGAAAATATATTGTATTAGTACATCCTAGCTACTACAGCCATACAATGACACATGTAGAAAAGCTCGAAAATCAATGTCTTCCTATTAGCAAGTTGAAGAAATTTGCAACAGAATGGGTGATTAAAGTCTTTCATTTGACGGAGCTTAACAAAGAGTACAAAAATGCAAACGGTGAAGGTATTCGTTGTCAACTAATATTCGTCTACGAAGAGGTAACTCTATTTTAATTTTTTATTATATTGATTACTTAATATGTTGACTTCTTTTGAGAGTCTAATGATTATGAGTCTTACACGGGGAACAAAAATGCAAACAACTCTTTTCAACTTAATCAAAGTTACTACATTATAAATGGAAAGTTAAATGGAGCTAAACAATACTTCTTATATGTGCATAAGGACCTCGAAGTAGCATTCATGAACAACACAGAGGTCATTGAGGACAAAAGTCAATCTAAGACTGAACAATTTTAAATGGATTTATTTCCTTTGATGAAGCTGAAAAACTAACTAATGGGAATTTGTTCGGTAAATTTCACTACATGTTTGTTGTGTATTAGACCCATAAACAAAATTTGTACTTAATAATATATATTTTTTTAGATGTGGTTTATATTTTACTCAAAGTAAAATCACTAAATGGAGAAGGACGAAGCATAAGGCGCGAAATAATCGCTACAAACGAAGGGTAACTTTACACTTTTTATGCATCCTTCATATAAATATTTCACGTTATTAAACTTTTATCATAAAGATGTCCTTTTTTTTACATATATAGGTATGATCGAAAAGTCATGACTTTATGGGGAGATTTTGCTGAAATCAAAGGACAAATGTTACAGACCCTTGAAAGTGAAAAATCAGTGCTTGCCTTTTGTGATGTGAAATCCTCCATTTACCCAGGTATAACTCCCCTCAATTTATATATTTGAATCAAGTTTCAAACTACATAAAAGGTTCACTGAATTAATTACTCCTAGCAAAATAGGGGATTTTGTCCTTTCCACGACTCCTATTAGTAGTTTGATAATCAATCCACAATTTGAAAAGGCCAATAATGTGCAACAATGGTAAGTAATACATATTTCTTCACACTTATTCATAACCTACATGCTACGTCTTTGATGTTTTATATTCATAACTTTTAAATTACAGGAATGACAACATGAAGGCACAAAAGATCGACACAAATCTAATGCCAAGTAGACTAATGCAAACAGCCCGCCAAGTGAAAATTACCAATATTTCAACGGTTCACTAGCCATTGTGAAGGTATTAACCTCTGCAAAACCTAGCGTGTACTCAAATTATAAGTTTAAAACATAATTAAGTGATTTGCTTAATTTATGTATAGGAGATGTACTATAAGTTCAATGTTACGGTTTTTGGCATTGAC
Organism: Solanum bulbocastanum; assembly: GCA_037074985.1. NCBI lineage: Eukaryota > Viridiplantae > Streptophyta > Magnoliopsida > Solanales > Solanaceae > Solanum > Solanum bulbocastanum. Next base: position 37,664,422 of record CM073601.1, read on the forward strand.
AATAACACAGACCCATAGTATCATGCTTGCAAGAAATGCTATAGGCGAGTTACTTTTATAAAAAGTAGTGCAATTTGTACCTACTGTGGGACTGAAGATATTGATTATGAGGAGAGGTAAACTACACAAACGAATATGAACAAATATTACTTACTCCACCAAATAAATGAACAGTTATTGATTAAATATTGAAATGAGTGTAACATATAACTATCAAATAAATGAAGTCACACTGATTAAATCTTCAAATGTGTTTTAGATATCGGTTAAAGATTGATGTCACTGATGAGGATCAATTTCTAAGGATTACATTGTTTGATGCGGCACAATACTATTTGGGTTGTGACGTAAAAGACTACGTTCACTCTACATGATAAAACTATTTAACACAATGTACACTTCTACTACATCAACAATATTGCACGCACTCATGACAAGATTGCTTTACAAATGTCTCTCCAAAGAGAATGAGACAACTTAGCATGGCTCAGACGTGCAACGCACGTGTCTATGACTAGTAGATATTAATGCCACAATCTGTAAGAATTATAAATTCTATTTAATATAATATTATTCGTCATTACGAAATTAAAGAATTAAAGACCACCTCAATATAGGAGCATTTGTACAAATGACCCAATAAAAGTTGAATCAAAATGGGTGGGCTGAGTTATGATTCATCATTTAGTCCATTTTAACCTAATTCATCTTACACCCAACTAAGCTTTAAGCAAAATTGAGCGTTGTTCCATCTAATGATTCATCCCATTTTGACCCATCCAATTTCAGCCGAAATAGTCCATTTGTTATACTTATCCCTACTTGCACGCGCAATTATCAAATCAGTCTAGCGATACTCCTGCCGGGAGGAAGGCAATGTTAGAGAAATGTTATGTGAGCAATATTAGTTAAGGAAATAAGTTTAGTTCACATTACAAGCAAATGTGTTTTTAGTTCTAGACTTTATGCAAGTCTTGGTTTACTTAATGTTAGACACCATATTATATTTATTCATGCTCCAATTATCCAGTCCTAAACAAACAAGGGGAGTAAAGTGTACTATCTTGGTTGAAAGGATGAGCTATTGTCTCTCCTTGTATGATGAACCTGAACAGTTTTTATATGATGAGGTACCTAGCTTCTATAGTCAGTTTAAGCCAATGTTCATTTTAGTTGCAGCAAAGAAAACTAAAAGGAATTTATAGATGCATCTCAAACGATTTCTAGAGGGTATTCAAACAGGATGCCTCAAGGAAATTAATGCACCCCCAACACTCGTATAAGTTCAGAGATGTAACTAAAGTTTTTGGATCACAACTGAATTGGCTAGGTCAGCTTGTTCTATTGTCTGGTCGAGATCAGAAAGTTCCTTGGGAGGAAAACCCACTGTCTGTAGTTGATAGCTACTGGATCCACCAGGCCTTGATGCATCAATAAACCCTCGGATATCTCTGATGCTGTGTTGGAAGTTGAACCGTGAAACTATCCGTGTGCCATCTGCTAACCTGACCTGAATTGAAGTTGAAGGCTGCGTCTGATCAACAACTAGGCCTACTGATGGCGCTGGAGCTGAAGTGAATGATGAGACAACAACAGTTGACTCTACTGCCGCAGCATTGCTGGTATTACCCGAAGGTCTTCTCACACCCTGAAATGAAACATGGCGCTTCTCTGGTACCTACAAATACGACCCAAGAGAAAAAAGGAAAGAGATTTTGTTAAGGGCAGATGTTTCAGGAGTAAAACTGAGACCCTTTGCTATTAAGGAAAAGAGACATACCGGGCAGTCCTCTTCACTCCTTGTGACATTAAAATGAACATGTGTCTTCCTATCTGATGGCTCAAGTTCGTTTGGACATTCAGACTTCCGAATACTCTGCATTCATGAACTTTATATTAAGTCCTGAGTAGGGTTTTTGTTCATTGCTTGTTCATAATAAACTTTTCATCTCATCAAATAAAAGATACAGAAAAATCAAAGCAAAAGATAACAATAGAACCAGCAATGTTGTGAAGGAACAAGATACTCTAGTAGCCTTAAATATTAACAAAAGGAAGGCGGCGGGGGGGCGAGCACTTCACTGGTGCTCTGAGTCGATATGCATATCAGAATGGTAGTCTCAAGCAATCGTGAGTGTGACGCCTTGATACACTTGGATTCCACTCTTCTGAAAGGCAGGGGGGTGGTCATCCCAAAATGGACTTTCATTGAGGACAGTAAGACCAGCAACGTTGGGGGAGAGATCGAAGTGATAAGTCAGAGCAGGATAGACATGAGCATCTGGAATATTGTGGATGGTGGAGGCATCAAACATGAGGTGTAGATTGGAGCGCATGGTGTAGTGACCAACTTGGTTGGCGTTTCCGTCCTGGAAGTTGTTGTGACTACTGGCTTCATTGGTCCAGACAGGACCCTGGAACACATTGGTTCCACCGGTTGCCACGCAGCAGACTGAACCGGTGGCGGAGCAGTCTGGTGAGCAATCAGCAAGGGAGCAGGAGCCTTTCCAAAATTGGCAGTACTTGGCCATCATAGCAGCTAGTGGACCGAGCCATGATGAACTACTGTTCACTCTCAAGGCAGAGATCCAGTCATTTTCAACATGATCAACGCTGATATCCAAGGGAGATGGAAGATCATAAAAGGAGAGGTTTGCGGCAGCATTTTGCCAAAGTCGAAGACCACTGGCATATGTTAATGAAGCTCCTGGAGAAGCGACATTGATAAGTTCATTTTCGTCATGCACACAAGCTTGGCTAAAATGTGTAGCCATGAATCTTGAGACATCAACATCATTGCAAAACATATGTTCAGTGACAGCTGGCCTGGTAGCGATGCTGCAGATGGAATGGAGACGGGAGATGAAGATACTGATGTTAGGAAGCTGCAAAGCAAATCTATTGCCGAAGGAGAATCTATTAGCCTGGGTCCACCAGGAGTGACAGGCAGAGAGGGAGAAACATTGCCAAACTGACCAGTGGCACTAGGCCAAAAGCAAGATAAATTCTTGAATGCGGAGACCAGAGGGCTTGGAATCCACAGATTAGTAAACGGAAACAAAGTTCCAAGTTCTCTCAAGAAGATTGGAAGTCTAGAGCCAAAGCGGAAAATTCCTGCAGAATCCATCGCTCTGATCACTTGGATGTGGAGCAAAATGGAGATGCAGATCTGAGAGTAGGGGGGAACCCAGCCCATGCAGTTGTCTGTCCAACGTTTAGTGGACACCATTAAATGGTCCATCTGGTTGAGGCAGTAGAGGACTGAGATAAAGCAAGGGATGAAGGTGGATTCCCCGGGGTAGGTAATCCGTTGGATAGGGAAATTGGAAGCCGAAGCCAAGATAGCAGTCTCGATGTTCGGGTCAGCAAGACTGCGGAAAGAAGGAGCTAGACAACTTCTAGCTTCAAACCTGGGGCAGCGGGCAATAGCAACAACCCGATCTCTTTGAGCTTCTTGATCGCGTTCAGCGACCATGTTTCTAGCAGGATCAGCAACGCCAATAGATCCAACCAAACTCAGTTGAACACTCACATTAAGAGCAGCGTCTTGGAGGGGAAGAGCATCGTCCTGAGCCATTATGGAAACAGAGTGAGTTTTCTTGGAAGAAAAGAATAAAAAAGCCTAGAAAATCAACCAGTGCTTACTGTTGTTTTTCTAGAGTAAAAAATAGGTAGAATACAATGAGAAATGTATGTGCCACCGCGTAAAGCTCAGTTCAGTTGTAGTGGTGGTTCTGCCTTGCAACAAGAATCTGAAATTACATCAGATATTGGTCCACATCCAACAATACGGGGTCATTTTATTGATCCGAATTCAAAAAAGGATTAATCTCAAATCCTCCTTTTATGATAGACTGCTTAAAAGTAGCAAGAAAAGAAAAAAGTTTTTAAGGCTTAAGAAGATCACAATACAATGTTGCTGTATTTCTACAACTTCAACATAGGATGCTTGTTAAAAGACAAGATTCAAGGAAAATCTTGGATTATGACACTGATTACTGATAAAATTGCATCCACTATGTCAAAGAGGAACTACAAGTTAAGATTCAAGGAGAGAACATTTTTGAAAATGTAAATCCTGTTTTTACGCTTTACAAACTCTTTATTTGTTGCGGGGCAGGGGTGGGAGCGGAAAGTTTACAATTGTACATGGCACAGCATACATCAATATGAAATTAACAAAAATTGAAGCCTATCTCATGCAAGGACACAATAAATGCCTTAATGATGTATGCTTTTGGTGAAGCCGCTAAGAGACTCAAATATTATTTATCAGTTCCATCTAATAAGAGGTTACGATCTTTAAGGAATTCATGACTTCAGTTAGGCCCAGATTATCTTCTCTAATAAATTACAATAATAGGATGATCTTCATCGAGAAGTGTCCATTAGCTTGTTTATCTGACCAATATTTCCCTTCAGATAAAAATTCCAGTAATTGTTACCTTGTAAGTAGGAGTTTGTGTAGAGGGTAAGATGATAACTATATTAACATAAATGTAAATTACTTATTAAAAAATTATAACAGTAAAGCTAAAGACCGATTTGGAGCACTTAAAGAAACAAAAACAGAAATAGATTCCTTCAGTTCTTACATGCAGACCAAAAGAGAGACGGTCTCTTAATTCATTTAAATAACAGAACATTTTCCAAAACATACAACAAACCTCTTCATTCATTTCTAGAAAGGTGCAATGCTTGAAAGCAGCTTTCAAGTTACATAGATAAGTACTAAGCAAGAACAGTTATGTATCTATTCCAGAGGTTCTTTTTTAAATACTAATCACGAGTGGATTTTACTGTTCAAAAAATCATAGAGGATTTAAGGTCTCCCAGTAAAATGTATGTTTCTTGAAAGTGATGTTTGTGTTTCATAGGTTGAATACTGGTATTAGATAAACTAGTTTAAAATGGATGTTGGAGTAGAATTCTACAAGATCCAGACTGCCCAAAGACATCATTGAGCTCTAGTAGATGAGATGTAAGATCAAACGTTTTTTCACATTAGGGAGATCTTACTAGATGTGCTCTGTTGAATTTAAAAATCAACCCACCCTATCCTCTAACTAGGGTGTTCCCGGGGAACTGAACCACAAGAAGTAAAAAAAAAACATTTTTTTTTGGTTTGATTTGAATTTTTCTAAAATGGAAAAAAAAAAAATCAAATCAAACCAACAAAATTTGATTTGGTTTTGGTTTTAAGAAAAGAATAACCAAAAAACAGAACCAAATCAACTATACAAATACCTACTGAAAAACAATAATTACACATAAATATGTATTTTACTGTACATATTAATCTTTGCACTCTTAGTTTACAGTCTAGTTCTTGCCTTGACAATAATTTACTTCTTTGTCTTTATATTCTAGTTTGATTTACAGATTCCATTTGATAAGTCCAAAAATCTATTTTATGCATAATACAACTTGTCTTTCATTGAGTCATTAAATTATTCATCACCATTTAATTCAACTATCATCAAGAAAACTTGGTAAATGACAACTTCTCCTAAACAGTAATTGACTTGGCAGCGTATCACATATTTTAAAAAATTGAAATAACTCAAAAATCCAACAAGGACGGTACCGATGAAAAATTGACTTAAATGGTCTAGTTTGGTTTTAATATTTAAAAAAAAAGACTTAATTGGTCTGGTTTTCTTTTAGTGAAAACCAACTTAAACTGAACCATATTGAACACCCCTACCACCAATAGTGCTCTGTTGAATTTATTGTATTAAAGTTATTGTTTTTTCTTAATGAAGTTATCGTGATTGTTTTACATCAGTTTCAACTGTAGAATTATATATCAATGTATAAGAAAGTTGAACAGCAAAGGCTTTCATTAATTTATAATCTTAAGTGAATAGGTCTGGGAATCAGAGATTTAAAGAAGCACAACAAGAGTCTGTTAATGAAATGGCGGTGGAGATATGCTCAAGAACCAACATGTATCTGGAAAGAGGTAGTGAATGCCAAATATGGAAGGCAAGACAAATGGAGTACCAAGCAGAACAATGACCCTTATGGATTTGGACCTTGGAAGTACATTAACCAGCTAAGGGAGGAGTTCTTCCAAGAGGTGTCCTTCAGGATTGGAAATGGTAACTCAGTCAAATTTTGGAAAGACGGGTGGCTTAACAATCAACCTCTTCCCTACTATTTACAGGATAGCCTCTTACACAGACTCTTCAGTGGCTCAAAACAGAGAAGGTGGAATATGGGCACCTCACTTTAGAAGGAATTTTCAACACTGGGAGCTTAATGAGCTCTTTGATTTTTTCAGAATTCTAGAAGAAGCCTCGATGACCCCTCACTTGCCTGAGAGCTTAAAATGGGGCAACTCTGAAAAAGGAATATACACAGTGAAGGAAGGATACCATAAGTTGTGCTCTTCAAATGGCATGGTAGACCAGTGGCCATGGAAACTGATTTGGAAGACTAGACTACCCCCTAAAATTTCACCTGGACTACCCTCAAGAATGCTATCCTAACCCTGGACAATCTAAATAGGAGGAAACTTCAGCTAGTAAACAGATGCTTCATGTGCCTCAATAGCCTGGAATCAGTGAATCATTTGTCTCTGCACTGTCCAGTGGCAGCAGCTCTTTGGAATATGTTTATTTCAATTGTTGGTATCAACTGGATTCTCCCGCAAAGTGTCAAAGAAGTAGTTGGAAGTTGGAGTCTTAGAGAAGTTGATAGCCCCATCAAGAAGACCAGGCAGATGATTCCATCATGTATTTTTTGGTGTATTTGGAAGAACAGGTCTCAGATGTTTTTATGGTATCTCAACTCCAATTAGCAGTTTGAAATCCTTTAACCTTATTAATCTCTTCCATTGGAGCAACTTATCCCCTGTAAATGATACCCCTCTTAGATTTCATTAGCTCCCTCAATATGGCTTAGCGACCATTCTTTTGCTTGTGGTTAACTCCCTGATTAAATAGATGTTTTTGTTCTCAGGAGTTAACCATGTTTTTGTGTAGGTAATTTGCGTCTCCTTGATGCCTTTCTAATACAACATCTTACTTCATCAAAAAAAACATGCAGTAAATGTGGAGCCATGAAACGAACAAATGCATGTAGATTCAGAAGTTAAAATCGTGATGTAAGCTAATATTACCTCTAAGAAAGAGGCATTTTCTGGATCATCAAAACACCGTGGAGGACCATCATCTACAGTGAACCCATTGCTCCAAAAAGTGATAGCATGGGTAGCATTTTCAGGTCGCTGAGGAACAGAAGGCACAGCTTCCTCTGTAAGTCGTCTTGCAGCTCCAGTAAAGCTTCTTGAGACTGAAGATGGAAGGTGTTCCAAAGGTCCTTCTACAGCAGCACATTGTCTAGCTTGATTAAATAGTGCATCCGCGTCATTCTCTTTTGATGGATCTTGAACAAGCATTCCGCTACACCAAGGACTTTGATCAGCAACATGAAAGTGAATATGCATCTTGTACTTTCAGAAAAACTATATTGTTCAGGATTTATCAATATAAGAAAATATCTTTAGACTTTAGATTCATGTTATAGAACATAGAAATATAGCTAACAGACTAAGGGTTAAAAGAAAAGAGTAACCAGCAGTTAAATTCAGATCCAACTAACTGTCAGTTACTACTTACTAGCATATTTCAGAAGGCAGGAAGAAGGCATTGAAAGGATGTCAACATGCTCTTGATAGGTTATGGATGAGACAAAAAAAAAATGAAAATCTCCAACAAGGGAACTATCAGAAACAATAGCAAAATCCAATTCAATATATAAATGTTGTTTAACCTTGCTGATATAATTAAAATCAAAGAGATGATAAAATCAAGAAGTGACTTGGACAGGAGAGTGATTTAGAATGACCGGGAACCATGGACAATAAGATTCTCTCAGGGAAATGTAAAAAGCAGAAGCCTGACAGCATAGCCAGGGACAACAGAACAAAATTGCTTGCTCCAAAACTTTTATCCAAGAATACATTTCCTTGCAAATCAAGTTTGCATGATTAGATATATATTTATAATGATCACCTTCTTTTCATTTTAACTTCTCCAGTCAAATGATCAGATACAAGGAAACATTTTTCAGTATACTTCCTATCTTCTCTCTTTTTTTTTAACTCACAATCATCAATATAGTACCACCTAATAATCCTTTTTAACCTTGATGTAGAAAAAGCTTTTGACAAAATAAACTGGGTCATTCCTAATCTCAATTCTCAGAAAGATGGGGTTCGAGGGAAATTGGATAAGATACAGCATGTCCACTGTGAAATATTCCATCCTTTATTTTATTTTTAATTTTTTATTTTTTTGGGTAAAGAATATTCCATCGTTTATTAATAGTGGTCCAGTGGGATGCTTTTCTCCCATGAGAGGGATCAGACAAGGGGATCCTCTCTCTCCATTTCTCTTCATCCTTGCTATGGAGGGTCTTAGTTGCATCCTTGAGAAAGCCAAACAGGGACAGTGGCTGGAGGGTTTCAGGGTTGGAACTGACAGTGAGACGTATGCGTCCATCTCACACCTATTATTTGCAGATGACACTTATTTTTTGTGGTGCTGAAAAATCACAAGTTCTCAACCTTAATTTCACCCTCATGATTTTTGAAGCATTGCCTGGCCTTCATATTAACATGTCGAAGAGTGTAATTTATCCTGTAAATGTGGTGCCAAATTTGGAGGAGCTGGCTGATATCTTGGGGTGCAGTATTGGCAATTTCCCAACAATCTATTTGGGACTACCTTTGTGGGCCAACAAAAAGCAACTGAAATATAATGGGGTTATTTGAGAAAAGACTGGCTACATGGCAAAAGCAGTACCTTTCTCTAGGAGAAGATTGACTCTAATAAACAGTGTTTTGGATAGCATGCCAACATATTTCATGTCTCTCTTCCCAATCCCCGAAAAAGTCTTGAAGCGTCTAGATAAAATCAGGAGAGACTTTTTATGGGAAGGCATTCAAGGCAACAGTGAATCTCACAAATTACACCTTGTGAAGTGGCCTTTTGTCACTCTTCCCAAACATCTTGGTGGCCTTAGTATCAAAGATCTTGCTATACATAGCAAGTGTATGCTGATGAAGTGGCATTGGAGGTTCATTCAGAAGGATGCTGGTCTGTGGAAAGTGGTAATTGTGGCTAAGCATGGCAGCAACACCAGCGGTGTACAAAAAAATCCACACTCCCTATGGAACTGGATTATGGAAGGCCATTAATACCTTGTGGGATGATTTTTTGAAACAAACTCACTTTGAGGTAAGGAATGGGAACCATATCAGATTCTGGCTAGACAAATGGACAGGAGACGCCACTTTGAAAGAAACCTTCCCAACTATATTTAACATCGCCATACATCCTAATTATTATATTGCTCAGTACAGGGATGGCAACTCTTGCAACCTGAACCTAGAAGAAATTTGCAAGATTGGGAATTGGAAGAGTTATTGAATCGGCTCAAAAGCTTAGAGAACTGCAACATTAACATTCACAGCAGTGATAAGTTAAAAATGGGACTTCAACTGATAAAGGTTTATACACAGTCAAGGCAGGATATGAACACTTGAGCTCCAAATTCCAATAAGATGATGATTGATCTATGGCCCTGGAAATTAGTCTGGAAGACTAAACTTCCCCCTGAAGTATCGTGCTTTACTTGGACAGCCTTGAAAGAAGCATGTCACTCAAGACAATCTTATGAGAAGAAGATTTCAACTGGTCAATAGGTGTTACATGTGTCAGTCAACTTCAGAAAGCATCAACCACCTTTTGCTTCACTACACTTTTGCAACACACTTTTGGAACATGTTCCTAGCGCTTTTTGGTATAAGCTGGTAGATGCTCTTTAATATCAGAGATGCCTACACTAGTTGGAGCTCTATGGAAGAGAAAAAATTCATCAGGAAAATCTGGATCATGTTGGTGTATTTGGAATGAAAGAAACATGAGATTTTTCAATGGAGTTTTAACTCCAATTTGTAAGCTTAAGGCTAGTTGTTTGGTAGACCTTTTTAGCTGGGCTAACTTTTCCCTGTAAGTAACTTACATCACTACCTGGATTTTGTCAGTTCCTTAGCTCTATAAGTTTTTTGTTCTTACTGAGCTGACAGATCCCCTTCTGTATCTTTGCATCTATTGGATTGCCTTAATGAAATCTCACTTCATCAAAAAAAAGAAGAAGCTATATATATATATATATCCACCAAATAAAAGATACAATTAGATGAAGGGGGGACAAACCTAACCGTCCTTCACAAGATGTTAAAGTCAACATGTATAAAAAAATTCTACCATCCTGTACTATGAGCAAAAGAGTAAGCACAACTTGAAAGGTGTTACTGAAACTAGGATGTTCAACGTGGATCAAAGACAATGGAGCTTAGACTTCTCTTGATTCTTTTTCTTTTTTAGAATGATTTCTCCCTCTTGATTCTGAAATAAGCATCTGCCATCTATCAGTATTGAGAAGGCATCTAATTTGACTTGGCAAGGTCAAGAAGTGCGTACATATGTAAGCATCCTCCAGTTGATGACTCAGGGATGCCACTTTATCAGCTATCTGATTGGCCTCCCTAAAGCAATGTTTAAGAAATAGGCCATGATTCTCTTCCAGCTGTTGGATTTCAGAAACAATTCCAGCAATCCCCCAGGGTATAGACTTCCCAAGATACAGTTATGAAGGAGTAGGAGTCAATTTTTCCTATGATTAATCCATGGCCCCAGTCAATGCACCATTTTCCGACCACATAACAGAGTCTTAATAAATCATTTCTGGCTAGTTTATTATGTTCATTTATTCTCTTTGGGGTCTTAGAATTACTAGCTAGTTTAGGGAAAGAAAATGGAAGTCTGTGATAGGTTTGTCTATAAAGGAGGCCTTTCGGCCTAATCCATCAACAAAAGTAGGAAAACACCACACAACCAAAAAGATCCTCTTTATCTATCTTGAATAGTCAATGGCTTGTGTTTTAAAACAAAAGCATGGTAAAAAGAAAAGCCAAAAGAATAATAACACAAATAGATCATGTACCGGGAGAACTATGAGTACAATTTAGAATTAACTAGTATGAGAGTAGCAACTATTGTTGTGTCCATGAGAGGAAAAAATTGTAATACCCTGAGAAGCAGCCCCTAATCCAGACTAGTAAATATTAGAATGATGACAGAGATGTTAGTGTTAACTCCTGAAGCTACAAATGTAGACCCTTCACCCATCCTACCACAAACCCAATCTCAGGAACTCTGTAATAAACCCCATAATGTGTTTGCCCAGTAACATCCAAATTATATCAATTTTAACCAATATAAAGTGAATGGTCATCACTTCTAGAAATAAAGCAGATACTACAAAGCATTATGATGTACACATGTTACGTTGATATGCATTTGATTGCCCTTGAAGGGGTACCCTAACTAGATAGTATGATGAATCCATACTGAGCTAGGTTATTGTTCTCAATGTCATTTGCACCAACAAAAAAAGTTATGGATGGTGTCCGAACTAGCTTGGGTGCACCTGGTTTAATCTACCAAGGCTAGAGCAGATAGACTCAAATTAAGTGACGCTAGTTGTTACTCCCATACCTCAACTACTAAGCCACCCTTGAGGATGCCATCTGCCCCAAGTTTTCCCATCAATATCAATCAATCAGCCATGCTTCATTCCTAAACCAATTGAAGTCAAGGGAATTTTCGCATCTTCACTCATACTTTACCTCATTTACAAACTCCAAAAAAAAAAAAAATCAGCAAGGGATATGATATCCTCGGGGGTTTCCAGATTTCAAAGTAGTGTAGTAAGGCACGTATCTAGTCCAAAATAAAGTCTTATAAGTTATGAGGCTATACGTAACAAAAGGACTTCCTGGGGTCCCCTATCCTAGTAATTATGTAACCCAAGGATGCCTAACTTTGGAGTTGTGATGGAATTCAGTTTTTTAGTGTTGTCATCATCCCATCCCTTACATTATTACTAATGAAACTCTCTTCACTTATCCAGAAATAGGACAGGCTATGCTTAGCAAACTCTGATAAGTCTATCCAATTTCATACTAGTCCACCTTTTCACATTTTCTCACTTGTACAAACAAAAGTAAAATGTCAAATTGATGATGAAGTAGTCAAGGGCAGATCAAGCACATTAGTGGCCTAACTCCTAAGGCCAAAATCAAATGGAGGCCTAAAACTGATAACAATAAATTATGAAGCATATTCTTCTCGATCTTTGAGATGCAAAGTTGCTAATAACTTAATTATAATAGATTTCATTTAATAATTCTTATTCAATTAATCCATTTAATCTTTCTTGACGCATACTACTCCAGATATTTTAATCTTCTTCTAGAACCTATTAAGAACACTTTCCCTTTTTAGAGCCGGCACTGGAACTAATACACGTAAGAGAATTACCTTTTTTCTCCGCCAGTGTTAGCTTCTTGCGGCTCATCGGAGTTACTCTCTGACCCTGTGGTAGGTCGACGTCTCAGACTTCTCCTCCCACCACCTACAGTATCAGCAACATCAACCGCAGCGGCATTATTTCTAGGTCTAGAGGACCTCAAATTATAAGCATTAGAAGAAGGTTTCCGTTTTCGTTTCGAGCTGAGAGAAGGAGGAGGAGGAGGAGATGGGGAGCGAGAGCGGGAGGAGGGAGAAGAAGACTCAGAGTGAGAAGGAGAGTAGGACTGTGAGTCGGACGGAGAAACTGGATCGGCGCTGGCGGTGCCGGGGCCGGCGGAGGGAAGTGAAGAGTTTTCGAGGAAGGTGGAGACGGCAGAGTCTAAGTCGAAGTTATGACTTTCGAGGAAGAACAGTGCTTGGGATTTAGAAGAAGAAGTGATTTCACAGAATGTGTTGATAAGAGCTTCATAAGCTTTCTTCTCCATTTTTGCAAATGCTTTGAGTTTCCTCTTCTGTTTTTTATATTTTACAGAATTTTTGGGGAAGATACACAAAATAACTATTTGGCCTTTGGGTTTTCTATATTTTCATTTTCGGGTTGTCAAAGCTATGTGGCGGGTTCGCAGAGTCGGGTTTTCTGTTTAACCCTGAAAAGTGCCCACTGGATCATAATCGTGGAAATTTGTACGAGAAGAATTTAGTTAATATTAATAAATAAATTATTGAAAAATAATTAAGTTTAAAATGAGTGAATTTTTAAATGTTCATTGTTTTTTAATGTTTTTTAAGGGTAATTTTAAATGGCGAGAAAAAGTCTGTAATATTCTTTTTATTTTAAAATAAATTGATCTTTTTTCTATTTTTTAATTGAAATATATTAAAGTTAAAAGGGTAAAAATATTCAAAAATGTAAAATAACATAGTATAAATATGTTATTTTACCATTCTAACCAAAGAATTTTCCCTTTTTTTAATAGGTTTTAATTACTTTATATTTTTTAGAAAATACTTTCTTTGTTTTATATTAATTGAATTTGTGTGACAATGTACACTTATAAATATAACTTTGTAAGTAGTGTAATTTATCTCCTAGAAAATATATGGGGGGAAATCCAAACATCTATCTTGAACTTTGAACAATTTAATTACTCCCGTTGTTCCTATTTAGATTTCACATTAAAAATTAGGTAAGTTTACCATTATACTTTTATTTAGTGTTTTCATAAAGTCAAGTTTTCAATTAATGAACATGAATTAATTTATTTAATTTGATTAATTAATTTAACCGATGGACATGAATTATTTACTTGGCTTTTCTATGTTGGTCAAGTGGATATTTTTTAGGCTAATAACTCTCAAAGGTAAAATAGGATGAAAAGTGTCATTTATGCATTAGTTTTGTAAAATGACAAGTATTATTTTGTCTCTATTTACTTGTCAAATATTTTCTAATTTGATTTCTCTTTTTACTTGTCATTTTTGACAAATCAAGAAAGAACAATTGTTTTCCTTCTACTCTACCCTAATTTATTACATTCAGTTACACTTTGTTTGGATGGTTGTTATGTATTGTTTCATACTGTATTGTATTGGGTTGTATTATTTCATACTATATTGTTTTAATGAATACAGTGTTTAGATAAATTGTATCGTTCTTCGTCATTACATAATGTTACCCATTCATAATTTGAGTGAGAAACCTACAAGATAAGTAGGGTACGGGGACGAACTATTTATTAAAAAGTTGGATAAAATATGAAATATAATTATTAAATAATAAATAAAGATATATTGAGAAGAAAATATTATGGTAACAACGCGATCGCACCAAATCGGTTGATACATAAAATCAGTATTTTCGTTGTTACCTAACGATGAATTTAAACGATAAGATACAATAAATTTAAGTAACAATCAAAACAAATATTGTATTTAAACTAACAATACAATATGCAACGGGTAACAACCATCCAAACAAGGTGTTAATGTCTCTGAAAAATGTAGTGAGTAAATATGTTTAAGACTCTATCAATTAATTAATATGGATAAATGATAAATTCATTATATAAATTGTTGCTTTTTTAATAGGTGCATCAATTTAAAATTTGACAAGTAAAAAGTGATGAAAAAAGTATCAAGAAACATCTATTTTTAATAAGGACAACATGTAAATACGAACGAAGAGAGTATTTTGAACAATAAAAAAGGCCAAAAAACTCAATTAATATAGAATGGACTGAGTAAAATTTAAGAATAATCAAAAGTATTCATGAAAAATAATCTTTAATTTTTGTCCTTAATATTTTTCCTAAAGAATATGTTATATTGTCAACAATTTAATTAATAATGACTAGAGGGATAGTGTATCAAATGGACTAATTAAGTTGGTTTCGATTTCTTTAAGTTCTTGAGTTTGGTTCGATTTTATTTAATTAATTTTTGATACTTACTTGAATGAAATAACTAAAGTATAATATAAATAGTAATACTATTATTTTTAAAACAGAAAATTTCATCAAAAATGCTTGGAAACTAGTATAAGTAATAGTTTATAAATTTTAATCTATGGCTTTTAGTTTATTGTTATTATTTTAGCTTAAGAATTGGTGTTTAAAGGATTATTTTATTTTATGCATGGATAAAAAAACACCTAAAATAAGTCAATTAAAGCTGCTTTTTAATAAGGATCTTTCTATAAATGCATGAAATGTGGGTAAATTCACTCTACAAAGGTAAAATAATTACAAGGATAGTAATTTCCAAACTAGTAATTACACAACCTAGTAATTACGATGACCTATTTGTTTGATACATTAGAATTACAAGTGTACTATTTGGTCGCACAAGTGTAATTATAATGTTATATTGAATTTTAAAAACTTAATTAATAAACATATGCTTTTAACTAATATTATAAAAAATAATTGATTTATATTTTTTTAATTGGTATATTTTAATTAAATTAATCATGAAAAATTAAAAGTACAAAATTTCTATGAACATCATGAAATGGATGTTTGACAAAAAGATTAGTATTATAAATATAATGTCAAAATTATAAAACATTTGACAAAAAGCTAATTTATCAAGTATAACTAAAAAAATAGTTCGCAATATAAAAATAGTGAGTCATTACTCCTAAAACAAATGAAATTGAAAATATAATATAAGTTCTAAATTCAAAACAAAAAAATTAACATAATACTCTTATGTCAAATTTCAACGTTACATATATAAATATGATTTAAAAAAAAAGAAAAATGTAGGTCCATAACCTTATTCAACATGAATTCTACATTAATTTAAAAATTAAAATACTAACAAAACTATACTAATGGAAAAAAAATTAAAAAATATATAATACGAGTGAAGATTGAGAATGAGAAGGAAATGAAATATAAATAATAAAAAAATAATATATATATATATTAGAAAACATTAGAATAATAAAAAATAAATTAAAACGAAAAAATAAAAATAGAAATAAAAAGAAGAAATTAAAAAGTAATCAGCTTGTAATTACACCATGTAATTAGCAACCATTCACAACCTCTCTGTGTGAATTGGAGAGTGTAATTATCCTCAGTCAATTAGACTCAATTATCTACTAATCAAGTAATTACATTACCAATTACACATGTCAAACAATGAAATTGCACCAAATTCAATTACAAGGGTGACTTTCCAAATAGATCCTTAACAAACAAGGTAATACATGACAAAGCTAAGATAATAATATTTAAGGCTATTTTGATATATTTTATGTATCTTTTCTTTTTTAATACTTCAAGATTCAAAAGTTTTTTACTTTTTTAAACTTTATATCAAGTCAAAATCAGATAAATACATTAAAATAGAGGTAATGACAATTGTTAGAGAAAAACTTGAAATTGAACTTTTTATGCTTATCAAATACATTTTAAAAAATATAATAACTGTGCCAAGCATAAATCCATTTACAAATTGTAACGAGTGCCTTAAAAAGTCATTAAAAAAAAAGTGCATTAAAAAGTGAAAAAGTTATTTCATTTGCCCATTGTTCATTGCCATTGCTATCATTACCATCGATTTGCGTCTTCACGACCGATCATGATAACGATAGGTTATTTTTAGTCTTTGTCCTCAATTTTTTTTTGTTCAGACTAACTTTTTAATCCTAATAAGATAGAGGTTATACTTCTGCATTTCTAAGAGTTGATAATTACAATCTGTTTGACCCAAATTTTATTTGGGAATATTTGGAAAAACTTGGGAAAATTTTGGCCGTTGGCGTTTGGCCACATAACTTGGCAATTTTTTTTGCCAAGAATTTCAAGTTCCCAAATACTAGGAAAAAAAATTGATTTTTGGGAACTTGGCCGATAATCACGACCACCAAAAGTAGCTATGTAAACCTAATTTGCCTATTGTCACCATATTCAATGGCCACGGCGGCCGTTTGCCAGCCTCCACTAATATTGGGGGATGGACCAACACTTCAAGAAGCCATTAATAATGCCAACAAAACAACTGCGCAATCATATGCCAGCATAGTCAAGCCGAAAAGCCCACAACACAAAACAATCCCAATGAAACAAATTGCTTATCTTCATGGAGAACCAAGAATAGTATGGGAGGAGGAGGAGGAGGTGGAACAGATGATAATCAACGAGGATTCACAATATGCAATAATAGGAAAATTTTCCTATGGATGGCCGTATATCAAAGATTTGAGATTGTTGATACCAAAGCAAAGCGAGCTAAAAGGAGATGTTAATATTGGATTGCTAAGCAACATATACGTTCTCATCCGAACAACTTTGCTGGAGGATTATGTAACATTGCTCTCAAAACCACAGTATTATATCACCCAACATCGGTGATCATACCCCATGAGAACCCTTAAATGGGACCCAATGTTTGACCTAGAGGAAGAGATATCGATTGTCATTGCATGGGTATCCTTCCCATCTCTACCTCTAAACTTTTTTGGGAAAGAAGCAATTTTCTCTTTGGCAGCAGCAATTGGAAAATCACTATAATAGAAACTCTCAATAAGACAAGGCCTAATTGTGCTAGGGTCAAGATAGAGGTAGATCTACTCGGTGAATTCCCGATGAGAATTTAATGTAGGGATAAGAAAGAAGACAGGGGAAATACCGAAGAAGTTGGTGACAATAAAGTATGACTATGTTCCCAAATATTGTAAAAATTGTAAATTGCAGGGGCACAATGAAAAAGAATACTTCATAATACACCCTGAATTGTACCCAAAGGAGGAAGGGGAAGCCGGAAATAAGAACATGAATAATGATAAGATTGAACAGAGGGATATACAAGGGGGACACAAAAAAACACAAACAAGAGCAAGGTAAAGACTGTAATGAAAAACAATGGAGGACTGGAATACTAGGGGGTAGACATTTAGCCAGTGGGGGTAAAAAAATGCAAGTTTGGAACCCAAAAACTAATCATGTTACTAATCAGAAGATTACCACAAATAACATGTATGAAGCTTTGAGGGAAGGTGACGAGACTGAGAAGGGGCAAGGTTTGGAGGAAATAAGTGGGGAGGTTTTGAAAAAGGCCAGTGAGGTAGAAGAAACCAACAATGGTATGCTGAAAAGGGGAGAAATTAGCGTTTCGACTAATGTAAGGGGTCTGTTAGGGGAACACTTGGGGGAAGAGGAAGTTCAGGTGGGGAAGAACACAGGAAATAATTGCATGACAACAGGAATATCACCAAAAAGAGAATTTTGTGAGGACCAATATAGAGAGGAAGAAGAAGGGTGGTCAATGAAAAACAACAATCCACGACCTATAAAGACAGATAAAAAAGGTGAGCCTATCAATAGGAGGAAGCACAAAAAGGAGATCGGGACGTCAAATAGCTCAAATCATTCGGTCGTGAGACAACAAGAAGGGGATAACGAAGAAGTGTTAAAGGAGGATAGTATACAAAAAAGGGAGATAACTAAGCCCACACATTGCATACACAATTCTCAACAAGAGGTGCATCATAAGCAAGAGATTGAAGAGGACGATAGTATGGAGGCAAACATTGGTAGCATTGGAAGAAGTGAAGATTTGTCACTAACTCAAATAGAAAGGCTTAGAGGGAAGAATAGAAGAAAGGAAAAATCAAACCAGCCTTCCCAAATAAATACAAGGAGTAGAATTTGTTTCTCTTTTACCTCGGATCAATGATAGACAAAGTACTATTTTGGAATATCAGGACGGTTAAATCTCAAAATGTTTTTTAAAGAGTAATTGATCTGCATAAAAGACATCACTACTCATATATAGCAATATTAGAGCCTTTCCAAAATTCATCAGAGATGGAACGATATAGAGTAAAATTGTGTTTGCAATATGCCAGGGCTAATTGTTCGGCAAAAATATAGATATTTTGGGATGAGAACTAGGAGGAAGAAGGCTTTACAGATAACATACAACAACTCACTATGAATTTCAGATTAAAAGGAACGTTAGATAGATTTGTTGTGACAACCGTCTATGCGAGATGCAGTGCTCTTGAAAGGTTGGAACTCTGGGAGAATCTTGAATCTTTGTCTGGTCAGAATTATCCTTGTCTAGTAGGAGGATATTTTAATATTATGGTTGATGAGACAGAGAAGCTGGGAGGATTACCAGTAACACACTCAGAAACACATGATTTCATCCAATGTGTTAATTCTTGTGCATTGACGGAGTTGCGATTCATGGTTAGTACAAATACATGGTGGAATGGGAGAATTGAAGAGGATTGCATTTTTAAGAGGTTGGATAGAGTCTTTGGTAACACCATTTTTATGAATATAATGCCTGAAAGTGGCGTACATCATCTTATAAGAAAGGGGTCTGATCATACACCATTACACATATTGTGTAATTCGGATCAAGTGTAAACCTTAAACCTTTCAAGTTCCTACACTTCTAGACTAAGCATCTGGTAGAAGAAAGTTGGAAGATACAGGTCACTGGTTCCCCTTTTACAATTATGCACGTAAAATTGAAAAGGCTGAAGAGAGTATTGTCGTATTGAATTAAGAAAGCTTTTGGGAATATATTTCAAAGAATTGCAACACCGGAGGATGTCATTAAGGAGAAGGAGATACAATTCGAGTTGGCCCCAACAGAAACAAATAGAGCTAAGCTTAGTAGGGCAAGTGCAGAGCTAAAAAACTACTAAAAATTGAAGAAGATTTCTGGAAGCAAAAGTCTGGAATGTGTTTGTTTAAGGATGGGGATAAAAATACAAAATTCTTCCATGAATATGTGAAAGGATGTAGAATATTAAAGAAATCAAAACAATGCAGGTTGACATTATTTCTATGTTGTAGTGTATCCCCAAAATTATCACAGTGGAACAGAATCTAGAAATAAAAAGGGTCCCGACTAAAGATGAGGTAAAACAAGTGGTCTTCGAGCTAAATGGAGATAGTGCTAGTGGACATGATAGATACTCATGACACTTTTTTCAGAGTTGTTTAAAATATCGTTGGAAACGATGTCTGTAAAACGGTGAGACATTTCTATAATGGATATGATTCCAAGGTTTATAACGCATACGAATCTGGTTTTAATACCTAAAAGAGAGTTGGTAGAAAATTTTGGAGATCTAAGACCTATAGGCTCGAGTACCTTTTCTAATAAAATTATCTCAAAAATTATTCATGAGAGAATCTCTTTAGTGTTGCCTAAGATAATCTCCATTGATCAGTCAGGCTTTGTTAAAGAAAGAAGCATAACTAAAAATGTGCTCCTTGCCTAAGAAATTGTATGGGATGTCAATAAGAGAAGTAAGATACATAATGTGGTAGTAATATTAGACATGGCAAAGGCACATGACAGAGTCTCCTGGAAATACCTTGTGAAGGTAATGAGGAGATTTGGATTTTCAGAGAGGATTGTTGATATGGTATTACGGTTAATTAGCAATAATTGATATTCTGTTTTGATGAATGGAGAATCGTTTGGATTTTTTCAATCATCAAGAGGCTTAAAACAAGGAGATCCTTTGTAGCCAACTCTTTTTATAATTGCAGCTGAAGTTTGGAAAGGAGCTTAAATGCTCTTTTTGAAGAAACAAGATTTAATGGCATTGGGATGCCTAAATGAAGCCCAGCCATAAATCACCTTTCTTATGCAGATGATACGATCCTATTCTACTCAGGCCAGCCCAAATCGATGAGAATAATGATGAGGGTACTTCGAAGATATGAGAATGTGTCTAGACAATTGATTAGCATAGACAAAAGTGTTGCTATTTACATGAAAATACACCAATGGTGGTGTGTAATCAGATAAAGAGAATAATTGAAGTCAGGCAATGTAGCTTCCCATTCATATATTTGGGATGCTCCATCTTCTATGGAAGGAATAATAAAAGACACTTTGAAGAACTGATAAAGAAGATAGCAAGAAGAATGGCGATATGGCAGAATAAGCTCTTATCTTTTGGTGGAAGGTATATTTTGATTACACATGTCCTACAGTCAATGCCTATGTATTTACTATCAGCTATGAATCCTTCAGCCAATATTATAGATCAATAACACAAACTTTTTTCTAAGTTTTTATGGGGGAATGCAACTAGATCAAAGAATAAAAATTGGGTTTTCTGGGATAACATGTGCTACCCAAATGAAGAGGGGGGTTGGGATTCAGATCATTAATGGATGTATCCAAAACCCTTTTTGCAAAGTTATGATGGATTTTCAGAACATTGCCTCATCCTTATGGGGTTCTTCTATGTGGAAAAAGTATTGTAAAAAGGTGCACCCAACCATTGTCATGGGATGGGGTGTCTCACATGTGTGGAGAAAAATGATAATTGTGAGATAAGAAGTGGAGCATGAAATCTGGTGGCAGATGAAAGGGGGAAACTCTAGCTTTTGGTTTGACAATTGGATAAGGACAGGGGCTCTATATTATACAGAAGGTGATAATGTTATTGAGGAAGAACTAGAGGTTACACAGTTTGTGGAAGGGGGAAAATGGAATGAACTAAAGCTCAGAGAAAAATTGTCAACAGAAATGGTGGAATACATTGTGAAAAATACAAGGCCACCTGATACAGATCATCAGAACGATGTACCTTGATGGCTGGGGAGTACACAAAGGGCTTTCACGGTTAAATCATCCTGGGAATTAATGAGAAAAAGGCAAGAGGTCAGGGCAGACTATGCTTATATTTGGAACAGGGATATCCCTTCCAAAGTTAACTTTTTCTTGTGGAGGGTGTGGAAGAGAAGAATACCAACCGATGACAATTTGAAGAGAATAAAGATACAACTGGTGTCAGGTTGCTGATGTTGTGAAAGAAATGAGGAGGAAACCATGACATATGTTTTTCTAACAGCCTCCATAGCCAAAAAGTTATGGAGGCATTTTTGCTGTTGTTGCAGGTATACAAATGGAGGAGATGTACTTACAACAAATAATTATTACTTGGTGGAAGCAGAAGTCCTTACCAAAACTACAAGAGGTAAACAGAGTAATGCCAGCACTAATCATGTGGACTTTATGGAAGAAGAGGAATAATATGAAACATAGGGAAACACTACTTTTAATGGAATGGTGATACAAATACAAGATCTAGTCCGAAAGTTAGTAAAAAGTGTTTGCCCTTGGATACACTTGGAGATGAGCTGATGCTGGCCTGATATAGTGGATAGGATAAGAAGCCACAAACCAAAGCTATACTATCACAGAGTAATTTGGAAGCCTCTAGATATTAGTAAGCTGAAGTGTAATACAGATGGAGCATCAAATGAAAATCTGAGCTTAAGTTCCTATGACTTTTGCTTAAGGAACTCATTGGGGGACCTAGTCTATGCCAAGGCTGGGGAATTGGTTTTACAACAAACACATAGGCTGAATCAGTAGCAATCTATGAAGCTGTGAAGTTTTGTTGAAGGAATGAGCTAAGAGAAGCCACGATAAAAACAGACTCATTAAGTCTCTTGAAGATGATAAGATAAGAATGTAAGATACCATGTGAATTGGTGGAGGGGTGGGGGGGAATATAAGAAAGGGAATTCATCAAATAAATGCAACTATCATTCATACATTTAGAGAAGCAAATTATGTGGTTGATCTTTTAGCTAAAGAGGTAGTAGATTCATAGCAGACAAATTAATATAGAGCTTTTGGAGAACTACCAACCAATATCAGAAAACAACTAAACAGTGACAAAACACAAATCCCCACTTTGAGGATTAGAACTAGGTGGATCAACATTCAATATTGATAAGATCAAAAAAGCAGCAAAGAAGAAAATAATCAAAATAGCAGATACATGAATTCATCATATTTTTATATCACATGCTCAAATCAAGCTACCAGAATATACATCTATGAAGTTAAAGCTGGACAAACAGGTAGTTGGAGTAGCCACCAATGTTGGATGTCACAAGAGATTGAAGATAGAGGGACACCATTTCAGCTTCACCTAAACAACAACGTACGTAATCAGTACTAAGGAGAAAGAAGACTAGAAGAGCACAATAGAAATGTTAAAAATAAGGAAGTAGCCATACCAGGTAACTTTGAAGATTATACCACATGATAAACATAGGATCAAGCTTGAAGCTGACACAATAAAGGAGCTGACTGATATATCCTCTGACAAAAAATTAATTTCTTACGTCAATAGAGGCGGAGAAAGAGGAGGACTAAGTATTATCACTCTACACATAGAGATAGATACAATTTAGGAAATCTACTGGATTGCTTTATGTTTTTGGGCCTTGTTTTGTCTTTCCTTTTTGGTTATTAATAAAATAGGTCTGTGGACCGAAAATTTAAATTAAAAAAATAAATATATTTGGAAACTTTAAAAGATTCAAAAATTACCCCAAACTTTTATATTTTATAAAAAATACTCATCATTTATTACTTCCTACTAATATATATCTATAGGAATAGTTTGTTACTACTTCCTTCGAAAAAGTTTCTAGTTCTAATTTGAATGATGAAATTGAAAAAAAGAATAATTTTTTAATAGATTGTACTTATAACAGAATCAAACCAATATTTATCTACCATATCTATCCATTATTGGTGCGTGAAAAAGTAGATTCAGAATACTACGACAATGCATGAACAACTATGAATTAGACATGCAGGTGAAAGTAGTAGTTGCTTGTGCCGTATTACATAATTTTTTGCATGAAAATCAAAGCAGTGATGAAATATTCAATGAACATGAACGTGATGATATGGTTATTGATTAGATGACGAACAATCGACTCAGAGTAACAATATTATTTCGTCTTCTCAGTCATTTGATCTAGAAATAAAAGCTTGTCGGGAAGAGATTATTCGTAGAATATGGGAAGATTATATAAATAGTTTGTTACTACCTCTTTCGAAGGTTGTTAGAATTATAACGAATCAATGACAAGTTTGAATATGCATTAATATATTGCTCTTGCCTATATTGTTATTTTGTTGTTGTTATTTTGTTATTGTTAATTATGTTATAAGGTTATTTTAACGGAAAATATTCATTATAAATAAGTAATAAAAACTTATGAATATGTTTAATAGTGTTAAAACTTATGTGTATACATCATATTTTTTGAAATAGTCAAATATTTTTGGGGAAACTTGGGGCCAAACATATTAACTTGGAAAACTTGCCCCAAATATTATTTGACAAAAATACTTGAAAACTTGAGGCCAGACGTTAGCTTATTATATATTTTTGTCATATTCTAGATGTTTTAATGATCCTCACACATGCAGGGACCCGGCCCCTGACAGAGTGCTCTCGTCCAAATTCAAATGGGGTACAACTGTAAAGTTGTCATCAGGTGGTAGGTGAAAAATGCAGTGTACTACACGAATAGAAAGAGCGGACAAGACTGTCTGTTTTAGTGGCTCACAAATGTAGGGACTCAGGGAGCAGAGTTCTCTCGTTCAAATTTATAATATTGTACAACAGTAAAGTTGTCTTGTTAGTGGGTTGGTGAAGTCATCAGCGTACTTCACCAATAGAAATGGACGAGGTTGTTTGTCCAATGGACAATAATTCTTTTTGGTCGATATAATCAAAATGACAAACAACAAGAAGATTCATTCATTCATAGGAGAAAGAGAGTTAGCAAGTCTTCTCAAGAACTCACAAAGAACATTGCAAAGGCTTGGTCCCTGCAAGACTGCGTATGTGAAATGAACGACAAGACAACTATCAAAAAAGTTGTCACCTCTGATGTGGTTGGTGCACATCCTTTTAGAGAAGCAAACTCTTAGCCAATGGGGTCATCTTAAGGAGTTTGTGTTCATTTGATATAGTCTCTTCTCACAAAACACAAACTTAAGATTTGTCAAAAAAAGTCGTGAATTTCTGAAAATTCATAAGCTCAAAAAGAAAAGGTCATCTTCAAGGAAGAACATTGCTCATGTTTAACAAAGGGACCTAATAGAGTGATGAAGCGTCTTTGTTGTATTTTGAGCTTTGTGTCTTATGTGCTTAAATTGTAAATCTATTCCTAAGCTATAAAGGAATTAGATATTTGTTTGTTTCAAGAGAAAAGTCTAAATCAGTTAGAGTTGATTGATTTAATGGGCAACATTGTTGTTGCTTAGTTAAAGTCTAAATCATCTGGAGTTAGGTGGTTTAGTGGGCAACATTGTTGTTGCTTAGGTGAAGTCTAAATCATCTAGAGTTAGGTGGTTTAGTGGGCAACAAAGTTGTTGCTTAGTTGAAGTCTAAATCATCTAGAGTCGGGTGGTTTAGTAGGCAATAGAGTTATTGCTTAGTTCTTTCTTTTTAGTAGAGTTGCTACATTGAGGGGGAAGAGATTTAGAGGTAAATTCCTAGGTTACAAGAGTCTGTAATTTGAATCATTGCTCCGTTTGAATGAAATGGAGTTTGGGTTGAAATCCTGTAAGTACAGGTTGTGGTTTTCACCGCCCTTGAACAAGGGGATTTCACGTAAAATCATTGTGCCTGATTTACTTTGAGCTATTTATTTTTGGCACTTTTATTTCAGCTACTGTTCTTGACTGATAGTAGAGGCCTATATTTCCAACAATTTTCAATTGCTATTTTATTTTTTGGGATTTGTGTTGTTATGATTACAAGTTGTCAAGAAGAATGGTGAACTTTGCTAAAGAAATTAGAAGCTTCGTATTTGACCAATAAATTCTTAGCAGAGAATTAAAATATTATTTTAAAATTATAAGTAATTTATTTATATGTTTCTAATCTTGTCTTTTTCATATGTTAGAATATGTTATATTTACTCATCTACACATAATTATTTAAGTATAATTTATAATATAATATTTTAAGAGAAGTGAAAAAAATAAAATAATACGTCCTTAATAAGAAATTGAGTTAATGAAAAGTAATTCTCCCATCAAGAATGTTGTGGGTATGAGTAGGGTGTTCACAGGTCGGTTTGGATCGATTATTGGTCAAAACCAAAATTAAATCAATTTAATCGGTTTTAAAATTATCAAAACTAAACCAAACCAAATATAATATACATTTATCAGTTTGGTGGTTATCGGTTTGGTTTGGTTCGGTTATTCGGTTAGTAATCATACACAAAAATAAAAGAAACAATTCATTCAAAATATGAAAAAAATGACAACAATTCATTCAAAACAAAAAATAGTTAGAATGACTTAAATTACTGAACTTTCGATCACTAAATTTACTATCAATAAAGCTTTAAAATTCACTATATTGGCCTAGAGGGAAAGACAATAACATTTTCAGTCCCACAAAGAATTGTCATATATACTCATATACATGAAATCAATAAGATAAATGTTTCATCTTGGACATTTTTGCTTTCAATATGTAAATTATAAAGAAATTTTAATAAAAATATGTATAAGATCTTTAAAATACTTTATAAAAATAATATATTAAATATGTATATTAATAAAATATATGTATATAATTCATCGGTTCGGTTACTTCTTCGGTTTTTTCGAATAAAATCATAACCAAACCAAATACTATCGGTTTTCAAAAATCTAAAACCAAACCAAACCAAACCCAAATAAAATCGATTTTATTTTATCGGTTTGATTTGATTTTTCGATTTAGATCGGTTTTTTTCCAAACCGTGAACACCCCTAGGTATGATTATGATTGCAAAATATTGTTAAATTTAAAATGCCATGTATGTATTAGTAATCCAATATTTTTTTTTCTATTGATTTGTCAAATATTTTTTAATTTATTTTTTCTTGTCATTTTTAATAAATCAAGGAAGAATAATTTTGTTCTTCCTATTATATCCTCAATTTATTAATATTGAGTTATTGTTTTTGAAAATGGAGTAAGTAAATATGTATAAGACTCTACCAATAATCAATTAATAGGATCTATCAACTATTAGTGATAAAATGATAAACTCACCATATCAATCATTGTCTTCTTAATAGGTGTGCCAAGTCAAAATTTGACAAGTAAAAAGGGATGGAGGGAGTAATTACTTAATCTATGCTAATTAATTATAATATCAATGCTATAATTCGTAATTTAATAAAGCCAATGAAGTTGACATTAACACCCTGTTTGGATGGTTGTTATCCGTTAGTTAAGATATAATGTTTGTTTTTTTATTATTATTTAAATTTCATTATATCGTATTGTTTAAATTCATTGTTAAGTAACGACGAAAAGACCAGTGTTATATAATGATTGATTTGGTGTGATCGCGTCGTTACTTTAATATTTCTTCCCATTTTATTTTTACATATTATTTAATAATTTTATGTTATCCTTTATCCTACATTTCATAGTAGCTTTATATCGTAAACTACTTTTCTGATAGGTTGATCATTCAAATTAAGTAGGTGTGACATTATGCAATGACGAAAAATGATACAATTTATCCAAACATTGTTATCATAACTCAGAATCGTTTGGTAAGGTATATAAAAATAATGTTAAATAGAGTGTATTAATAGTGCTTGTGACCATCTCCAACCCACCTCTATTTTACTCTCCATTCTCTATATTTGAAGAGTAAAATAGAGAATGCCCTCTTCAACCCCTCTCCATATCACTCTCTATACTCCATTTATAGAGAGGTGAATAGTAGTTTCACACTCTCTATTTCACTTTTTTAATATTTATTATTTTTTTATTACTTTCTAATTAACATATTATTTTACATATAATGTCATTAATTAAATATCTAATATTCCTACTTCTTTTTAAATGTAATATAATATTTTAAATAACATATTATTTAATATATACTACTTTTATTCCGAATTAATAGTATTTTAATTTTTTCTAATTTTCATGAACAATATAATTTGATTTTATTATTAATTTTCCCTATAAAAAATACACAAAATCTAAATGATAAGATGAAAAATTTAATTTAAAAATACAACACATAATATGATAATTTAAATACAAGATAACAATACAATACATAACATAATAATTAAAATACAAGATAAAATACAATACATAACATAATAATTAATTCGTGATAAAACAAGAATCATGCCAAAAAGATGTGAACGTGCATTCGGAGTTTTGCAATCACATTTTGCAATTTTTGCAGGACCGTCACTTTTTTGGAGAAAGGAAGTGCTACATGATATAATGATTACATGTATTATATTGCACAACATGATAATTGAGGATGAACGTGATTTTAATGCACCAATTCAAAATGTCGTAGAGGCTCCAATTCCAACGACAAAAATGGAGGTAGATGAAAATCTCCAATTTGAACAACTTTTAGCTAGACATAAAAAAATTAAGGACAAAAATGCTTATTTTGAACTCCGTAATGCACTAATATAAAAAAATTAAGGACAAAAATGCTTATTTTGAACTTCATAATGCATTAATAGAGCATTTATGAGAACAACATAATAACTTCGAAAATTGAGTGTTTATGTAATTGTATTTAACTTTTATTTGAATTTTTTCATTAATTTGTATATTATATAATATTTTCTAGCAATTTATGTTATTTAAAATTTAGAATAAAATATAATTTTATATTAAAATAAAAAAATTGAAAAAATAATTTTTATATCACATGAAAATGATATAAAGTAATATTGTGAAAAAGAAATAAAAGATTTATATTATGAAATAAGAAAATAAGAATGAAATAGAAATAATAATATAATATTGAAGAGAGAGAAAAATATTCTTTTTAGAGAGTAAGACAGATAATTGGGTTGGAATTGATTGTTTGAAAAAATAGAGAACTCTATATTTAGAGAGTAAAATAGAGTGTAGAGTTAGAGATGCCCTTAGACGATCTCCAATTCCACTCTATTTACTCCCCATTCTCTATATTTGGAGAGTAAAATAGAGAATGAGCTCTCCAACCACCATTCATGTCACTCTTTATTCTCTATCACTTTTTCAATATTTTATTATTATTTCTATTATTTTGTAATTAACATATTATTTTTCATAAAAGGCTATGAATTAAATCTCAAATATTTGTAATTCTTTTTAAATGTAATATAATATTATTAAAAATATATATTATTTAATATTTACTATTTTCATTCCGAATTAATAAAATTTCAATTTTTTAATTCTCCTTTTGTCAATTTAATATAATTTGATTTTATTATTAATTTTCACTATAAAGAATGCACAATTTTATATGGTCTACAATTGTTCAAACTATTTGTAATACACGTTCTCAAAAGAAGAAATATTACGCGATGAAGCAAGAATCGAACAGAAAAGATGTTGAACGTACATTTAGAGGTTTGAAATCATGTTTTGCAATTATTGTAGGACGATCACATTTTTGGAGAAAGGAAGTGCTGCATGATGTAATGACTACATGTATTATATTGCACAACATGATAATCAAGCATGGACGTAATCTTAATGCACCAATTCAAGATGTCGTAGAGGCCCCAAGTGCAACAACAAAAATGGTAGTAGATGAAAATCTTCGATTTGAACAATTTTTAGCTAGACATAAAAAAGTTACGAACAAAAATGCTCATTTTGAACTCCATAACGTGTTAATAGAGCATTTATGTAAGCAACGTAATAATCTTGAAAGTTGGGTATTTATGTAATGCTTATATAATTACTTTTCATTAATGATTTCACTTTTATTTAAATTGTTCATTAATTTGTATATTATATAGTATTTGCTTCCAATTTATGTTATTTAGAAATTTAGAATAAAATATAATTTTATATTAAAAAAATTGAAAAAACAAAATTTTATATCACATAAAAATTATATAAAAGTGATTATTTCAAAAAAAAAAGAAGAAGAAAAAAGAGATTTATATTATGAAATAAGAAAATAAGAATGAAATAGAAATAATAATATAATATTAAAGATAGTATAAAATATTATTTGAGTAAAATAGAGAATTGGGTTTGAGTTGATTGTCTGAAAAAAACTAAAGAACTCTATATTTGGAGAGTGAAATAGAGAACAAGGTTGGAGATGCCCTAATCATACATAAATTACTTTTTATGCATTGTTTAGTTTGGTCGCTTTGGTGTATAAAAAAGGCATGCATTGCATAAAAATATTTATTTACAAAAAATATCAATCATAATTGGATCTTTATCCATGCTAATGCAACACATTAAAACGCTTTGCATTACTAATACCTAGAAATTCATGGTATTAATAATACACTCCTAATACACAATAAAGTGAAAAAATGTATCAAACAAGATACTACTAATATATAAATCTAATGCATGCATTATTTTTGCTAATATACTTTATCAAACGACTCCTAAACAATACATTAGCACACAATACACTAGGGTTGCATATCAGTCGGTTCGATTTTGAAGTTTATCGATTTGATTTAACGGTTATCAGTTTGTAGGCATGCTAAACCGTTAAGAACCATTAAGATATTGACTTATCAAGTATCAATTTATTGATTGTTATCGATTTAGCCGTTAAGATTCGATACAAAAAATAAATGATTGAAAATCAATTACGGCGACAAGCTAAATAAACCATACACATGAGTTGATAGATTATATCTTGCTAAAAAACAACACTAACACATTGTAGAATAATCAAAAGTTTGAGATTGTTGGAAATAAAAATATGAAACTAAATCCTAAGTCGAGGACTGTATATACCGAATGGTATAGATATAATTTATTAATTTACTATGAGGTTATTGGTTGACCTACTAAGAAAAAAACTCAAACCGTTAATAACCAATAATCCAATGATAAAACAAACTAAAACCATTATCAAAATCGTTAAACCAATAGCCTATTATGATGAATCAATAATTTTTTTCGATACAAATTATCAATTTCGATTCAAGTTTATGCACAATACAATAAAATACTATACATAAAACCTAACAACCATCCAAAAAAAAGTGCTAAGTGTGACGTCCCGCCACTCGGCTAGCCAGAGTTCGCGTCCGAATAGGGGCGGAAGGTTCTAGAATTGAGAAGAGGCTTACAGAGAACTCTAGAAACCTTTAGATTCTTCAAACAGGCTTTGGAGAACTCTAGAGTGTGTAGGAAATTCTAGAGTTAGGACTAATGTATAAATATCTTAGGAACTTGTAAAGTAAATATTATTTACACTTAGACCCTTAAATGTTAGTATAAATAGAGGTGCCATTAATTTGCAAGGCACCAAACAAGTTGTAAACATTCTCCAAGCAATATAAAAAGCCTTCTTCCAAACTTTTCAATATTATCTAAATCTTCCTTTACATTCTCATAGCGATCTCAATTTCAAAGGGCTTACTTGAGCTTACGAGATCACGGAGCTTTAGCCCAACACTATAAGTCCGTGACATAAGGCATTCAAAAATGAAACGAGGGTCTACTTCGGCGTCAGCACTTTGAGTACTGTATACGACATCCATTCTTTCGCCGGCAAACAATCCGATTTCGCCCTTGCGATTGTGAAACACGGGCACAATGCCCATTGTTGAGCCGATGAACGGCGACGGCAGCGCAAGAGTCGTAGTCAACGACGTTGAAGACGCTGGTATAGTGGAATTGGTTGGACCGTCTTCCATTGATTCTCCCTCTTTTCGGACTTCTGATACTGCTGAATCTTCAATTTCCATTTCTGATGATCAAATTGCTCCTCTATTGATCCAATCAGAGAGGCCCAAGATCAATATCTTCACCATTTCTTATCCCAGGGAAAAGCCCAATAAGGTAAACTCCGCATTAAGTTTGTTTTCGATTTCCAATTATTAGTTAGATGACTAGTCAAAATGCACTCTTATATATCTAATTCTCTGTACGATGAATAGTTCCATTCAATAATTAATACTCCACAGGGATCTTAGTAGCTCTTGTCCGGTTAAATGAACTTCCACGTTGTTTGGTGAGGGTTCAAGTCCCCAACCTTGTAATCCCCTTCCCGGCTTCCCCGTTTTCCCTTAAGAAAAAAAAAAAAAAAAAATATGTACTCCTACAGCTAGAAAGAATAATTTGGTCAGTGTACAACGATAAAGAATCTTCTTTTAAAAAAAAATGAGGTAGGGGGAGGGAGAATAGGAGAGGGGATTACAAGACATGGAATCAAACCTCACCAACAAGGTGAAAGTTCAGGTAGCCAACCAACCGAGCTACTAAGATCGCCTGAATCGTTTAGCTTTTTGAATGAAAGTTTCATTTTTTTAAAAAAGAACTAACATATGATACTATGTCTATGTGTATTACCGTTTCTGTCTCTCCTGCTTCCATTTTAGTGCTGGCTAACATTCTATTTCTCCCTGGAGTTTAACTTAAGTATGGATATTGTATTATGTCTATCTGTATTGCCGGTTCTGTCTCTTCTGCTTCCATTTTTGTGCTGGCAAACATTCCATTTCTCTCTGGAGTTGGACTTAAATTACATAATAACAAATTACAATTTTTTACGAATAGAAGTGGTTAGAAAATATTTTGAAATCTTCATAGTAAAAGAAATTGTTTTGCCTTCAGAATAATAACAGTGCCATATCAAATGGTTCAAAGGGAGTATGGCATACTTGTTTCCCTTTTGAAGAAGCTGCATTAACTTATCCAGAAAGAAAAAAAGAAAAAGTTTGATAGAACATTTGAAATTTTCTGCAAAAGGTAGTGCTATTTATTTATTTAAAATACATAACAGGCAGAATATAGATGTACGCTCAGTCATCAATTAAGCATTCTCACATGCTATAACCTTACTTTGGTTCTTTAGTAACGAACATTTGGTTTTGATGTGATATTTTCTTTTCCATTAGTTTCCCAAATATGGATGAGATTCTAGAATTATAGTTAGATCCTCTACGTCACAAAGGAAAACAAGGAGAAGAGAGAGGAAAAAAGAGTTCTTTCTTGAAAATCCCCAATTTTGGAACAGTTGAGGTGCATTTAGAACATACTACTATTTCTGGTGGTCAGATGATGAGAAAGGTTTTGATACAGTCAAGTCCGGGAATGTAACACGATTTCTACTATACATGTTTTTCTTTCTAAC
Source organism: Solanum bulbocastanum (assembly GCA_037074985.1). Lineage (NCBI taxonomy): Eukaryota > Viridiplantae > Streptophyta > Magnoliopsida > Solanales > Solanaceae > Solanum > Solanum bulbocastanum. The sequence continues at coordinate 37,697,237 of CM073601.1, forward strand.
AATCCTAATATATCTACAAAAATGTTTTCTACTATGACATGTTGTACTTTCTAAAAGTATCCACTTTTTTCCTTTGCCTCGGTTATCATATTATTTTGTTGCTGCTACTACTCTCGTCTACATTAGTGTCAGCATTGGTTGCTTCGCTATTGTATTTCCTTTCTATACTTGATTTTGATATACTTCCTGAGCCATGGGTATATTGGAAATGGCCTCTCTACCTTTACAAGGCAGGGGTAAGGCTGCGTACATACCATCCTCCCCAGACACCACTTGTGGGATACACTGGGTTTGTTGTTGTTGTAGTGAACATGCGTCTATTATCAGAATACTGAACTTGTTCTTCTTTAGGTTCTAGGGTTGACCTTTCTCTAGGAAACATCTAGTCATGATATTAGTATATAGACATTAATTCTATTACGTACTCTCTTATCTTAAAGGAGGGAATGATCACAGTATATTTTCCCGCTTAGTTGGGTTATCTATTTCTTTCTCACAGAATGAATACTTTAGGTAAGCACAAAAATGTCTACATATTATATTTCCCTGCTCTATTTGATATTCTTGATTTTGGGAAAATTCTCTGCTCTCATGAGCTATTTTAACTGTTTATGGTATTGTGATCTAAATCAAAAATAGTTCTTCTACTTTTTCATGCTTAATTAGGTTTTGACACCTTGCAGGAGGAAGTTATAAGAGTAGTTGAAACCGACAAATCACCCTTTCTGCAGTTTATTTTCTGGCTCTGGAGTGGAGCGAGATACTCTGGTTTGCTATGCATAGTCGTGTCATGTACTATCTACTCCATGATGGAAATTGTTTCAGATGTTTTTACTGGTCAGTAACTTATAAAACATTCAGACCCTTACAAATTTTAGCTCGTTGTCCCTTCATATTCCACGGACCTGTGGGTCCTTTGGCATTGTTTTTCCTTTTGAGTAGTGTAATAAGGTTTAACAGCAGTGCATGATTTTGACCTATTGCTGTATGCTTTTGGTTCTGCCTTTGAATAGGAAATTGCCATGCAACTTTTGATTTTCATAGAAGTTCATTGAGTAAGGTTTTGATGGTATTATTGTACATGGCCATATATTGTGTATGTTGATGCATACTTCAAGATGTATCCAAAGTTTTATGATTGACTTGTAGCTGTGATACTAATATTTGTTTTCGTCTTTTTCCGAAATGGCAGCTCAATCAGTACCTCTTTTTGAAATAGCCTTTGCAAGATGTACAGTAGTCCTAATTCTTTCCTTTGTGTGGATAAGGAAAAGTGGTCAACCAATATTTGGACCAACAAGTGCCAGGAAACTTTTGGTCTTAAGAGCTCTCAGTGGATGCATCTCCTTGCTGAGTTTTATCTACAGGTAAGAAAACCTAAGCCCCTCAATCCACCTTCCAGATGGACCATGTCAGTCTAATCAATAAATTTAGAGGAGTACTTACTCCTGTTTGCAAGAAGTCAGTCTTTCTACATTTAGGATATATGAAATGAAATCTTCCTGATTCTTCCACTTTTACTTTTATTCTCATCTGGGTTCACACTATTTGAGGGTTTGATTGACTTTGCTTCATCTTGCTGACCTGAAACAGTTGTTTACAATTTCGAAGATAGTTAGTGAAGACACAATATATATCTCATCTGCCATGCCTATACTGTTAAAGTAACTTTGGAAGTTTTAATTGAATAATTCAATAATTAATCACAATGTTCAAAATGAAATGAGCATCTATATCAATTGAGAATAACAAGTAACATATAAAGGGGAATGAATTGTGTTATACATCTGATTTAATTGTATACATAAGAAGTAGCACATAACCGTGGACAAAATTTAATGGGAATTAACAAGTTGGAAGGAGGAGAAAAAGGCAGTCATATCAATATAACACGTAAATGGATTTCCACAGTTCAAATTTCCCTTCATTTACATTACGACAGAGTGCCACTGCTATAATCAATCTATTTTACGTTGATTATTTCGTTTTCCTATTCATGCTACAGCCCCTTCATTGACCCTGTAAAATATGATTTTGTAAACATGATTTACTAGTAACCATGAAACAGTCAATTTTATTTTCCAGCATCCAGCGGCTACCTGTGTCTCAGGCTATCATATTGAGTTTTACTGCTCCAATTATGGCTTCAACTGTGGCTAGAGTCACGTTGCATGAGAAACTAAAAATTGCAGAAATTGGAGGTATGGTCGTATGCAGAACTGATTGAAGTCCTAGCTGATCTTTTATTTTTCTTTATCATTTAAACCTGCATGGAGTGTGCATAGTTTGCTGTTCCAACTTGATTGTGGTGTTTGGAGCAGATAACAAGACTATATATTTTTTTTCATGTCTGGGCTTTAGGGGCTCACAGGTAGTTGAAAATCTGAATGTTTTCTCAACCTCTGTGAAACTGAGAGAATTGTGAATGTACATCTTGTTCTTGCACCCACACGTTATTGTAAATTGGTTGGAACGTCTGGTCCTTCTCTTTTCCTTCTTCTTGTGGAGTGCCCCTCGGCACGCGGTGTAGGTGCTTGAAAATCTGAATTATCTTAACTTATAAAACTGAAAGATAAATAGGAGATGATGCATTATTCTTGCATCCACCATGACAACATTGCAATCCGTTAAATGTCTGGTCCTTTCATATTCCTTATCTTTGACAGCACAGCCCCCTTTTTGTTTTTGGGTGTGTTGAAGACATAATTAAGTAATTAAAAATGTGATTTCTCTAACAACTTAAGTTTTTAGATGAGATGGTTGCACACTTCAATCTCGTATTGAAGGAGGCAGAGGTCCTGAGTTCAAATCTCATCCCATCCATTATTAAAAAAGAAGCTTCACGTGCTTTCCTCATCAAAAAGAATCAAGTTCACACATGAGCAGTGTGCTGAGGACATAAATAAGTAATTAAAAGTTTTCTCTTTATAACAATTTAAGGTTTTAAATAAGATGGTCACACTTCAATAGGTTGCAAAGGTGGGGTTATAGATGCTTGAAAGTCTGAAGTTTCTCTTAGTGCCTACAAACTAAATGATAGAGGGGCAGATTATATTGATCTTGAATTCAGTTGTTCCGTTTCATATGTGCTGCCCAGCTTAAGGAATCAGGATATCTAAGAGTTCCTTCAGCCCTTCCAGTTTTCGTAAGTTGAGCGATGCTTTTAATTTTCCAATCTTGACAACTTCTCCAATCCATTGCTGCTCTACACTGACTAGTGGTTATTTCACTATTAATGGCAAAACTATACATGCCAGGGAACTCTTCTTTAAGAAGAACATATATCTAATGGAGATTTCGTATATCAGTCATGATTTATATGCTTCTAGAGGACCCTTAGTTAACTGAGAAATCCGCTGTCCTATGAGAAATTCGTTTTTTTTGTTGTTTCTAGGGTAGGTTTCTTAATTTCCTATCTCTTATTCTTTTGTTGGTATTCTTTATCACTATTGTCTTGTTGCAGGTTTAGCTAGCAGTTTCTTTGGTGTGCTGTTTATTTTTCAACCAATGGTCAGAACACAAGGTACAAAAGTTAATACATAAATGTGACTGATTTAGTGCCAAGTTTTTTTTTTTTTTGGAGAGTTGGTACCAACTATCAAACTATTTAGAACTAAGTGATTTTCTGTTGATTTAACCAAAATACGACAACATTTTGATACAAATCAAATTTTAATTTTGACGTCAAATGTTCAACACACCCAGTGCAACCCCAGGGGGCTTTGGGGAGAGTAGAGTGTATGCAAACCTTACACCTACCTCGTGGAGGTAGAGAGACTATCTCCGAAGAATCCCAGGCTCAAGCGTAGCAAATAAAAGTAGTTATGAAAAGGAAAGCAATGCAAAACATACATGAAAGGAATAGTAACAACAACAAAAAATGTGATTATGCAAGCACAATAAATAGCAGATGGCAATAGATATCAAAGGCAAGAAACTACAAAAATAAAACTAATAAATAAGACTAATACTACGACAGGCACCACCAAGCCTAAACCTGTAGAAAAGCAAGCTAACATTCCAATTCCTGCTAAGCTTCTACCCCGATAAACGACCTCCATATTGTACTATCTAAGGTTATGTCCTTGCTAAGATGAAGCTGCATGTCTTGTCTAATCGCCTCTCCCCAATACTTTTTCAGGTTACCTCTACCTCTTGTACGCACTATATCCAACCTCTCACACCTTTTCATTGGGGCATCTACACATCTCTTTTTCACATGCTCAAAATATCTCACCTTGCATTTCTCATTTGTCCACCTTAGAGGCCATTTCCACCTTGTTCTAGATATTTTCATTCCTCGTCTTACCACTCCTAGTATGCCTACACATCCATCTCAACATTCTCATTTTCGCAACTTGCATCTTCTAAACATGAGAGTTTTGCACTAGCAAGCACTCTGCTCATACAACAAAGTATGTCTAACCACCACACCGTAGAACTTACCTTTAAGTTTAGGTGGTACCTTTTCATCACACAAGGCTCTGGAGGCAAGCCTTCATTTCATCTACGCCGTCACCAATATGATATGTGACATCATCGTCGATATCCCCATTGCATTATATTAAAGACCCAAGATACTTAAAACTCTCTCTTGGGGATAGCCTATGTGTCAATTCTTACTTCCACACTTGCCTAATGCACTGCGTCACTGAATTTGCTCTCCAAATATTTTGTTTTGGTCCTGCTCAACCTGAACCTTTTGAACACCAAAGTTTGTCTCCACACCTCCAACCTAGCATTAATTCCACCGCAAGTCTCATCAATTAGTACTATGCCATCTGTAAATGACATACTCCATGACACCTCATCTTGAATATACCACGTCAATTTATCCATCACCAAGGAAAATTGAAACGAGCTAAGCTCTAATCCTTGGTGCAACCTCATCTTGACTGGAAAATGCTCCAAGTCTCCTTCTACTGTTCTTATCTGAGTGTTGACTCCATCATACATGCCCTTTTTCTCCCTAATATAAGCCACCGGTTCACCTCTATCCTCCGGCATCTCCAGAGGACTTCCTTCGGGACTTTGTCGTAGGTAAGGTCCATTAACACCATATGTAATTAGCTTTTATAGTCTTATGCTGTTAAATAATTGCTGATTGTGTTTCTTCTAAATTTGACAGTACAGATACTGTTTTCACCATGCACATTTATGTGCAAACCTGACTAGAGTCCTAGTGCCCCCCAAATGTCTCACTCTCTTGTTACCTATCAGTTCAATGTGCAGTGAAGTGTGATAGCTATTCTATGATCTCTTCTTATCCCAGAAAGAGTTTCCCTAAAGAAATCCTTGTCCCATCCCATCATCAGAATCCGACTTACGTTAAGACTACCCACTTTTGGACCTTGTTAACACCTTTGTGCTTACAATTGTTTGTTTCAGAGTGGTTCATCTCCAGCTCATTCTTCCATTCTCAGTGGTATCTTAAAAATAGTTTTCCCTTTATTAGCTCTACCAGAAAGTGTTTTCTTACCCAAGACGTAGTTTTTTTACTTGTACTTGCTCATCTTAAAGGCCCTCTTACAAGAATTGTACATTTTTCATATGTATTTCTGTAATAGAAAAATCACTTGATTTTATAGTCTTTTACATTTTAAATTATATTTTAAGCAATTAAATCAGTTAGCTTGCTGGAACTAGTAGTCAATTGATAGTGCCCTCTATCTAAATTGAGGTTAGGGCCTGGATTTATTACATGTTTATAGGAGAAATGAACTGCTCCCACTAGGACAGGATTAATTGCACCTTCTTATGTTTGGAAAGATTGATCTGCTCAATAACCAAACACTTACAATCTCATTTGGTTTGCTATTTGAGTTCTCAAAGTATCAGCATGGAACTTTTTTGCAGGAGTTTTCCCAAGTTCAATAGAAGTGAGTGAATCTCACATCTTTGCTGTTCTGATTGGCTTATTTTCATCTGTCGCTAGTGGAGTCACCTACTGCCTTACAAGAGCAGGAGCCAAGGCAGCAGATCAACCTGTGTAAGATTGTTTACTTGCTACTCTCATCTAAGGGATGCTTGTTGTATCATTATTAATATGCGTTGACTTGTTCCCCCCTCCCCCACAAGTCTGGTGAAGTGCATAACCGGCACCCGATGCCTTTTAACTTTTTTTGAGCAACAACCAGACTTAGCTGCCCATCATAATGAACAATGCATACATCATATCGTAAAACATTTATAACTTTAAATTTAAACATATGGCTCATGTGCCCTAAGCCATGAACTGAAAAGCATAAGTTTAGCTATAAGCCACAAAATCATAAATGTGGAATCATAACATAATCAAACATGAGGACAAAAGATATAGGATCCCATGTACATAACTAGACCTCTCATTGTGTGTGTCATGGAACCTCTAAAGACGTAAATGAGAGTAAGGGCTTGGGGCATTCCACGGCTCAACAAAAGAATAGTATAAAGTACCAGCGCCGATTGATGATTTAGGTGGGGCTAACAAAAAATGATTGAAAGGAAAAGGCACTTAGCTCGTGTAGTCTACTTTGGGAGCTCTTGAATTTGCCATAACACAACCAACAAATTACCCATAGGATTGTCATTGACTCCTTCCGATAAGGTTGGAGTGAAGCCTTAGAAAACATGAGCATGCACAATAAGAAAAATATCATAAACATTTTGCAGATACATTCGTAAAAAACGATAAACATTTCAAAGAAAATCATAACCAAAAATTGTGCCAACATGTATTTAACTTAACTAAACTACTTTACTTTAACTTGGGAGTCCCTATATACATCGACACAGTCATAATTGTGTAGTGGTGTCCATCATGACGAACGACCACCACTCAATCGACAAGGATGTTTCACCATAATGCTGTATAGTTTGGTAGGCTAACACTAATGGCACCTCCTTTAGGGATGGTAAGAGTAGTCGCCATTCAAAAAGGTATAAACTATAATCCTACACGTGAATGTATCGTTTTTACATACAAACATACCTTTTATAGGAAGCTAATATCCTCTTAGTAAGGTCCTCCAAAATATACAACTTTTAACATGTGATTACATTTAGGTCCTCCCAAAACATATAACCTGTAACATGTGGCTGACATAGACACCCTTAGTTGATCTTTTTGAATGCCCCCTCTATCCCAATATACGTGACATTATTTGATTGGGCACGGAGTTGAGAAAGAAAGGTTTTTCAAGCTTGTGGTCTAAAATAAGTGTGAAACGTTTGGCTATAAATAATCTCATTAAGGATAAAATGGGAAGTTTAAAGTTGGAAGTGTTAATAAATATAGAAATGTGTCTTTCATTTTCCAAAATAATAATAATATAGAAATATGTATTCTTTTTGGAATAAACTAACTGGCCTACATAAATTGGGATTAATACGTAGCACAATAAACATTAACATATCATTTGTACTTGCAAACAAATCAATAAGTTTGAAATGAAGTAATCAAAGGAGACATGGTTCGATGACGAACTTAAGCTTAGTTCTCAAAACATACATAAAGTGCTAAAATCATAAGGCAATAAATAGCTAAAATAGGAAAGTTTATGCATATACATGTTCATAAGATAGCAAAATACTACGAGCACCCAATGGTGTGGCCTAGTGGTCAATGAAGTGGTTCAGCACCATGAGGTCTTAGGTTCAAATCCTAGTAGAGACAAAACAATAGGTGATTTCTTCCATCTGTTCCACCTTGGTGGACAGAGTTACCTGGTATTTGTGCTAGTGGGAGGTGATATGTATCCTGTGGAATTAGTCGAGGTGTGCGTAAGCTGACTCGGACACCACGGTTATTAAACAAAGATAGCACAAGGTAACTTTTCAGAAACATGGAGAGTATAGCTCACTTGCCCCTAAGAACTCATACTTTCTGAACATTTTTTTTTTTATGACAAGGGAAACCCGCAGCCGCTAAGAAGATGTAATTTTAAAAAATGCCTTGAAGGTAGGTACATCTCAAGTTGCCTCGTCTCAACTTCCCAAATAATTAAGCGACATCCAAAAGTGTCAATAATATCAATCTAAATATTCATAATTGAAATCAATTTCCGTCCAAAACTATCTCAACACCACCCATCTAGGATTAAGGATTCATACATTGGCAACGCGCCATCCAAATCCCATCCCCTCATAAATCTAATTCATGTCCACCAACTCCAATACATATATTCAAGTCGTTGGGTGGTGGTGGGGTGGGTGATGGTATTAGAACAATTATTTCTTTCATTCGTTAACCCTTGATTACTATCATCTTCCTCACAAACCTCACCTTTGGGGTTCAATATCCTGTTGAAATCACAATTTTTACCCACAAATACTTTTAATGAACTTATTTAAGCACCATAATGGAAGCTCAAAGTATGAAATTACCTCTTTGAAGTAAAATCTTAACTTGGAAGAATGTTGGGTTTCTTGGTCAATCTTGAGATATATGTGGATTCCATGGGATTCGGGTGTTATTACTTGTAATAAATGAGTGAAATATACACAAAACCATCATAAATAGCTCACCTTTGAAGTGATAATGGCTTGGCAAAGTCTCCTCCTCAAAAGCTGTCAACAACCTCTCCAAAACTCATTTATCTCTCCCCCTAATTTTAACTTATATTTAGAGCTCAGAGGGTCTCGTGCTGGGCATGACCCTATCACATGCGGTCCTTTGGCCTTGCCTTTCCTTGCGAGGTGGCATGACCCTATCACATGCGATCCTTTGGCCTTGCCTTTCCTTGCGAGGTGAGGCCATTATGAGGCTGGATGATCTGTCCCAGCTTCATTGTAATGAGCATGCGGCACATGCTCTAGTATCTGGTCCTGGAGTTGAGCATGCGATATCGCTAGATTTTCATCTGGACTGATCCCCTTTTCCGCAACTCCAAGTCCCTCATGCGATAGGCGTGTAACACTTGTCCATGGCATGATCTGGGACTTCATCTTCTTTTATATTTTGATATTTATAGTCATGTTGACACTTGAATACACTTCCCAAATTGTACTATACATATGTGACCATGTCCCAATGATCTTATCACCCTCGTCTAGCTCTGTACACACCCCGGGATTACTTTAAAACTGCATCAGGGTCGTACATTGCCTTAACTAGTGTTAAAAGTTTACGGGGCTTCACACTTGTTTTACAGATAGAGTAGAATAATTTTGTTCTCTATATTCCCTAATTAGGAAAAGGTATGTTAATTAGATTGTACTGTATGGATGAACACAGCCTTCAAATTCTGTTGTCAGTCGGTTTAGGGAATAGTTTCCTTTACAGATTTAAACCACGTGGAGGACATGAATACTGATCAATTACATACATGACATAAAAGGTTGTTAATATGCAAGACATTGTGGCTTTTCCAAGGACCGCCAACAAAGAAGAAATATATTCTCATTTGTGCTTTTAATCACACCTGACCTTTGATGTAAACTCACAGTAAGTCAAGATTTCTCAAATGTTCTAAAGTACTGAAATAACTTGTAGAAAATAGAGTTTTTCCTTTCTGGCTTTGATCAGTCCAAACGCTTGATGCCAAAAGTTCACATGGGTGGAGCTAGTTTCACAAGATTTTCAAAGGTTTTTTTGACTATTGTGATCATGTTTAGTATGCAAAAGAACAATTTAGATGCCAAAAGTGTACAGGCTCCGTTGCTCTTCTTACATGACTCTTCGCTCCCCTAAAGTGCTTCTTAAGTAATAATCTTTTTCTTTCAGGCTTCCAGTGCTTTCGTTTGCTCTGCTTGCTAGTCCTGCTGCTGCAATATCTACTTTTGCCTTTGAAGTAAGATACTTTACATATTGTTGTTCTTTGTTAAATAAAGAGGCAAATGCATATAATACTGGTAAATTATAAATAGTGCAGGTTTCATATGGTATTTGCTGTGATAAATGTTCATTAAGCATTCACAGAGGCTTACTATGAAGTGTACATTGATGCTATTGTAGAAAATATTTCGGATATAATTGTACACCGGAAACTCTCCTCTTCATGGTGAATAGAGTGATTCATTCTTCATTTTACCTTGTCCAGAAAATGGACGGTCTTCTTGAATATTCTAGAGCGATAGTTTGAATTGCCTACATTTGTGTTTTTTTGGTAAAAAGGTTGTATTTAAGGGACACTTATCAATATAGATATAGTTTGGCCAAACTAGTTTACAAAATAAGTAGAAGTATGGCCGAAGTATAAGCAACATATGTACTGGTTATGTACAGGTATGTATATTATATGTATAATATGTATATTTTTAGGATAAGTATACACAACCTAGACATTGTGTACATATATTGTTAATTAGATCACCCAAAAGGCATGCCACTGCCTTTATGTTGGAGAGAGTAATTTTCAATTTTCTTGTACTAGAAGAAGTGTTAGAGTGAACTTGCAAGAAGAAAATAAAAGGATTATTTTCTAAGTTCAGGTTCAATAGCCACCTGTATCTCTCTGTACTCATGAGTTAAATTTGATTGGAGTTGTGTGTTCTTATTTTGTTAACTTTCTATTGGTGTAGTAGTTAAGTACCCTTCTCGGCTTTTGGTTGATCCTTTTTCCTAATTGTCTTATTTTGTTGAATGCAGAACTTTGTACTCCCTAGTTTCTATTCTGTCCTTCTGATGGTTGTACTTGGTGTACTGTCTTTCTTTGCAGAGGTACTATTGTGAACTCTAATCTGGTCATGTGATCAATAACTAAATTCTGATTTCTTAGACCCATCCTCTAATTTGCGCTAATAAACCCTCACTCTCCACAGATAACTTTAGCACGTGGACTTCAGCTTGAGAAAACTAGTAGAGTTGCCAATATCCAGTTTATTGAGGTATGTATCTGATCATGATTTTGTTGAGTTTCCTCTTGTACGGAGAAGCTTTCTTACCTCTGATTGTTCAATCTGCACAATAATTTGGACCAAGTGTAGTAGTAGTTGTTTTTGTATCTGCACAAATTGTTAGATGAAGATCAGGCTGTTGTGCTGCCATGTTTGCTTGATTTTGTCAGAATAATATTGATTAATAACGACACTCATGGAGAATAGTGAAGCTTTCTTTAGGTTAGAGCTAGAATTAAGGCTAAAAAAGGTGATCGATAATCTAGGCAACAAACATCAGATGAAATTTACATGTTATGGATGGATGCTCTTATTGCAAGTGAATGTGTAGATTCAAGATTGAAAGGGAGTGATCCTGGGGTAATGTGTAAGTTGGACATTGAAAAGGCATATGAGTTATGACCATGTAAATTGGATGTTCCTGCTGAACACTCTGAAACAAATGGGCTTTGGAGAAATATGGTTGGGCTGGATTAGATTCTGTATCAGCACTGTGAGATTTTCTATCCTTGTGAATGGTGAACCAGTGGGTTTCTTTCCTTCTGAAAGGGGAATTATAGAGGATGATCCTTTATCACCCTTCTTATTCATCTCGGTAATGGAGGGGTTTGATAGTCGATGAGGATAGCTATTCAGAACAGGTGGATCAAAGGTTTCCAGATAAATGGAAACAGTGGAGAAGCTAAAGAGATATGTCACTTGTTCTTCTGTGAGCCTCAGGAGGAGAAGATAAGATTCAAGATATTTTTATTGTTTTCTGAAGCTGCTGCAGGGTTAAAAGTTAACTGGGGAAAGAGCAACTAGTATCCTATCAAGGAAGTGGCCAACATTCAGAGGCTTGCAGAAATCTGGGTTGCAAAGTGGATAATATGCCCACAGTTTATCTAGGTATGCATTTGGGCAACGAACATAAAAATGTGAAGATATGGGACAACATTGTGGAGAAGACAGAAAAGAGATTGGCCAGATGGAAGGCACAATGTACTTCTTTAGGGGACAGACACGTCCTAATCAACTCAGTCTTTGATTCTCTTCCAACTTATGTAATGTCACCCTTTCCTTTACCTTCAAAGGTGTTAAAGAAACTGGACAGACTCAGGAGAGATTTCCTTTGGCACGGTCAAACAGGAGGTAGTTTTGAATAGCAAAAAGAGGGGTGGTCTGGGGATTAGAGATCTGAGGAGGCCAAACAATTGTTTATTGATGAAGTGGTTGTGGAGATGCAATGAGGAGGGGAAACACTGTGGAAGGACATGATCAAATGCAAATATGTTTATGATGAAAATTGGTGCAACAATGCTAGTATTGATACTTGTGGAGTTGGGTAATGGAGATCTATTCAAAATCTGTGGCCTAAGCTAGAGTCTAATCTGCACATTAAGGTGGGAGATGGAAGGAGGACTAGATTCCGGAGGTATACCTGGATTAAACAAACCCCTCTGAAGAACTCTTTTCCTGATCTGTTCATACTATGCAACAGTCCTGAGGCAAGGATCAATGAATGATAGACAACACAAGGATGGAACCTATCTTTTAGAAGACTACTGAATGACTAGGAACTTAGGAAGTGGAGAGAATAGCCAAATTACTAGAAGATGTTGGGTTTTTTACAGGCACCAACAGTGACTCTGATGCAGTGAGATGGTCACACAATGAGGATAGGATCTTCACAGTTGGCAGCGCCTACAAGTGGGAGAGCAACCAGCACAACATCAGTTACCAATGTTTGTGGAGGAAGGTTTGGAGGAATTCAGGCACCAACAAAAGTCAAATTCACCTGGTTGGTTGTTAAAAGGCATGCTTGACACACGAAGTCCTGAAGAAGAAGGGAAGATCATAGTTTCTTGGTGTTCACTATGTGGGAAGACAGGAGAAACCAACAACCATCTGTTCTTACTCTGTAGCTTCACAACACAGATATGGGCCATGTTTCTTAACATATCAGAAACTAAGTAGACTATGCCTGAACACACTGCGGATTTATTGAGCTGGTGGATTAGGAGAGGAGGCAACAATAGACAGAAGACATGGCGGAGTTTAATCCCACATTGCATATGGTGGACAGTTTGGAAGGAAAGGATTAGGAGAAATTTTGAAGATATATCCAATTCCATTCATAAGGTTAAATGGAATTGTACCATATCTCTCTGTTTTTGGTGTAAAGAGATAGGAATAGAGGATCCAGATCAGTTTATAGAATTCTCAGGATCCTTTTAAGTATTACCCTTTTTTTTTTCTTTTTCTTTTGAAGGTCATCTCCTTATTGTTGAAGAATACAACATTACCAATCCCCCCCCAAAAAAAATAAAAATAAATTATGTAAATAATAATCTCCTCTTTAAAAGTTTGTGATTTTAAATGAGGTGTTCATATAATTCAATATAGTGCGGAAGCAGGCAAAGGCTTGAATCTCACTGCACCATTGTCAAAGAATTTCCATGTACCGAGTCAAAAAAGCCTGGCTCACACTTGAGGCAATGTTAGAGATGTAGTTAAGTTGATAAAACTATCATTTCTCTAAAAGCATAAGCTTGTAGATGATGTGGTCACGTAATGCAACACTTTATTCAAACTCAAGGAACTCTAACTACAGTTATAAATGTTCGAATGGTTTATTCTTGGATTGTGTGTGTGGAATTCTTTGCAATTCAACTATGCATAGTGCTACATCACCAGAGACCTGTGAATGGAACTTGATTCACTGCAATTGCAAACTCATATTCCTCTGCCAGAGACTTACCATGCAGTAAAGTTGAAAGTTCCAGTGTAATTTATTTTTGTTCTCTGTAGAAAAATTAGTTTAATACCATACATTAGAATTGGTGTGTCAAAGTCGAGTTTTGCTTTCTCTTATCCTCTACATGCTGTGGGCCTCTTTGTAATGTGCTGAATGATATTCTTTTGTATTTCAGGTTGCACTATCACAATTTCTTGGAATGGGCTCATCAAGAATCATTCCATCTTTTGGCAGATTAGTTGGATGTATAATTATCTTGATTTCAGCATGTTGTACCATGTATATTGGACCTGAGAAAGAGATTGAATGACAAAGTTGGCTATTCCTTTTTTTTTCTGTGAGCACCGAGCATGGTGTAACTGCATGATTTTTTAATTTTATTTTTCCAATCTCTAACAACCATTTGTGTCCAATGCTTCAAGGGGTTCTTCCCTTCTTCATGAGTTCAATGAATGCCTGTTTGTGCCATCATGAGCTTGTACGACCATCTTTCCAATACTCATAAATCTCAAATGTGAAATTCTGCCAGAGTTCCATTTTTGGAAGTGTAATGCTTTGGTCATCTTTTTGTGCTTATAATAGCTTGATGTCACTGTATCAAAAAGTGGACTATCAAAGTATTTATTTTTGTTGAATACATTTGGCTTCTGAAAAACTTTTTAGCTTTCATCTGGGAAATCCCTTGTGTAAATTTCTACATTAAACTGCCATCTCTCTGAATTGAGGAGCTACTTCAAACTCCATTAGAATCTGTTCCAAATATTCTTTAAATTGCACCTCGGTACTTATATTTGTGTTCTAATTTATATCACGGTTTCTGTTAAACATCATTAAGTCTTTATACAACTTTTATCTTGGTTGCTGAAGCTCTATCCAGAGGTCTGAATGCACTAGAAGACAGCGTCTATCTTTAAGAGTTATGGTGAATCATTTATCATATGCAAATGGACATGAAATCATTGAAGATAACGATGAAGATCTGGAAAAAATATGAAGCTGCGTCTGGGTAACTAGTAAATCTGGAGAAAAGCGCATTCTATTTGCATGAGAAGACTCAAAGGATTATGTCAACAGGTTGAAGAAGATAACAAGTATGAGACAGAGGGAAAATTGTCTTTTGGTGGAAGGGCAGAACTCATCGATCGTGTTCATCAAAGTATACACCTTCAAATACTGTCAGTAATAAGTCCATTTGTAGGGGTTATTAAACAAGAATCACTCTATTCTGGCTAATTCTTCTGGAGTTAGAAGGCTGATGCTAAAAGTAGACACTGGGTGAAATGAAACTCACTGTGTTTACATAAAGAAGGAGATCTTGGTTTTCGATCCTTGGGGGATATGGAAAATAAATACAATATGAAGCTGCACCCACTCCCTGCACAGGGTAAAGGGGCTTCTACTACATGAAAGAAGATGATTGCAGTCAGACAGTAAGTAGGAGCTCTATATCATGCATTACCAAAAGTTAATAATGAAGAAGAGGTGGAGATCAAAGAATACAAGAATGTTGGAAGTTGGAACATACAAAAACTTAGAGAACAGTTGCCTAAAGAGTAGGGGTGTACATGGCTGGGTTGGTTCGGGTTTTTCAAATATCAAACCAAATCATTAGTGTCAGATTTTTAAATTTATAAACCAAATCAAACCAATAAAACTCGGGGTTTTCAACCTTGGGTTTTTCCAAACTTTTTCGAGTTTCAGATTTTTGAGTTTTTTTTGGGTAAAGTGTTCATACAACTATTTCTTTAGTCCTACCACAATACAACTATCTAAGGTGTTTCTTAAGAAAATAACACAAAATATGATATGATTAATGCCATTAAAATATCCGATAAAAAAATAATAATGAAATCGCGTAAAACATATATTGCAAATTAACAAGTCATAACGAAAATGATCATAATTTAAAAGCACTAAATCATGCTATAATAAGTTTAATAAGTATTAGTTACATGACTAATTATTAAAGGAAATTAAAATTAGATTATGTATTTTAGTTGTCTAAATCAATGTAAAACTAAAGAACAAATATTCAATATTATTGTCATTTTTAGTGTTAGAATTGATTTTCTTTTTGCATTAGTATTTATTTGATTTTGATTTAAGCTTTATTATAATTACCAACATATGTGGACTATAATCTTTATTGAACCATCCATAATTCTAAGTTTCAAACTTGAAATACTATATTAAAATATAAAAACTATGAAAAAGTATAAGAAATATTTAAAATTATATCAAAGTAAATATTTTTATGAATAAAATAAAATTTTAAAATTATATATATAATGTTGGATTGGTTTGGTCTCAGATTTTTTTTTTTTAGATAAAACCAACCCAACCCAAATATAGTTGATATATTTTTTTTCAATACCAAACCAAGTCAAACCAAATCACTAGTTGAGTTTTTTTCGGTTTGACTCGATTTGCAATTTGATTCGATTTTGTACACCCCTACTGGAAGGGTATGTGCTTCATATCACAAATTACTATAACAATAGATTCACAAGCCATGCAACAAATTCTAGAAGGGAAATGGAGTATTAGTATCATACTGGAAGACATATAAGGGTCGTTTGGTAGAGTGTATTATAAGAAATAATGCATGCATTAGCTTTGTATATTATTAGTACTTTGTTTGGTGCATTTTTTCAACTTATGTATTGTATTAGTTATACATTTTATTGTGTATTATCAATACATGGAAATCCATGATAGTAATGTAGGAAAATTTAATGCATGCATTAACATGGTTAAAAACTCAATTGTCCCTCAAAGCCTTTATTTTATTTTTTTTAATCTTTTCCACTTTATTTGTGGAGGGTATCTTTGTAACTAAATATTTTAAAGAAAATTATGTAAGGTAAGCTATTTCTAATACACCAAACTAAATAATGCATAAGAAATAGTCTCTGCATAAGTAATGCAAGGATTACTAATAGGCTCCGCTTGACTTCAGCTTTTGCAAATGATGTGACTGATAATTTTTAGACAAAATTTATTATTTTAGAATTAATTAATCCATGAAATTAATTTAAATTAATTAATTCATGTAACATAATTAATTTGAAATTTGTGAAGCTATTTCACAAAGAACCATGTCCTTCTGAATAGACATTTCTTTTCCCAAAAGACACTACGCCTGTTCTGAATAGACGAGTCTGTTGTGAACATGTGAGTTCACACTTCTCATTAGCTATAAATATAGAGGTTTTCTCTCAATCTTCTACATCAAATATCCTCCGTTTGCATACATTTTTGTTTATTTGCATACATTTTCTTACGAGGCATAATACATAGATACGACCCTTAACTTGGCTTCAATTGACAACTATGACCTTTAACTTTGGGTGTGCACAAGTAGACCTTTAAACTTGTATAAAATTAAACAAATAGACACATTCGTCCTACATGATACTCTACATTGCAATTTTGTGTCCTACGTGGCGTCTTACGTGTATTATGCCATGTAGGACACGTGTGTCTACTTGTTCAATTTTATCTAAGTTTAAGTGCCTACTTGTGCACACTCAAAATTGGAGGGCATAGTTGTCCACTGAAGCCAAGTTAAAGGTCAGGTTTATGTATTATGCCTTCTTACAAACAAAGTAGATTCTTTGTATGATTTCGTTGCTGACTTTAAGTTCGCTAATGTTATTGAAGTGTGAGGTACCACTACTTCTTTAATAGGTATATCCATTTAATACCGAGAGAAATAATTCACAACCTCGGGTACAGTGAGGGGATTAAATTCCTTAAGGACAGTGAATTTTGTGGACTCAGATATTTCTTTCTTTTTATATCAACAATATTTCTGATTTACTAATCTGAATATAGGAGATAACAAGTATTATGTAGAGGCCAACACAAGTTTTATAATAGGATAGAGGCCAACACAAATTTTACAACAAGATTCGGAAGCTGAAATTATAAAAAAGAAGAGAGATATTTTTTTCAGAATTAGAGAGACCTTGCGACCTTAGGTGTGAGGCACAAGAAGTCAAGAGAATACACACAAATGGCCTAAAAAGAATAAAGATTGGTCAAATAGATTAAACGAAGTGATTTTTTTAAGGTGTAAAGGTTAATTTATTAGTGTGAGAAAGTTTATTGGATAATAGTGAAGGTCATAAGAAACATCTAGCACAAAGTCGAGTTAAGAGCTTTCCTAATAATTACGTTTTTGTATAAGTTCATACAAGAATCAACTTCAAACAGATATATTTCCTACAATATGAAGAGTTAAGTGACCTATAACTAATAACCATCACATTGAAAGTACTCGAGTCTAGTTTCCAGCTCAAGTTTATCAATACAGTATTTGAGAAAGAAATCATGTCCATTTTACTATGTACCACGCTGCACTAGTCACCAAACTTTCGAAGATTGAAAATTCAACCCTCAAGTGCATGAGAGGCGCGATGCGCCATACCCTATTCTAGACGAAAAATTAGCCCTACTTCATCCAATTAAGGGTATTTTTTGTTGGAAAAATGATTCCATTCCTTTATATTTTGTTAATTATTTTGACATATTTTGATGACTATTGAAGGTTCTTAGTAGTTTTAATGATATTCATTATGGGATATTTAGTCGGTTACCGAACATATTTGTTGAATCAATTTGACCAAGTCTTAAATGACTTGTTACGAAGAAATATTGTCAATTTCTCTACCGTTGTAACAAATCTTTCTATTGGGTTTTCTATCTTTAGTTTTTCTTAGATTCTGACTCCTAGTTTTATACTACAAGAGCTTGTTGAATTCTAGGAATAACCTATATTGAGTGAAATATTCTTTAAGGACATTGTCTTTGACATGCCTCAAGCATCGAAGATTTCCTTACAATGTTTGTGATGAAGTATTTTCCGCAAGATTTCGAGCATTTTTTATCCTACCACTTATGGATATTCCACCTAGATGTTTCTATAACTTTTTCTATTAGAAAAAAACCCTTAGAAACATTATATATATTACATCCGATTCCACCCTCTCCAACTTAGAACTCAAGGGGAAATCCGTTCATCCCCACATTCATGATATTCTACTACTAGAAGTTTAACAAGGATTCTTGTTAGAACTTTCAATTCTTGATATCCTTGATGTTCCCTTTACTCATCATTTTTGTTAGAACTTTTAATTCTTGATATCTTTGAAGTTTACTTGATGAACCCTTATAACTAATAGTATGAATGTTTTGAGAGGATTTTTTAGCACTGATACTGGTGTAGGTTTGATTACACATACCTTAGAGCTACGTTGACACCGTAGGTCAGGATCATACGGCTAGGTAGGACAACTTCTTAGCCAAGAGGCTTAGTTTTTGTCACGCTCCAAAACTCCACCCTAGACGCGACATGACACTCAAAACCCCCGTAGGACCTAGAGTACCAACCAACCTGCTTAATCCAGAACATTCAATACAAATATCACTTTTAAATACCAATGCAGAAAGTGAGGCCCATTCTAATCAACCTTCAAGAAAGTTCACAAGAGGAAAACCAATTCGACTCTTAATTAAAAAATCAAATCCAACTAACCATAGGTCTATAAATCTCTACTAACAGAATAGCAATGTCTACATCTGGACATGACCTCCGACATACCATGAAAATAAAAAAAAGGCTGATACAAGAAATGTATGCTTTCCGAAAATGTAAAGCTCACCACAATGCTGATTGTTATCCCTTAATGATCTACTGTTGCCCACAACCATGAGCCTGTCTCTCCGATCCTACATCATGAAATGATGTAGCTTAGAGGACAGTCAGTACAACAAATATTGGCATGCAACCCAGGGGAAAGGATACATATATATATATATATATATATATATATATATATATAACATAATAATATAGAAAAGAAAAATAATCATAAGTGCAGACCCAAAACATTTAGACAAAGACCTTTCAAAAATCATTAATTTTGAGTACAATAGTGTTTACCGTCATAATGCGACCCACAAGCTATATGGGTCTGGCCTCCGTCCGAACGAGGGCCCCAATCCATGTATGACACATGGATTTGAGAACTATAAGAATCTGACGAACCAAATTCTCCCAAAGTAAAGACTGTCTATGCTGCTCCAGTAACAACCTACTGCGGTCATCCATATTTCAGGAGAGCGACGTGCCACGTCAGTAAATAAGGTTTTGGGTGATGAGTCACAAGGACTTTACACCTTCTCAGTGATACTAACAAACTCTCTTTAAGACTCCAATTAAAACCTTTACAAGTTTCCATTGATTAAGAGTTATCCGAATAAGACATATTCCCTTTGATATAGTCATACCAAGACTTGCAAGCCATTGTAACCACGTCATTTTCATAGTTAGCCATTTAAAACTCTTAACCCGTCCTTTGAAAATGAGAGACTAATTTATGTTAAAACATTCCGTTCAATGCCAACATCCAAGTCTTTCCAAGTTATAAGACAACATATAAAATGCAAAATCATTAGCAATTAACCGGGACGAAATTTGTTCATTATTTACCAAAGCTTTTGTAAGACTCATAAATTCCCAAATCCATTGTTTATAGGCAAAATCCTTTTCAAAATCATATGAGGAAATTCACTAATTCAAAACCAACAATCTAAATTCCAATATCATAGTAAAGTAATTTGAACACAACTAACAAGAGAGGAACATTTGTAATCAATTTTCATGAAATCATCTTTCAACCCTTACCTTAGTTCGTTATTTAGAAAATTGGAATAAGAAAATATAATATGAATCTTGTATAAGCAGTTTGAAGTAGGGAGTGTTCAAACATACCTTTTGACGAAGAACTTAAGAAAGGGACCTTGAGAATTAACCTTGGATCTTGCTTCTTGAAGTGTTGTGGTAGAGGAGGAGAAGTGTTTGTTGTAACTTATCAAATCTCCTAGAATATGACTTTCGGAGGAACTTAATAGTCATGGGTTAGGGTTATGGGATGAGGAAAGGACTAAAAAAACCCCTTCTAAAATGTGAAAGGAAGAGAGACTTAAACAATTTTAGAGCACGTGCATGGTCGCGCAACTGGAGCCTACTTTGTGCGGTCCTTACAGTTACACTGACTTGCCTACGTGGCAGCGCGACTGATTTCCACTTCACACGGCGGATCGCGCAGAATACGTAGTGCTTAATAAAATGAGCATAACTTTTAGCACATAACTTGGATTGACGATCGATCAAATGCGTTGGAACAAAGACTTCACAACCTTTAATATTCTTGGTATTAGGACACAAAATCTTAATACTCTAGGAATACCTTATGACCTTAATTCACATCCAAAAATCTTTCCAAAGAAAGGAAATATTTTAAATATCTATCCAACATTAAAATCCATAGGATTTGGAGTCTATATGCATTTAAAAAATGACTGAGGTCATAGTTTGGAAATTTGGAGTGTTACAATTTCTGATCCCTAGTTTATCAAGTTCAATACCCTGATAAGGTATAAAGCACATCTCCCAATTAGCTCAGAGGTTCGACATCATGAACTCACATGGTGTATGTTGATTATAAAAAATTTTCCAAATCAGAAAAAATCAATAATATTTTTATCTAAGTATGATTTATTGTATAAGGCCACCAATTATAAATAGTTTTGATATAGATATTTAGTTAGACAACATTTAGTTTAGCTCAATTCATATATTCAGCTTTAGTTCATGAGTAATGACTCGAAGGTCATTTTTGAAATATTTTGGAAACTTGCCATGTTATCCTCCTTATAGTTGCCCGAATCGTGTTTGATAAGATTTTGAGAATTGATTTAAACAAGATCGTAAAGTTGACAGTTTTGATAGTTTGGACTTTTGGAAGTTTTTAAGTTGAAAAGATGAACTTTAGTCAACATTTGAAGTTTTGAGTCTCGTAATGAAATTTTGTTAGTTCCTTCTACTCCGAGCGTGACTTTTGAGTTACTAGGACTACTGGCTCAGGTCTTGAGTTATTTAGATGAGTTTTTGTATTTTGAAAGTTGAAGCATAAGATATTTGACCAAAGCAAATATTTGGTGATTGCAAGCTCGAAATGACATTTCAACAGTTCTGCTAGCTCTAGAATGTGGTTTCTGGCCTTGATGAATGGTTGGTTGGTTTGGGTCCCAAGGTTTTTGGTTTGATTTTGAGCCATTAGACGAGATGCAGAGAAAGTTAAGACTAAAGTTTGACTTTAGCCAATGTTTGAGATTAGAAAGGTCGTTTTCAAGTTTTGATGATTCCACTAGGTCCAAATGATGATCTTTGGTCTAGTTGAAGGTTTGGTTCAGTTCCCGAAGCTTTTGGATGAGTTTCATGTCCTTATTAGAAATTTGGAGATACTTAATTAAAGTTGACTTTGGTCAATATTGGATTGAGGTGACCTTGTTTGGGTGTTTTTGATGATTTCATTGAGTCCCAAATATCATCTCCAATCTTGTAGCATATTTGGTTTGTGTTTGGAAGGTTCCAGATTAGTTTTGAGTGAGTTTCTAAGCTTTTTTGGTGCTTTGATGTTGTTTCAACAATTTATTCAACTAAAAGGTTTGTTATTAGTTTTAAAGATCAAAAAATTATTCTGAAACTTCTAAAAGTTTGAGCATGAATTATAGGATTGATCAACAATGTTTGGTGAATATTTTCACTAAGTCGAGATTAGACTTTTATCACGATATATGAAATAATTATTTATCGAGCAGAAATTATATTTGACTAGGTAAACGAGCACAGACTTGAGTTTTGAATGAACGAGCAGGTCCGTGTCATTATTTAATACATTTAGGAAATAGAATTAGATCATTTCTCAATTGTATGAGGAAGTTGCGACTTTTTTAGTGAAAATTTAAGTTGCTGATTTCTGGTGTAAATATTGTTGTTCAGGTATTTAAAATTTCAAACTATGTTCATTTGATATTTTGAGCATATTGGGAGTTCTAGAGCTCGGAATGGAGTGATTCTTGTGACATTCTTCTCGATTTAATATGGAGGTTAGTATCCAATCTTCATTTTGGCATTATCTCATGATTTTTGCATATGGTTTTCTTTCCTTATCCGTGTATTTCTTAGGAGGAAATTGGAGTTTTATTGATTTAGATTGACTATTTTTTGATGATAAGTGTATATTTAAGATCCTTATGTTTATGGGCAAACTGATTTTGGCATAAACTTGTTGATTCATCAATTATGTTCATCATATTTAATGCGTATAAACTTGAGAATTTGAGTTTTTTTTGGTAAAGTTAAAGTTTGATAAATTGAGGATTTCAAGGTCGATTTTAACTCTGTTTTTGATGAAATTTCATATTTGAACTTCCCTAAGCATGAGTAAGATATCTTTAAAGATATATTTCATATTCGAGTCGGGGTTTTAGACCCGAGTATTTAGGGCTTTTATCATGATTTTGTGTTTTAAGTAAATTAGAGTTTTGAGCATGATTTTAACTCTTTTTTTTATTACAATTTTAATTTTGAGTTCCAAAATATTTGGGTATTATAATTTTCTATAAAAATTCCAGATTTACCCTTACCTTTCAGGATTGATTTTTGGGTCATTTCTAACCTAGTTTTCAAAATCAACTTTATGGATGTTGTTGTTCACGATTTTTATTGAGATTACATATTTGATTAGATTTGGTAGATTTAGAAACTTATCATAAAGGGAAGGCAAAGTACCAAATTGATTTCACTCTCTTTTAAGGCAAGTGGACCTCTTGATTCTTTGTTAAGTGTATTGGACCTTTTATGTCATTATGTGATTGTGAGTAATGAAAATTGATGAAGGGTTTTGTATACTTTTTGTCTTGTAAATGTTGAATAAGTGTTGCGATGATAACTTGGGGTAAAATAAAAATGTTGTTGGTTTGTGATATAGATTGTGCCTTGAATACTTGAATGATTATATTAATTCACCTTGATGAAGTTCCTTGATTATTTGTGATTAGATGTTGGTGGTGTAATTTCATCATTTCATTGAGTATTTTTACATGTCTATTTTCATTGGTACTAAGGCACTGTTATGATGGACACTATGTGATGTCCATGGAAAATAAAAAAACCACAAAAAGATGTACCATTTCAAGGGTTGTGTCATACGCCGCAATGGATATTATAATTTTGAGGGATGTGTTGCACTCTGCGACGAATTCTATTATATTGATGGTTGTGTCACACACCGCGATACATGAGTAGATATGTCCCCCATGGATTCCAGACTGAGGTTTTGTGAGTGTGTATCATTAGGACAGACATGCATCACTCTATATGACTTTGCACTACATCGCGTTGCACTTCATCTTGCTTCTTATTATTCGTGAATGATGATATGTTATTATGGTTGTTGAATTTTGAAATATTGTGGTGATTTAACTATATGTGTTGATGTGAAAGTTGTGACGTTTTATACATGCTCTGTTGTTAGTTAGTGTGAACAATTTGGTTGGGCTGATTAAGTCTATACATGGTGTAGTGTGGAGGTTCGGATGGTGTGGTTGGAGTACTTGTGTTCAATATTTCTTAACTTAGAGTTATTTAGGATTGCTTGTTGAGTACTGTTGATGTTTAGTACTCACTCTGTTGTTTTTACACTTTTGTAGTTACGAGCTCAGATCATCTTGATTACTCCTTCTCACCTTCGTCAAGTGGCTTGCTTGAGTAGTTCGTGAGGTAGCTGCTTGTCACTTTGGCAGACATCGCTTCCTCTTTCGTTATGTCCTTGTTTTGTACTAGTTACAAGGATATTCAAACTTGCATTTTCTTTTGAGTCTATTGTAATACTTAGAGGCTTGTACACATGACACCAGTTCTTGGGGGCATTTTGAGTTATGCTATATTTATCTGCAATATTCATATTATGTTAGTCCCTTATTCTGTTTTATTTATATATTTATCCTGTTTATTTAGATTTAGGTTGATCTGTCTTGGTGGGTTAAGACAGGTGCCATCACGCCCGATTTTTGAATTGTGACATCATGCGTCTTTTTTTCCAGTTCAGATATTCAATTTTAGTGCATGTCTCAGCTTTTAGGTTGAGTTGTTCAATTTTAGTGCCTTTCTCAGATTTTCAGTTTAGATATTTAGTTTTAGTATATATAACAATTTTTCATTTTGTTTATCGCATCTCATAGAATATTTTTAAAATAATTATATCATATGTCTCTATTTTGACTCTCAATCTTTTAGTTATTGTATTTATATTATTCATTCTCAAATTTACAATCCTTCAATTCTTATGTATATATTATACACAATTTTTACTTTGCATGCAATATACATTTCATGTATTGACGCTGCTTTGCGTTACACCATTTTATGAATAAATTCTACTTTTCAGATTCAAATCCACATTCAGACGGTCCACTAGATCTTAACACTCAATTTGTAGTGAGTCCTCCTTGTATCTTCAAGACTTAAGTTAGGATTTATCAGTTTATTGTTCAATCTTAGTTATTTTGTTTATAGGCAGCTCGAGTCTTGTCCCAATAGGCTCATTTAGTTTAGTTACAAGAGACTTCATTTAGTCATGAGTAGTTTCAGTTCAGTTTTTTATAGTTATTTAAGATGTTCTCAGTTTTGAAAAAATATTAGCAAATCATATTTTATTTTCAGCCTATACTTATTATTTCTCAACTTTCGATTATTCAGTATTCAATCTTATAGCATGTGAGACCGGACAATAGTGATTTTGAGTTCGGTCATGCCCAAAATGTAGATTCGAGGGGTAACAGTCAAATAATATTCATATTTTGTGATAAATAAAATAGATTGATTCATATTTGACCTACACTCATAAAATAATCAGATAATAATTCATTTAAAATGGATTGAATCGGATGAATAACCGTGAATTTTATCCATTTTTTCATTCTTAGATTCACGTAATCCATTAATATAGCAATCAACGGCCAAAATTAATTTAGTAATGTATCATCTCATCTCGTCTTTTAAATCCCCTTCAATACTTAGCTTATATAAATGAACTTATAAATCATGAATATAAATCACCCTCACCATTACAAGAAACAATAAAGGAGTGGCGACGCAAATATACCTGGTATGTCTTTTTTCTTCTGTTAGTTCCTAAGAATATTCATGAAATGGTATATTTGATACTTATATAAGTTTATGTAAGTTTTTATTTATTAATTAGCTTTGTCCTCTACTACTATCAATTATAGCTTGCATCTTTTTTATTTTAAGCGGTCCTAAATTTTACCATCTGTGTTTTAAATTTGATGTGGTTGATAAGAACAGTAAATAAATGAAAAAGAACACAAATATGCCCAAGTGCAATACACGCTAATGATATGATTCTAGATGCAACAACAACAATCAGGATTACAATTAAATAAACAAGATAAGATAACAAGGCAAAAATTAAGAAATAAAAAGGAATGGGATAATATTTAGAAGAAGAAAATAAAATCTAGCATTTAAAAGATATTTAATTACTAGAATTATAAATTCAAGGAAGAAAGATAATTGAACTCATATGAGGGGAATATTTATCCAAGTAATCAAGATGGTTCAATTGGAGCGATACTAGGGTTTTCTAACAACTCTCAAAGAAGCCCAAACATCAAGTGGTCAATAAAAACTAACTATTGCGATAAACCTTAACTTCTACTATTATTTATAATAGTAGATAAACAAATCTAAGATAGTTGCTATAATACTCTCGAGCTAAAATCAAGAAAATTATTTTGTCTAGGCAATTATCTATCTAAAAATGTTATCATCTCTTTTGTATGTTATAAGACTTTTCATGTTCCTTTTATTGATCTTCTAAGGTCTTTAAAGTACTTCAGATTTAGTTGATGGTCTTCATATCAACGATGGTAAATTGGTACCCCTCATTCTTCTCTTGTTTAAAATAATCCATCCTCAAATTATTCAAGCCTTGCATAATAAAGAAGTAAACAACATATGTAGTCGAATCTGTTAAGCGCCTTCAAATTCATTACATGTGTGATCATTAGTTGCTAACACATTAAAACAAAAAAAATAATTACTTGCACAAGTAGCTTCAACTAGTGAGTGACTACAAGATTCAACATGACTTTCATCCCAATAAAAAGATTGATTTTGCTCAAAGAAGATTTTCTTGAACTTACTGAAGACATGACCTTATAATAGAAGTCTTTGGAGGTCGTGGATAAGGGTAGACAATTAGTTAGTATGCAGGATAGACTAAGTGGTCGTACTTGGACCTCCTCTCTTACTAGTGGTATTAACACTATTCTCATAGTTTTTTGTTCTTGAGGTGTCACTTGTGTTTCTTGTGCTTCAAATGTCACATTAATTTGTTATCATACTGCTCATTTCTATATATGTGTGTACTACTCTTCATGATTCACATTATTTCGTGGTTGTTAATACTCTTACTTTTATATTTATTTTTTTGAATTGCTTGAAGATGTATTATTTTAAACCAAGGATCTATAAGAAACAACCTCTCTATCTCCATGAGGTAGGGGCAAGGTTTGTGTACACTCTATCCTCCCTATGCCTCAATTATTGGATTATGAATATATTATATTGTTGATGATTTTTGAGATATAAATGATTCAAAAAATATATCTTTTCTTCTTTAATAGAATGAATGAATAAGAAATTTCAACAAAAGACATTATCTTTTTTTTTTTGAATTTCATAAAATAAGTAGAGTTTAATTTATAATTTCAATATATTTTCAATAATTAATTTTAATATACTCAATTATGGATAGGAAACGTACGTGTAATTTTTAAAATACAAGCGGTCATATTCGAATAGAGAAATATATATACAATTAATCTGAAAAGGAAAAAAGATGAAAGACCAAATGTTTGCATTTCCCCTAATAACTATAAACCTTTCACTTGATCTTCATTAATTGTAAGAACTAGGGTGTACATGACCGGGTTGGTTTGGATTTTTCAAATATCAAATCAAACTATTTGTGTAAAAATTTTAAATTTATAAACCAAACCAAACTCATAAAATGCAGATTTTTTTGGGTTTTTCAACCTCGGGTTGGGTCGGGTTTTTCAAATACCAAACCAAACCATTGTGTCTAATTTTTAAATTTATAAATAAAACCAAACTAATAAACCTCGGATTTTTCAGATTTTTGGATTTTTTCGGTAAAGTTTGCATACAAACATATAATTAACTTGTGCTCCAAATATTTCTTTAGTCCAACCAAAATACAATTATCTAAGGTATTTCTTAAGAAAATAACACAAAATATGAGATGAGTACTGATGACACTAAAATATTCAATAAAAAAAAATGAAATCATCATATAAAATAAATATTGCAAAGTCATAATGACAATGATCATAATTTAAAAGTACTAAATCATGCTAAAGTAAGTTTAATAAGTATTAGTTACATTACTAAATATTTAAGGAAAATTAAAATTAGATTATGTATTTTAATTGTCTAAACCAATGTAAAACTAAAGAACAAATATTCAATATTATTGACATTCTTTGTGTTGAATTGATTTTCTTTTTGCATTAGTATTAATTTGATTTTGATTTAAGTTTTATTATAATTATCAACATCTATGAACTATAATCTTTATTGGATCATTCCGAATTTTAAGTTTTAAACTTAAAATAATATATTAAAAGATAAAAACTATGAAATAGTAGAAGAAATATTTTAAAATTATATTAAAGTAAATATTTTTATGTATAAAATAAAATTTTAAAATTACATATATAATGTCGGATTGGTTTGGTCTCGGGTTGTTTTTTTAGTTAAAACCAAATCAACCCAAATATAGTCGGGTTTTTTTTCAATTTGACTCGGTTTGCGATTTGGTTTAGTTTTGTACACCCCTAATAAGAACCATTTTACTCTTTTCTATATCACACTTCTAATCTGTATCTATAACCCAAATATAGTAGAGAAATATATTCTCTCATTTTGTTCACTTTTACTTGTTCATTATACTAAAAATAAATGTTCATTTTTATTTTTCTAATTCAGAAAATCAAGAAATAATTTATTACTTAAGGTGTGTTTGGTATGGAGGAAAACATTTTCTAGAAAATGTTTTTCAATTTTTTCATGTTTGGCTGACTTAAATGTTTGGAAAATGTTTTCAAAATCAACTCATTTTCCTCAAATTTAAGGAAAATGACTTCCCTTCCAAAATTAAAGAAAACATTTTCCAAAATTCTACTTCATCCTTTAATTTTTTTTTCTAATCCTACTAATAACCTGTATTCGACTTTTAAATTTCAAATATATTTTTATCCCTACCACCAAACGAGCCCCCCCCCCCCCCCCCCTCAAAACCAAAAAAAAAAAAAAAATTTAAAATTATTTTTGAAAAATGTTTCAAATTGTAAGTTTTTTTTAAATCTCACCCAACCCATACTCCCTACAACCCCCCAAATAAAAATTGCTTTTGAAAAATATTTCAAATTTATTTTTTTTATTAATTTTTATGCCATTCCCCAACAAGGCCACCCCCACCCAGACCATCCCCGTTAATTTTTTTTGAAAAATATTTCAAAATTAATTTTTTTTCAAGTTTATGCCATCGTCTACCCTCCACCACCCCCACCCAAGACTTTTCCGTCAATTTTTTTTTAAGAAAAAATAGTTTTTGGGAAATATTTCAATTTTAAAATATTTTCATTTCTCTTCCGACCCCACCCCCCGACGCCACCCCCATCAATTTTTTTGTTATAAAAATTATTTTTGGAAAATATTTCGAATTTTAAAAAATTTCATTTTTATGCCCCCTACCCCCTCTACTAGAAATTTGATCTATTGTCACGGTTCATTTACTGTTGCAATAGACTTTCTTACCGTAGCCATAGGTCTAAGGCCACGATTATGGCAACCGCTACAACAGATCGCGCAACAATAGATCTGTTACTACGGTTAGGTGCGACGGTTTCGATAACCGTAGTAGTAGATAGACCTATTGCCATGGTTTTCACTTTAATTAATTGCCAACAGTTAGTGTCGTATTGGTACGGTTATGAACCGTCGGCAAAGAGTTTTATGCATCAGATTTTTCGAGGCTATGGCTACAATTTTCCTTTCTATTCAACAACAATTTTATTCTATTGCAATAGTTGTTATAGGGTAACGCAACAGTTTTAAACAATTATAAATGTTGCTCAATGACTATTGCAACGATTATTACAAAGTACTGCAACAGTTCTTACTTTCTGCAACAGTTATTATTAAGTTATTGCAACATATATATATTGTTTGTCCACTTCCATAAATATTATATTTTTGAGCTATTGCAGTAATTTTATAACATAAAATGCACATAAATCTTTCACGAGAAGAAATGTTCATTACCAAAATTATAATTCAAGATCCATGGTTGGCTAATATCAATAAAAGCAAAATATACAAATACTTTTTCACCATTAAAAAAAAAGGTGAAACACATGCCACACAATTTTCAATCTTCAAAAATAAAAGATTTCTATAACATCAGTAAGTTAACATCAACAATTCAGCTCCTATGTCAAGTCTTCACTACTGCTTTCATCGCCTTCTTCGATTTCATCACCTACATACAATTAGAAAAAATATAAATAATTTAGCAATTTTTTCGCAAAAGGTTAATGGATCCATATTAGTCATATATTACAAAGTTATTACTCTATATATCTAAGACATACATATATAAACTCAATAAACTCAAATAACATTAAACTATTTATATGTTATAGCTGTTTGGTTTAGACTATGTTATGTACATCTTTCACATTCCTCAAATATGGACGGAATTTTTCTATCTGCAGTTTCTATAGGCTGTTTCAACAAACTTCCACTACAAATAATGGAGGCAGTACTAGTATTGAATTGCAAAGGAACTCTTCTTTCTTTGATAGCAATGTCTTCTCAGCAACTGATCCTGAAGACATCAAATGGTCTGAATATTTCCATACACAGCTTTTACAAGGCAATGCATTAATCACCAATAATCAAATAAGTCAAGATTTATACAGTGAAAAATCAAGCATACAATTCACAACACAAGGTTCATTGCTATAGAACCAACAACCTTCTTTACAAATTGCAAACATATACAATAAGCACTCTCAGAGAATTTCAGATTCCTTTGGACAGTTTTCATAGCCTATTTTTGTGTATGCTTTGAATTGAATGGTTAATAAATTATTTCCTATTTAAGTGTTCATTCGAAATGCTTTCCTATTCAACCTTAAAGAATCAGTTGGAAGTTGTGACAATCTGTAAAATAGTCTAAATCCTTTTGAATGTTTTCACAAACTTTTTCATTGATTTTAACCTTTGCACAGGACACATCTCTATCATAATTGGCTTTTTTTCTAATTGTACAATTGATGAAAAGCACATAATTCCTTAAATGGTTGTCTATCCTAGTCTCTTGCTGATGGAGATAGTTTTAACTTTTGACAATCTTTAAGTCATTTCCACTTCCAATAAAGACTAAACTATATATATGTTATAGCTGTTTGTTTTAGACTATGTTATGTACATCTTTCACATTCCTCAAATGTGGGCGAAATTTTTCTATCTACAGTTTCTATAGTGCTATTTCAGCACACTTTCAATACAAATAAGCTCCACAATTTAGCACATTACACTTCAAAATAAAAATGCAGATGGCAGCACATTCACATTTTCATAGTACTTCAGCTTTAATGCCATATTTTAGCAAAAATTCTGCTGATTTTAGGACTCTAAAAACTTCACAAAAATAATCTGCCCAATTCAGCATAATTAAATACGCTAAGCTTCACATTTGAACACTCTAAATTCACTAGAAAAAATTCAAGTGTGTACTCATTTAAGGTAGCAGGCAATTAGTGTATCCTGATCCTCAAGTCTGTGAACTAAAACTGGGCATTACCAATTCCTCAAGTCTCTGAACTAAAACTGCCAGATCATTTTTTTTTAAAAATCAGTACTTCATGCTATAACTTTCAACATTATCACCAAGAACAGTTCCATTCCATTTATTGCAATTTTCTTCAACAGCCAAAGAACATACTTCACCACACCCTCAACATCACCATCAATAGAAAAATGAAGAAGAACAACAAGAAAAAAGAGTCGCAATACAAAAATAAAGAAAGTCACAATAGAGAAAGGAAATAGAGTTGCAAGAGAAACATAAAGAAGAAGAAGAAGAAACAGTCAAAACATAGAATTAGCGACACGAACCTTGCTCAGCCCCTTGAACAGACGTAGTTTCTCTTGGTGAAGAAGTGGACAATGCTGCCAGTATTTTAGGATCAATTAATCCCGCATGCTTAAGTTGTGCAATTACATCTGTAATAACTTCTTGTCGCACAGTTTTCTTTTGTTCCTCCATTTGTTTCTCCATTTTCTGCATCCTTTCTTGCATTTGATGCATTCTATCAGTTGTTGCATTTAAACTTGATTCTGAATTGCCAACTTTCTTTTTCAAAGTAGTCTTTATAAGTCCTATTCCATATAATCTTAGACGTCCCGGATGTTCAGGACCCATGACGCTCAAAAATGCATCAACATACTCACCATTTATGCTCATTTATTTTTCAATTTCCTCCATTTCGGCCTACCAAAGCATATCCAACAAACACAATCTTATGAAATAAATAATTGATCTCAATAAAAAAAATGAAAATAGACAGTAGTCATACAATTTTTCTAGTAGTATTTTCATTCGAAGCCTTGTACAAACGCGCGGGTTTTCTTGTTTTTGTAATCACAAAGAGATCCTTAGATGTTACTGTCTCCTTATCTTACTCCTAGTCACATTGAAAGGTATATAAGAAATTGTTTAAATGACATGTTAAGACTAGATAATAAATAAGAGAACACACCAGCTTATTACGGACTAAAGCGAAACTCTTTTTGCCAGCAGTGTGTGGATTCATCAGCTTTTTTCGATTCATAGTATTTGTTTCAGACATTTTCTACAAAGAAATAATCAATAATGTTAACCGAAGGCATATTAGTGCTATATAGTGTACTAGACGAGGTCAATATCTCAATATTTCTTTTTTAACAAGTCCAATTGAATAAAAAGAGCGAGTAACAGATTTGGGAGGCTGCTACAATTATCAAACTCACAACATTAGTCATGTTTTAATTCAAGCCAATATCGAGACAAAAAAAGGCTGGCAACCCTTTATAACAGTCATGTGTCTTGTAAACAAGTTGTTTTAATTGTGACTATCACACCAAATGAAGAATGAAGCTGCAACATATTACAACAAAGAACAGAAAGTAAAAGAAAAAATAAAGCATGCAGCAGCAACAACGATATCACAAAAGAGATCACAAAATGAATAAGCTGAAAATTTGAGATTCTAAACTACATTTTTACCTTGAATTTTTCAGACTTCCAATATTTGAGGAGCTCTCTAAATTGACATTCTGGAATATGACTAGGCCTTTTTGCCATTCGAACTTCATCATTTTCATATGGATCGGAATAATTCATCTTCAAATCACTTCTATGTCTTCTCCAAGCTTCTCGAATTATTACCGTAGTCCTATTGTACGCAACTTCAGGAATAATGTATTTCTCCTATAATTTTGTGTCATTCACTTAGCCAATAGAAGTAAAATACTTTTACAAATAATTTAATATTGTAAACTACAAACCTTGGTATAATCCCATAAATCATGTTTAGTGTCCATTGTCACATCCTGCCACTTGAGACTCTAAGTCCGTGACACCATGCTCCTATAATCAAATATGTCAAATGGGCAAAGAGTTACATTTCCAGCCAATGTTCCTAGGACGCTACTTAACTCTATGACAACATCATTAGTAGGACCAACAGGTTGATTTTCCCTATTCAGAAGGATCAACTTACGCTCTTTTTGGGCATGTACATTATGCATTTGCGTTCTACCTCTTTTATTTTGAGTGGAAATGTCTTCAACTATAAGAAAATACAAGAAATATAATTATAAAGCATGGATACATTTAACAGGTTTCTAAGCTTATATGTTACCTTGCTCTTCAGGTTGATCATCTGTTTAAGGAGTGACAAAATTCATTTGCACTTGATCCTCACAAGGCAGCTCTCCGATAGGCTGCTCAAAAGGCTACTCCTCGACAGGTTGCTCAAGAGGTTGCTCCTCGACAGGCTGCTCCTCTACAGATTGTTTATTTTCTTTAGATTGTGGTGCTATTGGTTGTTGTATTCCAATTAATTTAAGTAGATGTCCTTTCTCGCACTCTATAGCTTGAACAATTTCATTTGTTGTCAATAATTTCTTATTTGCCAAGAATGATAACGATCTTGGTTTAGCAAATGTCTTATTTTTTTCTTTTTTGTTTCTTTTAGAAGATTCTTGTTGACTCATGACAATTCAAACCTGTGTAAAAATAGGACTAAAGAAGTTAAAAAGTATGGAAAAGTACACCCGCACATGAACATAATCACCAAGGTCTTACAAATCACATTTTTATCAGTAAAATTTCAAACCTAATATTTAACTCTTTAATAATCATATCAGTTTTATGAGACAAAGAGCTGAAAATAAAATTAACCCTTAGGGGACATTCTGATAATATTTTCTGCACTCAATCACATTTTATTTTTCTTTGCGCATTTTTGTGTTTGTAGGAAGTCCTTAGTGCAAAATTTTCAGTTGTAAATGACAACATCAAAAAAGTTAGTAGAACGAACAACAAGAGTATCGAGATAAAAATAAGGCACATCTCAGACCAATAATATAAAGAACAAAATATACCCTAATTAGTACTTAAAGTTTCATAAAATTGAGGATGGGAAGACATCATCGCTTTGTTCTCTACTCGAACAAAAAGAGCTCATAATTTTGTAATCTTTATTTTAGTAGTATGGTTGACTTAACGTCGTAACAACAATCCAAAGATTAAGAGTATTGAGAGCTTTCCCCTGATAGATGTGTTGTACGGGCTGTTGCTACTCCTTCAGCTAAGTTATTAACTTGCCTACTGACTAGTAATGTTTCTACAACATTTAGTATCTAAATTTTCATTTACACAGAGACGTAGATTAGAGAAAATAACATAGATCATATGGCAGACCTAGATTAGAGAAGATAACATAGATTATACGAAGCAATAAAGGCACGCTCAAACAGATTTCTCACTTTGAAATTCCAGCTACAAAAGTGTACGGACTGATTGGTCATACTCTTGAACAAAACTTAAGTAGTCACACCACAATGCAACAGACTGTGTCAGGCAAATAACTATTAGTACATTTATTTTCATTCTAGCGAACCATTTCATGTATTCATAAAATGAAATTATATTTTGTATCTCCCAAGTGAGCCAGCCTGCATATAGCACAGACAAACAGAAAGTATTAGTGTTTTCACAGATTCAAAGCTAACAAAATTATATCAACATTTAAGCTACGATAAGGAGGAGAATGCGACACATTCTACAGCAACTGATGCCATGCACAACACACATTAATCCCTCCGTATTAAGAGCCGATTGATCTAAAGTAAAATTTATAGGGAACTAGGCACAAACCAAACTACTGGAAGATCAAGCCAAATAATTTCTAATATTTGAAGAAAGGACAAAATATTTATGGGGGAAGCCAAAGTCAAAACTTAACAACTCCATCCTACTTGAAAGCGATACTTCCTCGACCACATAAACTATTGATCCAAAGGCAATTAAATCAGGCATATAGAATGAGAAAATAAGTCAAGGAACTAGGTGGATAGTTGCAACCTCCCAGTTCTATGCTCTTTCAACTCATTGGAATTTGTTAAAGATGAAAGACGAAGCTCCACATATCACAAACAGGCATAAGAAAGACAATTACTCAAATTAATCTGGTATGTAAAAGGAAGCAAGCACACAAGCTGAACTAGAGGAACAGTAAAGAAACCAGACAACTAGAAACCATGCTAACCAAACTTAAATAAAATCGATAGATAACTCCTTACACATACTTGACTAAATACATTCAAAGGAACCAGTGATTGAAGCGATATTACTCACGAACAAAACAACAACAAAAACTAGAGCATAGCTTATACCTCAAACAACTAAGACACACTCAATTTGAAACCAAACAGTCCGTCACTAGGCATCAACAGTAGATCAAAGAAGAAAAGAACCATTCGAGCGAAGGAGAACAAAAGGTGATAGTAAGGCTTCAAATTATCAAAACAAAATGCCGGCTAAAACGAGTTGAGGTCAAAAGGAGTTACCTTTTCGGGGGCAGCAACACTGAGACGAGAACACATAAAGGTTCTTCTACAGTTCTACTTTACCAAGGGCTAGCTTCTTATATCTTTTGTGTCTTTTGCAATACAAATAAATATTTGATAACTATACCCTCAAAGATTTTCCATCAAATTCATTTCAATAAAGACAAGGAAACCTTTAAACAATAAAAATGGCATATTCAATAACAATTTAGCTTATCTTAAAGTCATTAGGCACAGGTATAAAGCAATCTCCCAAGTGAGCCTGCTCAAACAACCATAAAATATTAGTGTTTTCAATCTAGAGCCTGACTCAACCTTAAATCCTCTTCAAGTTTAACCCTAAATACTCAACTGTAACTTTAATTTAGAAGTGTTTTCTTTTCCTGTTTCACTATACATCACAGAGTCAAATAGGGGAAGTGTATACACTACCTAGATTAGAACAAATATTATAGTTTTAAGACTAACCCATATATTATTCTTTAAGATTTTTCAAAAATCATTCAATGGGGACTTAGAAATCATGAACTAGCAGAGAAAACTTAAACATTATTCACCTTTATATGCAAGAATTTGTAGTCGAACCTCGTTGTCCAAGAGGGCCAACGAGCTTCACCAAAATCTTTGATGTCCAAGAGATTGTTGTTCGCTGTTGTTTTCCTCACCAAAAGCTTCGCTAAATTTTTTTGAAATAGTCGCTTTTGATTGAAAATTTCTGCAGTAGGGCTCCTTAGTCGTTTTGTAGAGTATCCTCACATCGCTGAAAATTTTTGGAATATAGGGATTTTTTTCTTTTTGACTTTTTAATAAGAGAATATATTTGCCTCTTTGCAAAATTAATGGAGGGAAATATATTTTTGGGGAGGGAAATATATTTAAATATAGAAATCAAAAGAATAATATTTTTCCTAAAATAACCGTTGCCATAGAGTCATCTATTGCAACAATTCTAAAATTTGTAGCCATAGAATCTCTATAGGAACAGTTATAGGAATGATGCAATGGTTCATTTTAAAAATTGTTCTATTAGATTCAAGAATATTTGGTAACAGTTATAACTGTTGTAATATGTGAGCTATTGCTACAATTGTATAACCGTTGATACATAAGCGTTGCAGTAAGTCAAATTTCTAGTAGCGCGCTCGGCCCCAACCGACCCCGTCAATTTATTTTTTAAAATTGTTTTTGAAAAAAGAATTTCTTGGGTCAGGTCCTGGGTAAACTCTCAAGGTCAGATTTTGGAACGGTCATCGGGGTCTTGTCCAAGTTTTGGTGTCGAGGTCGGATCCTAGATTAATTATCGGGGTTAATTTTCGGTTCAGAAATTATTTTCCTAAAGAGTTTTTTTTAGTCTAAAGTCAAATATAAAAGATATGTTCTGAAAAATATTTTTCATTCACCAACCAAACATTAAAATTATTTTCCAAAAAATATTTTCTACTCACCAACCAAACACACCCTGTTTCATTATTATTGATTATAGTCGCGTACCAATGCATTAAACTTACTATATTTAAAAGTGATATGGCAAAATTATCATTCTATTTATTGCTCCTTAGAAGGTGTGTCACATCGAGAGGCAGGGCTAGGTGGGGGTTCATGGGTTCGGACGAACCCACTAGATTTTTTGTCGACCCTATATTTGTATTAAAAAATTAAATAAATATATGTATATTAACATGTGAAATCCCAAACAAAATTGATTTAGAACCCCCAAACTCCTAACCTTGGCTCCGCCACTGGACTTACATCAATACTAAATAGTTTCAACTTTCTATATGTTGTAGTCTCCATATTGTATTTGTATATGTACATTTTTCTTCTATGAGACATAGTGGGATCATGTCATCATGAGTTGGAGTGTTTAGTTGCCAATTGAGATCAAGTTGAGGTGTATAGATGTGCACTCTCAAAATGGAAATGCTTCCTTACTAGTTAATATGAAATTTAAGTGTTCGCTTATGTATTATGCAAACCATTTAATAATAGCATTGGACATTCAATTAATGAGTATGAGTGATTAATGTTTAATATTTAATGTTTTTGGTTGCAAATATATGTTTATAATGGTGTTATGTTGGAGTTTTAAGGTGTGAATGAGAAGTGAGAAAAAACATCCTTTGAATTGCACCAAAAAGACATTTTTTGGATTCCTCTACCATTCCAAATTATGTGATACTTTTTGGATTTTGAGAATGAGTTTTTTCTTGACCATGATTTCTTATATTCCTTACAAATATCTTGAATTATCAGTTATTGTTACTTATAATACTATCATTTATATCATCAAAATGTTTAAAATTCAATCTTGAGTTTATGGTCAAAATTGAAAAGTTTGACATTTGAACTGTCGTCACACATAAATTGAGACAAAACAAATATTAAAAAATTGGGTCTTATTAAATGTTTTTGTTCTCAGGAGAAAAATGTAGTGTGAAGCTTACACTAGACAATGAAGCCAATAGAGTTGTCTTTATTGAAGGTGGAAAGGACTTTTTTTGGTTCCTGATGAGCTTACCACAACTTTCAATTGCTACTTTTATCAACCAAATACAAATCAATATAGTTGGTTCTATTGGAAATATATACCAAAGTGTTAAAATTTTAAATGAAGCCTATATCAAGTCCAATCAAACAAAGGATGATCTCCTCATATCAAGTGAATCAAAATCTTGGTCTCAAGCCTTGGAGTTGTTTCGAGGTAATTTCTTAGTACTCTATCTGTTGTTTTAGTTTGTCTGTTTGATATTGATTTCATATGGACTTTAAAAAAAGTAAGAAAGACTTTATTTTAATTCTACTAATTCTGATTTCTATTGGATTAACAATTGTAGTTTCTCTATTTTTGGTATATATATCACAAATACATCATTGATGAAGGTTGTTTTGCTTTTCCTTGTATGTGCACCTACTCCAAACATGTTTTTGAATAATGATGGTGGTTATGTCAAAGGACTAATAATGTACATGGTAACTGATGATTTGTCAATAACCCCCTTGTCTATGATATCTGCGTTGTAGAAGCTCGACATGTGGACTAATGCAGAATCAACTGCTAAGTTTGAAGTGAAGATCGTTGAGTTTAGTGTTAATGAGGTGAGACTTTACTTCATATACTTTTCTCGAGAAGGATTTAACTTATATATACTGACAGAAAAAATTATACTATTAATGCCTTTTAACTTGTTATAGGAGGTCGTTTACTTTATATTGTCAGTTTGTGGAAGTTAAGTTCTCGATCTCTTTTCAATAATGACATTGAATTTGTGACTACTTTCTTAATTGATTGGCAGGCTCTAGGATTTTTAGAAGCATCCTTTCAATCAAAGACAGTGCTAAGCGATACATTTCTGTAGAGGGATGAGTTTGACGATCTCTCATTTATTTGAAAGAAATTATGGGAATAATGTCTTTTAGTTTGGACAGTGCTAGCAAATGATTTGGTTTCAGACTTCAATTTGTTATGTAATTTGTATTTTTGATTGTTTTTAGTGTAAACGATTATCAGTTATGGATTGAACTTAAATATTTATGTTTTAGAAACAATCTTGTTTAAAAATATGTATGTGCAATGTTGAGGTCAAACATACACAAGTACACGTGGTCACACAAGAGACACGGATTAGTGTGTCGTAGCCACAAAGTCTTATGATTAGCTGTTAACTATTTCGAACTTAAATGAATTACTTATTCAAGAGACTTTGAATTTTGAGAATATATTATCTAGCTAATTGTAACAATTTGATAAATGAACAAGTAATTGTGAAATCACACAAATAGTTAGGATTAGAACAATGTGAGAATATTTAATGGTTATGAGACTTGTGTGAATCATATTGAGTTTTTTTTGATAAAACTACTCAATTCAAATATTGTTTTGTTTATCACATGACTTTTGTTCAATTTCCACCCCTTTTTCTTCATTTTGTGTGCCTATAGTTAAAGGTAAATACTCTAGTTATAAAAACAAGTGCCTATACTCTCTTTTTCATCGGCATGACAATAGTTTGCATATCATGTGCTGCTCTTAAAGTCCGGATACATGACTAATAATACATTGTTAGAAATCAAGAAACATATTACATGGGATCGTTGACTCCTTGCTATGACCATGTAAATTGGAGTTTCTTGCTGAACACTCTGAAACAAATGGTCTCTAGAGAAAAATAGTTGGGCTGGATGAGATTCTATATTAGCACTGTGAGATTTTGTATCCCTGTGAATGGTGAACCATTGGGTTTCCTTCCTTTGGAAAGGGTAATTAGACATGGTGATCCTTTATCACCCTTCTTATTCATCTTGGTGATGGAGGGGTGTTTGATAGTCGATGAGGATGACTATTCAGAATATATGGCTTAAAGGTTTCCAAATAAATGGAAATGTGGAGAAGTTAAGGATATATGTCACTTGTTCCATGAAAATGATACAATTATCTTCTGTGAGGCTCAAGAGAAAAAGATAAGATTCCAGATAATTTTATTATTTTTTGAAGCTGTTGCAGGGTTAAAAGTTAATTGGGGCAAAAACAACTTGTTTCCTATCAAGGAGGTGATTAAAGTTTAGAGGCTAGCAGAAATCTTGGGTGTCACACACTTCTACACCCCGGACGTGACCGACACTCATAACCATTTCTAGTCGTAAGCAAATCCTTGGTCTGGCTCACTACTATATAGAGACTATAAACACTACACGGAAGCTTTATGGCAGTGAGCATCACAAAGACACAAACACAACTAATGCGACTTAACACTTTATCTAAAAGACCGAAAAGATGTCTGAATAATAATAATAAATATTTGAAAATGCATGAAAATAATAACTTGAATGGCTTGTCTATTTCACGATCCAAATTATACCCTTGACGTGACATGGAAAATAGGAACCCAAGAGGCCTTAAACAAGCCACTTGACATAAGCATGACGTAAAAGATATACAATAAGAGAGAATATGACATATACGTCTTAACTCATATGATGTGATAAAAGATACCAATAGAGTACATAAGAGAATAAGCAAAATACTACTAAGTTTGACATTGCCTTTCTAA
The DNA here is from genome assembly GCA_037074985.1 of Solanum bulbocastanum. Lineage (NCBI taxonomy): Eukaryota > Viridiplantae > Streptophyta > Magnoliopsida > Solanales > Solanaceae > Solanum > Solanum bulbocastanum. Next base: position 37,737,981 of record CM073601.1, read on the forward strand.
TATCATAGGAGTGGTTGGGACGTAACCCATACACCACGTACCAGTGTAAAACTAAAAGACAATAAAAGTTGTAAAAGCATCTATGTCTTTGCACTCGAATCAGGATGACTTATCACCATCAACAATCAACTGAGGAATCCCAATCTAGCCTTGGCTGGGAGGAGAAGTGTTGGACCCTATATTATGAGGCAATATAGAACAAATATGAATTAGTACGATGAATGTACTAAGTATGGGGAAGTGCAATAAGAACATAAACATGATAGCACAATGAACTTAAACATAATATGCATGACGAAGTAAAACGTAATAAAAGTCTTTAAAGAGAAATAATAAGTCATGAACAAGGTCAATGCATATTTGAAAACCATAGGGAAAGCTTTGAAAAGGCTTTTGAAGAAAACATAGTTCATTTCTAGGATATTTACCATTAGCCAATAATAAACCATGTGAGCTATAACATGGAATCTGGTGTAACCTTACACTGAAAAGAGAGAGTTTACTTGCCAAGGTAGAACTCCGTATCATTCATTATGGCTAAAGTGGATCTACTAGCTTATGTCATTTAAGACAATCCTACGGGCACATAGTTAGGGACAAGGAGATTTCTCCTAAAGACCCTACCTCTACTAACAGAAGAGTCTCCATCTCAAAGTCCTCTCGATGCTAAGTAAAATCCCAATGGAATAGACAATGTCATAATTATATCATAGTAAAAATACTTGAAAAGACAATAATTATGACTACCAATCCAATCATAAGTTCATATTAGAATAGCTCATTACAAAATTATGTTTTCATAAGCTTGTTCATGAGACACTTCCTTTTTAAACATCTAAACCATGATTTTCTTTCATATATGAGGAAACCTTTCACAAATCTTTGACATTTTCTCTTAAAAGATTCTTTAGTCATAAATCATCAATTTAATAAAACATGAATGAATCCGTAATTATTACATAAATAAAAGTTCATAAGTTCATAGTCATAATTAAGTATAAAGCATGTGTCCATATGAAATCAATTAGAAAATATGTAATTGAATCAAATTATGCATAATAAGATCAAATAATATCAATTTAATCATAAATAAATTGGATCCGTGAATATTTGACATGAAACCCTAGAAATTGGGTGAAATTGAATTGAAGATTTGAGTTTTATTTGGAACCCAATGGATGAAAGGGATCCATTGATGAATTCTCGCATACCTTGATGATCAAAGCCTTAAGAATTTTCTAGAGGATGATACCTTGAAGCTTGAAATCCTAGCTTTGCCTCGAGAGCTATTGAGAGAAAATTGGAGAAAAATACTTTGGGGAAATTTAGGGGAATTGAGTGAATGAGAGGGAATAGGCTATGTTTTAAGAGTAACAACGATTTTAGGGGTAGTTATAAGGCTAAAACGACATAGTTTAGGGGTTGAATGGGTAAGAAATACCAAAACACCCTTAATAGAAATCTGCCAGACATGGTCTATGGTTGGACCTACTGTAATGTCTCATTTATTGTGATTTTGCTTTTACTGTGAAATTACAATTTTGCCCTTCCCCTTTGCATTTTCATGCTTAGTTTGTGTTTTGAGAATGGTTGGTGTTGTCTCCAATGTGATTGAGTGTGTTTCCAATGATTTGACCCCTCTTTAGTTAATAATTCATGATACGTTTGACTTTGGTCAACATTTTGTGTTCAAGGATCAAATGGGAATGACGTTAGTTCCATCACTTCTGTAACATTGAGTTTGAGCTAGTAATGTGGTTGGTAAGGTTTTCGAGGCCTTAGATTGAGTTTTGGGCGTTTGGGTGAGAAGTTGTGTTTTAAGCCTTAAGAGTAGTCTGGGAGGGTAACTCTATTATTTTGACCTCTTTTCAAAAATATGACAATTCCATAAAGTTCGGAATGTCGATTCTTGTAGGGTAGCATGCCTAGTTTATTTTTATCATACTCTGAATGATTTCTGAGTATCCATTCAAATGCTTTTTCCTTGTTTTGAGTTACTGGTTTTTTCAGTTTCTGGTGTAGATCCTTTTGATCTTCGCGATTGCGTCCCTTAGGCTAACGATCATGATGTGTCTTTGCCTATCACGGCCCAAAGTACACCCTAGATGTGACAGGGGAATGCTTTATGGCATCAAGCTCTAAGTCACAAAGGAGTGCTTCAGTTAACCACACTTTTCCAACTTGCCCAAAGTGTGATAAGAACCATCTAGTTGAGTGCCTAGCTGGAAGAGAGGGGTGTTTTAGGTATGGCCAGTTTGGTCATTGGTTGAGGATTACCTTTTTGCCAGGCAAGGACAAGGAGGTAACAAGACTTAGTCTACTACTTCAGCAGCTCCAGCAGGTCGCCCCACTCAGTAAGGTGCCTCGTCTGGTACTGGTGGTGGTCAGAGCCAAAATAGGTTATATGCTTTTCAGGATCTCCAGGTGCAGGAAAATTCTCCTGATGTGGTCACTAGTATGTTAAGAGTCTTTCATTTAGATATTTATGCATTGTTAAATCTAGGGGCTACATTGTCTTTTGTAATTTCGTATATAGTAGTAAATTTCAGTGTCAGTCTAGAAACTCTCTCAGAACGCATCTCAGTCTCTCCTCCAGTCGGTGACCTAATTATAGCTAGACATGTATACAAAAATTGCCTTGTCACAGTTTCTCAAAAAGTCACCTCAGCAGACCTTGTAGAGTTAGAAATGGTAGATTTCAATATCATTCTAGGCATGGGTTGGTTATAATCATGTTATGCCTCAGTTGATTGTAGAGCTAGGATCGTTCGATTTCAGTTTCCAAATGAGCCAGTCTTAGAATGAAAGGGTAGTAGCTCAGTGTATATGGGTCGATTTATCTCATACCTTAAGGCAAGGAAAAAGATTTCCCAAGGATATATATATATCATCTCGTTCAGGTTGAGGATTCAAACTCTGAACCCCAACTCTTGCGTTAGCCTAGTAGTAAATGAGTTTCCAGAAGTGTTCCTAGAAGATCTTCCCAGAGGTCCTTCCAGAAGGGAAATCAACTTCGGAATAGATCTCCTTCTGAATACCCAGCTTATTTCAATTCCTTCTTACAGAATGGCTCCAACTGAGCTTAATGAATTAAAAGAACAGTTGAAAGACCTTCTAGATACCGGCTTTATTAGAACTGATGTCTTTTCATAGGGTGCCCAATGCTTTTGTGAAAAAGAGACACCGTTCTCTCAGAATGTGTATTGACTATCGTTAGTTGAACAAAGTCCCAATCTAGAATAAGTATCCCATCCCAGTATTGATGATTTGTTCGACCAATTTCAGGGTGCTAGTTGCTTTTCTAAGATAGACCTCATATCCAGCTATCATCAGCTCAAAGTCAGAGATAGTGACATCTCAAAGACAACCTTCAGGCCTCGGTATGATCACTATGAATTTGTAGTTATGTCTTTCGAATGAACAAATACTCCTGCAGCTTTCATGGACTTAATGAACAAGGTATTCAAACAGTATTTGGACTTTTTCGTCATTATCTTTATTGATGATATCCTCATCTATTCTCGGAGTGAGGATGAGCATGTGACTCATTCGAGAGTTGTTCTACAAACTCTCAAAGATCGCCTGATATTCACTTAGTCAAGCAAATGTGAATTCTTGTTACAGTCAGTCACTTTCCTTGGTCATGTGGTATCTAGTGAAGGGATCCAAGTAAATTCTCAAAAAATTGAGGCGGTGCAACACTGGCCCAGACCCACATCTCCAACTGATATCAGGAGTTTCTTGGGTTTGATCGATTATTATAGAAGGTTTATGGAAGGATTTTCATCCATAGCTTTCCTATTGAACAAGTTGACTCAGAAAAAGGTCAAGTTTCAGTGGTCTGATGAGTGTGAGAAAAGATTCTTCGAACTGAAGGCTAGGTTGACTATAACTTTTGTCTTGACTCTACCAGATGGTTCAGACGGTTATGTGATTTATTATGATGCATCCAGGGTTGGACTAGGTTGTGTGTTGATGAAGTGAGGTAAGTTCATACCTTATGCTTCTAGAGAGCTTAAGGTCCATGAGAAGAATTACCTGACTCGTGACCTCGAACTTGTAGTTGTAGTATTTTCCCTAAATATTTGGAGACACTACTTTGTATGGTGTTCATGTTGATGTGTTCATATATCGTAAGAGCCTCTAGTATGTGTTCACCCAGAAATAGTTGAATCTTCTTCAGATGAGATGGCTTGAATTCCTCAAAGACTATGAAATGAATATGCTCTATCATCCGGGCAGGACCAATATAATGTCTAACGCCTTTAATACACTATCCATGGGTAGTGTAGCACATATTGAGGAAGAGAAGAAAGAATTAGTCAAAGATGTTTACTGGCTTACTTGCTTAGGAGTTTGCTTTACAGACATATCAGATGGTGGTGTGGTAGTTCATAATGGGTCAAAATCTTCATTGGTAGTGGTGATTAAGGAAAACTATGACAGTGATCCTATTACTTCAGTTAAAAGGTGAAGTTCATTAGTAGTGAGTCAAGGTTTTCTCCTAAGAGGGAGATGGTGTACTCCATTATCAAGGTCGTTTATGTGTTCCTAATATGGGTGAGTTGAGAAAGCAGATCCTTACAGAAGCCCATAATTCTATATGTTCCATTCATCCAGGTTCCACTAAGATGTACCATGATCTACGGGAATTATTTCAGTGCAACGACATGAAGAGAGACATCATAAATTTTGTGGCTAAGTATCCTAATTGTCAACAAGTTAAAGTAAAACATGAAAAACCAGGAGGTGTGACTCAAGAGATTAACATTCCTACATGGAAGTGGGAAGTGACAAACATAGACTTCATTACGGGGTTACCTCTTACTCACATAGAACATGAATCCATTTGGGTGATAGTGGACATAGTCACTAAATCTGCTCACTTCTTGGCTGTCAAGATTATAGATTCAGTGTAGGACTACACAAAACTTTACATCAATGAGACAGTTAGGTTGCATGGGGTTCATTTGTCTATCATCTTAGGTAAAGGTCCTCAGTTTACATTTCAGTTATGGAAATCATTTCAAAAAGGTCTCAGTACTCAGGTAAATCTCAATACAATATTTCATCTGCATACGAATGGTCAGGCAAAGCATACTATTCAGAACTTAAGACATGTTGAGAGATTGCATGATCGATTTCAAGGGTAATTGGGATGATCACCTACCTTTTATAAAGTTAGCCTATAACAACAATTTCCATTCTAGTATCCAGATGGCCCCTTAAGTGGCACTACATGGGCATAGGTGCAGATCTCTGGTGGGTTGGATCGAAGTAGGTGAAGTAGGCTTGATTGGGCCAATTTTGGTTTATGAGGCTATGGAGAAAGTTCAACTCATCACTGATAGACTAAAGACAACTAAGAGTTGTTAGAAGTCCTATGCACATGTGAGAAGGAGGGACTTAGAGTTTGAAATCGATGATTGGGTTTTCCTGAAAGTGTCACTGATGAAGGGGTTGATGAGATTTGGAAGGAAAGGGAAGCTCATCCAAGTATATAGGTTCTTATAGAATCTTGAAAACTGTTGTTGATGTGGCTTATGAGTTAGAGTTGCCAGCAGAACTAGTAGCGGTTCATCCAGTCTTTCACATTTTCTTGTTGAAAAAGTATATGGGTGATCCGACATCGATAGTGCTATTAGAGAGTGTAGTGGTGCAGTATAGTCTCACTTATGAAGAGGTGCTGGTTGAGATTGCTGACGTTTAGGTTCATAGATTGAGAAATAAGGAAGTCACTTCAGTAAAGGTGTTGTGGAGGAGTCAGTCCATAGAGGGAGCTACTTGGGAAGTAGAAGCAGTCATGAGAGCAAATACCCTCACCTCTTTCTTTCCGATTCAGTTTCAGCTTGAGGTAATAGTCTCTCCAGTCTCTCAGCTTACTCTTGGTAAATTCAACTTCACTATCTTGTTCACTAAGTTATTCTTGCATTTCAGCCTCTTTGCATGTTCATGGAACTCAATATAGTTAGATATCAGTTTCTAGTACTTAATGGTAGATATTACAGCTCCTTCCCTCCATACTCAGCTTGTTTAGTCATCATTAGAGGATGAAATTTCCCAATGGGGAGATAATGTAACACCTCAGGTCTAAGGAGATGAGAAATTTGAGTTTGTTCTTAGTCCTGGGGCCATCACAGGCGACACGTCCCGTAGGTGGGATGATGGATCGTAAGTGGTGGCATCGTTGGTGAGTTAATATTATTCCAAAAATGTCAGGTCCTAATATTTTTATACGGTTCAGCAGGACAGTTCGTTACTCAATGCACGAGCCATAGGTAGGTCTCGTAGGTAAGTCCCAAAATTAGAGGAATTTTAGGATCTACAGATGAGACCTACAACCATGGTCCATGGTTCGTCGATGGGCCTATGGTCTGTAGGTGGGGTCCCATCATCGTGGTCCAAGATTTAGGGGTCTTTAATCCCACCCATGACCTACCAATATGGTTCATGGTTGGACCTACGGACCGTAGGTCTGGCTGTTGGTGAGGGTTGGAAAGTATTTGCAAAGAAAGGGCTTTTCGGTCAAGTTCAAACGGTCATATCATTTAGCAAAAAATGAATTAGGTGGCCCATGACCTATCAAATTAAGGATCTTTGAGTTTTCTTTCCAACACCACCAAGTTTTCTAAAATCCAAGATCAGAGTAAAAAGTTATGCTCATTTCAGTAGAGCCCTGTTGGGCAGGTCCACAAACCACGACCTAGTTGATAGGCAGTGGTTCAAATGACGGCCCGTCAGTCCCATTGTGGATCGAACTTCATCAATTTTAAGTCAGGGTCATTTTGGTCTTTTCCCCATTTCAGATATCCACTGTTTTTAGCTTCCGCATAGTTTATGTTTTACTCAGTTATTTCTAGTATGCTTGATATATGCAAACTCAGGGTTAGCTTGAGGTCACTCGGGATCCTTGATCCCATGTTACGTCTAGGGGGTAGCCTCTGGGCGTGACACATGATTTGATAAAGAGTATAAGGGAACTAAGTATTTTCAAATGTATCATTTTTACATTGTGAAAAGAGAATTTTTGATTGCTAAATGCTTTAATGAGTTTAGAGATTTTTCATAGCAGTTGCCTCTATTAAGAGAATATTTTGAGCAAGTATGTCAAAATGAGAAAGAATATGTTTTATACATTTGAGCATGAGGATATATTTATTGGGAGTGGTATTGAGCATCAATATGGTGATGGATTTAGACAAATCACATTCCTCATGAACCATGTAAGCAACATGGGTAAATGATCATACTTTTTAGATGATTCCTTATTTCTTTTGAGCAGAGCTTTAGTGAATCCACTTAGTTGATGTGTTTTATACCCCGTGAAGGTATAGGACAAGTCTGGTAATGTGGGGGAGATGTTGTATCATCACGTAGCTAATAGTGATAATTGTCGGTTAGAGAATCTCTCAAATAAGAGTAAAGAGTAGTTTATTGTATTTTTATATACATCCTTGAGTTAGCATATTTTATTTATGAAGTTTAAAAATTTCATATATTATTATTTCTTTGTATTTAGTTGAATTGAGGTGAGTATTCTTCCAGCCTTATCAGTTCATTTTTTTATTCATTCAGCTTTATTACATGCTCGTACATTCAATGTATTGATGTCATTCGACCTGCATCTTTCTATGATACAGGTGTAGGTGTAAATGATCATTAACAAGCGCTCTGTTGAGATCACTTTTCACTTCTTGCTAGCTTTGGTGATCCTTCCTTGCATTCCGGAGGACTCCAGTCTTGTCTTTTAGTTTTGTAATTTTGAGGTGTCATGGGTCTTGTCTAACATCCATGTTGAACTATAGAGGCTTCGTCGATAGTTAGTGTTGAGTTTCTATTGGTATTTCCTTTGAACTATTTTGACAAACTATCATTGTTTTTAGACAACTTTGAGTATAGTATTTTGATATAGTTTGAGTTTTGAGTAGTTTTTAGACTTTTGAATTCAAATTTTGTTTTAAATCTTATTAAATTTGCTGGAGTTGGTCTTTCACTAAGTAGTTAGTCAGGCCAAGGGTTCGCTTGGAGATCAGCAATGGTTCTCGAGTGTCGTCTACGTCCAAGGTATATGCTCGGAATGTGACAAGAGTCCTCCTCGCATCTTCAAGACATCAGTTTTGATTTGTTAGTTTATTGTTCAATCTTAGTTATTTTGTTTACAAGCAGCTCAAGTCAAGTCCCGGTAGACTCATTTAGTTTAGTTACTTGAGACTTCATTTAGTCATGGGTAGTTTCAGCCTAGTTTTTTATATTTATTTCAGATGTTCTTAGTTTTAAAAAAATATTAGCAAATTATATTTCATTTTCAGTCTATACTTATTATTTCTCAGCTTTCACATTTTCAATAGCATTTGAGGCCGGACAATAACAAATTCGAGTGTCGGTCATGCCCAAACTGTAGATTCGAGGGGTAATAATCACACGATATTCAAATTTATGATAAATAAAATAGATTGATTCATGTTTTACCTAAAATCTTAAAATGATTGGATAATAATTCATTTAAAATGGATTGAATCGGATGAATAGCCGTGAATTTTATCCATTTTGTCATTCCTAGATTCACGTAATCCATTAAGATAGCCATCAACGGCCAAAACTAATTTAGTAATGTATCATCTTATCTCATCCTTTAAATCCCGTCCAATACCTAGCTTATATAAATGAACTTATAAATCATGAATATAAATCACCCTCGCCATTAGAATAAACAATAAAGGAGCGGCACAAATATACCTGGTATGTCTTGTTTCTTCTGTTACATCTTATGAATATTCATGAATTGGTATATTTAATACTTATATAAGTTTTGATTTATTAATTAGCTTCGTCCTTTACTATTATTAGTTATAACTTGCATCTTTTTTTTAAGCGGTCTCAAATTTTACCATTTATGCTTAAATTGAGATGTGGTTGATACGAACAGTAAATTAATGAAAAAGAACACAAAAATGTCAAAGTGCAACACACGTTAATGATATGATTCTAGATGAAACAATAAGAAATAGGTTTACAATTAAATAAGTAAGATAAGATAACTAGGATATATATATATAAGTAAGAAATAAAAAGGAATGGGATAATATTTAGAAGAAGAAACGAAAATCTACCAATTAAAAGATATTTAATTACTAGAATTATAAATTCAAGGAAGAAAGATAATTGAACTCGTATGAGGAGAATATTTTCCCAAGTAATCAAGATGGTTCAATTGGAGCGATACTAGGGTTTTCATATAACTCACAAAGGGGCACGAACATCAAATGCCCAACAAAAACTAACTATTGAGATAAACCTTAGTTTCTACTACTTATTTAGAATAGTAGATAAACAAACCTATGATAGTTACTACAATACTCTCAAGCTAAAAGCAATAAAATTATTTTGTCTAGGCAATTATCTATCAAAAAATGTAATCTCTCTTTTGTATGTTATAGACTTTTCATGTTTCTTTTATTGATCTTCTAAGATCTTTAAAGTACTTCAGATCTAGTTGATGGTCTTCAAATCAACGATGATAAATTCATACCCCATCATTCTTCCCTTGTTGAAAAGAATCCATCCTCGAATTATTCAAGCCTTGCAGAATAAAGAAGTATAACAACACATGTAGTCAAAGAATATGTTAAGCGCCTTCAAATTTATTACAGGCGTGATCATTAGTTACAAACACATAAAACTAAAAAAAATCATCACTTGCACAAGTAGCTTCAACTAGTGAGTGACTACAAGATTCAACATGACTTTCAACCCAAAGGAAAGATTGATTTTGCTCAAAAGAAGATTTTCTTGAGCTTACTAAAGCAGTGAAGACATGACCTTATAATAGAAGTGTTTGAAGGCTGTGTATAGGGTAGAAGATTAGTTAGTATGCACTTGGGATAGACTTAGTGGTCGAGTTGGACCTCCTCTCTTACTAGTGGTGTTATCACTTTTCTCATAGTTTTTTGTTCTTCAGTTATCACTTTTGTTTCTTTTGCTTCAAATGTCATATTAATTTGTTGTCATACTGTTCATTCCTATGTATGTGTGTAATATTCTACATGATTCACATTATTTCGTGGTTGTTGCTACTCTTACTTTTGTATTTCTTTATCCAAATTGCTTGAAGGTGCATTATTTTAAACCAATGGTCTATAAGAAACAATCTCTCTATCTCCACAAGGTAGGGGCAAGGTCTGTGTACACTCTATCCTCCCCATACCTCAATTGTTGGATTATGAATATGTTATATTGTTGTTGATTATTAAGATATAAATGATTCAAAAAATATAATTTTCTTCTTCAATAGCATGAATGAATAAGAAATTTCAACAAAAACATTTTCTTTTTTTTTTTTTTTTTTTGAATTGCATAAAAGAAAAGTAGCATTTAATTTATAATTTCAATATATTTTCAATAATATATTTTAATATACTCAATTATGGATGAGAATGTGAGTATAAGATTCTCATAGTATAGGAAAAATACATGTTTATTTTTAAAATAGAAGAGGTAATATTCAAATAGATGTTCATTTTTACTTGTCTATTTTCTGAAAATCAAGAGATAATTTATCATTTAGTTTCTAATTTTTCATTATAGTCGTGTGCCAATGCATTAAACTTATTATACTTAAAAATTATATGATATTCATTGCTCCTAAAAAGGTGTGTTACGTCAATACTGAATAGTTTCAACTTTCTATGTGTTGGAGTCTCCATATTGTAGTTGTGTATATACATATGTCTTCTAATTAATTGACCTTGTTGGAAGTGGACTGATGAAATTCCTTTTGGTTATTAGGAATTGTGAAACAAGTTATGGAGCAAGTCATGGAAACTACAAATTTGGTTTGAAGTTGTTGGTTGATAACAAAGATAATAAAGTTGTGTTTGCTGAATGTGGAAAAGACTTCATTGACTTTTTATTTACTATACTCAAATTACCAATTGCATATTTTATTAGGCAGCCTAGTTGTATGTCTATGTTTGGTTGTCTAGCCAACATGATCCCAAATTTTATGCAACTTGATGAAGTTGGTGAAGTCATGACATGGATCATCACATATGATTTGTTCATTGCACCATTATCTGCAACTAGTGTGATCAATGTGCTAAGAACATCTAAGGCACAAGTTGATCAATTTCAACACAAGACCATTGATTTTCAGATAAGTGATTTGGTAAGAAAATCTTCATGTATCACTTGAGTTACTTTTATGTCCCTTGATTTTAAATATTCTAGGCATAATATGTAAAAAAAACATTTAAATTTGGACTCATCTGATCCGGTAAGTAAATATTCTTAACTTTGAGTATGCACCTAGACACTTGAACTTGTCCCCACACTGTCAGTTGAACACTCCAACTTACATAATGATCATTTAGACACGTTCAAAATTTATATGTCACGTCATCATTGAATGTCCATGAGACACAACAGAACGAGTTGGAGTGTTTGATTGTCAGTTGTGATCATGTTGAGGTGTATTACTTGCCACTTACTAAGGGTCAATTTAAGAGTTTGTTTATACATTATGCAAACCATTTAATAGCATTGGAAATTCAATGAATGACCATGAGTGATTAATGTTTAATGTTTTTGGTTTGTTCAACCAAATCCAGAAACAAGAGTTCTTGCAGGTTTCTTTGAGGTCCAAAATAGTTCTAACTAACCTTTTTCTCAGACAGACAGGATGGAGAAAATCAAACAATGGGTAGTCATCTTTTAATTGTATCAAAAAGATTACATAAATGTTTTTTTCATTCTACAATGGACTTCTGCCATTTAATCCTCTATTATTTCACTTTATGTGACACTTTTCAAATTTTGAGAATGAGTTTTTTCTTGATCATGAATTTTTATATATATGCCTTACAATTATCTTAAATTATCAATTATTGTCACTTATACTATCGTTTATATCATCAAAATTGAAAAGTTTACTTTCAAACTGTTGTCACACATAAATGAGTATTTAAAAGTTGTACTAAAATCAGAAATTTGGTCTTAGTAAAATGTTTTTGTTCTCAGGAGAAAAATGCAGTTTGAAACTTAAAATTGATACTAAAACCAATTGAGTTGTCTTTGCTGAAGGTGAAAGGACTTGTTTTGTTTTCTTATGAGCTTACTTGAACTTCCAATTGCAATTTTTATGAACCACATTCAAACCAATAGAGTTGGCTCTATCCCATATATATACCAAAGTGTTCAAAATCTGAATGATGCCTATATGCAATCCAATCAAACAAAGGATCAACTCCTCAGGTCAAGTGAATCAAAATCTTGGTCTCAAGCTTGGGAGTTAGTTTAAGGTAATTTTTTAGTACTGTATATGTTTCAATTTGTTTGTCTGTAACATGTTTCAATTTGTTTGTTTGTAATCTATTTTAATTTGTTTGTTTGTAATATGTTTTAATTTGTTTGTTTGATTTTGATTTGATATGAAATTTTAAAAAATAAAGAAGATTTTGTAATCTTGTGGTCTAAAACTAAAGATATGTATATAGATTGTTTGGCCAAACTTTTAAATTCATCTTATTTTGAAAACTGTTTTTTAAATAAGTATCTTTGGTGAGAAACAATTTTTTCTTGATTAATATATTTTTTTAAAAAATACTTTTGAGGAATAATTATCTGGTTTTTGTATATATATATCACAAATATATCATTGATGAAGGTTTTTTGCTTGTCCTAAATTATCTATGTAGCTACTCCAAACAGGTTTTTGGATAGTGATGGTGGTTATGACAAAGGACTAGAGTACATGGTAACTAATAATTTGTCATTAACCCCTATGTCTATGATATCTGGCTTGTCGAAGCTGACTAATGTAGAATCAACTGCTGAGTTTGAAGTGAAGACAATTGAGTTTGGTGTCAATGAGGTGGGCCTTTATGAATTTGTCTAAATTGTATTTCTTGTTTTATTTCATTAATTTTTTCTAATAATTGTTCTCTATAGGTTTCATTCATTCTAATTTTCTGGTAAAAATGTCTTTTCATAATATTTTTGTTTCTTTATCATAAGTTGTTGTATTTCTTTTATATTTTCTATAATATATTCTAAGTATTCCATATCTTGGGTTCTTTGATATGTTATGATATTATTTGTTAAAAGTTTATTTAGTAGATCTAGGTTTTCTATAGTTTGTAGCCAATATGTTAAATATTCGTAGTTTATCATTGATCTGAATATGAGTCATATAATTCATATATACTTTGAATAGTTAGTTCATGTCAATTTTGTGTTATTAATTCCATTATCTGATTTATCTCTGCCATTTCTTCGGTAATTAAAAGGTCATAAATTTTTCTTTTTAGGTCAATATTAAGTGTTCTAAGGATATATAAAATAAGTATTTTATAATTATAATCTTCATCTAATAGATATGTATTCATCATTTCATGATTTCTAAACAGTTTATTCCTTCTAACCTCTTCATTTATTATTATCAATTATCAAATTATATTAAAGTTATCCTGAATAAATTCTTTTGGTCACTACTATGATTTTCAGCTTCAATCAGTTATCCTAACAGCGCCTTCAACAAGTTCGTACTTCCCCTAAAACGGCTTTCCTCACGCCTAACTGGGTTTTCGGTTTCGGATGGCATAGTCTGGGCTTACCTATTCTCAGCCTACCTTCGTTCATAGCAAACTACTTCGAATTCATACAGTATAACAATACTATAACATGATAATTATCAAATAATAATCAAGAGATTATCAGGAATATGACAGTTTAGCTATTCATATTGAAATATGAACATACCTCTGTTTGTAGATTTTCTGGAACTGGTTCCTTCATAGATTCCTGGTTGTTACTAGATTTCTCCATTTAGATTTTTTTCTTATCTAGCTCTGATACCAATATGAGGGGGGTAGTTGCGGAAGTTGAGAGAATTGCGGAAGTGGAGAGTTTAGGGATTGATTTTCCCCTTCTCCTAACTTACATATATATACAAAGTTTACAGGTTACTATTTATGAACAATAGGTGACTTCTACTATTCATGAATAGTGACTGACTCTTACTATTTACACAGTGACTTGACCTTTACTATTTACACAGTAACTGACTCTATGTTTTACCATTTGGATATAAAAACGCACCAGGTAGATATCAACATTTTATGGATACATATTTTAACCAGCTAGAAAATTGTATAGTATATATAGACGATATATTGCTATATTCAAAAACAAAAGACGAACATCTAAAATTATTAGAAAAATTTATACACATCATAGAAATATCAGGAATTAGCTTATCTAAGAAGAAAGCTGAGATTTGACTCTTTACATAGGTGTCTTCATCTTATCTTTTTGTTTTGTCGGCTGTCTTCATCATCTTGCCGGCTTTTTTGTATCTTGTTGTGGTAGTTTATTTCAGCTGTACGGTTGGAACATTGTTATCTTCTCCGTGACATTTGGAACATATATGTTCTGAATATTTGCTGCTGATTGTTGTATAATATCTGGTTAATAATGCTGGTGAAATGAAATTTTTCCTGATAGCTCTTGTCGTTGGTATATTTTCTGAATTTATTCAAATGACAACACGATGAATATTATGTAGTAAGCCAAAAGGAACACGTAATAGATTGTAAATATATTAAAGGTAAAGCTAAAATACCTATTATAAATAAAAAGATAATTAATAAAGAAATTCACGATTTAAAATCAAAAAATCCAATAAAATATGTACATTTAGGAGCAGATACACCTATAGAATAGATGTTTTAGAATAAAAAAATCCAACAAAAATATTAATAAAAACATGTTTTAGAGAAGGAATAGATACACCTATAGAACTATATTTAGCAGATGATAGAATAATTCAACCTATAGAAAAAAGTATAATAAGTGCAGTTAGAGGAAATTTAATATATCAAAAATTTAAATTTATTATAAGTGCAAACTATTCAGTAGCAATAGAAGACAAAAACATAGATAAATCACTAGTACTATATTGGAAAATGACAGGCATAGAACTAGCACCAGGAAGTAAAATATTTACAGCAAGATGTAAAAGTTTATACATACTAACTACAAAGCATAAAATAATAGCAAAAAATAAAATTCAAAAAATCAAAATAGAAAATCCATTTGATAAAATAATTACAGTAATTGATAATAATGATTATAGTTATAAAGAAATAGATATTGAAGAAGATTTAGAGATAGTAAAAGAAAGATTAAGTACATCTAAAAGATTAAGTTACGATACACCATCATCATCAAGAAATAGTACATCTAGAAGATTAGATTGCGACTTAATACATTTTTCCTGATAGCTCTTGTCGTTGGTATATTTTCTGGTTTTAGGAGGCTTAGTATCCATTGTCGTATTTCCTCCATATCACCTTCTCTAGTTTCTCGACGGTTAGAATATATCATCGTATTATCTCGGCTATAGTAGCTCCATATTGTATTGTTGTTTAGGTAATTATTTGCTAGCTCCGTTAATATTGTAGCTATCCCAATGACTCTTTTGTTAGCATAGAAGTCAGGAATATCTAATTCTGACGAATTATTAGATTCTAAGAAAAAATTACAATCCTTTTTAGGATTAGTTAATCAAGTAAGAGAATATATACCAAAATTAGCAGAAAATTTAAAACCATTACAGAAAAAAATTAAAGAAAGATATAGAATATCACTTTGATTAACAAGATAAAAAATATATTAGAAAAATAAAAGCTATGTGTAAAGATTTACCAAAATTATATTTTCCAGATGAAAATAAACAATTTACTTATATAGTAGAAACAGACTCTAGTAATCATAGTTACGGAGGAGTATTAAAATATAAATATATAAATGAAAAAATAGAACACCACTGTAGATATTATTCCGGATCATATACAGACCCACAAATAAAATGGGAAATAAATAGAAAAGAACTATTTGCCTTATATAAATGTTTATTAGCTTTTGAGCCATATATTGTATATAACAAATTTATTGTTAGAACAGATAATACACAGGTAAAATGGTGGATAACCAAAAAGGTACAAGATTCAGTTACAACAAAAGAAATAAGAAGATTGGTAGTTAATAAATATGAGGGGGGTAGTTGCGGAAGTTGAGAGAATTGCGGAAGTGGGAGTTGAGGGATTGATTTTCCCCTTCTCCTAACTTACATATATATACAAAGTTTACAGGTTACTATTTATGAACAGTAGGTGACTTCTACTATTCATGAATAGTGACTGACTTTTACTATTTACACAGTGACTTGACCTTTACTATTTATACAGTAACTGACTCTTACTATTCACATAATTGACATTTTACTATTTATAAATAGTATTTTTTGTCTTTTACTATTCATCAATAGTATCCTGTTAGTGACTCCGAATAAAAACAATTCTACTTTACAAAAGAAAACAAAAAACTTTACAAAAAGTAAGATAAGATTCTTATATCGTTTTCTATTCTTACCTCTGTTATTTGTTTTTTCTTTAAATTTTTTGGTAATTTACAGTCTTTAGCTAAATGTCCTAGTTTTCCACAATTGTAACATTTACATTCTGTTATATTTTTCTTAACTCTATGTGGTCTTTTTTGTTTATAATTTTTTATATAATATCTTTTTCTTGGTATTTTATCCTTATATTTTGTTTTGAATTTATTCAAGATAACTTTAATATAATTTGATAATTGATAATAATAAATGAAGAGGTTAGAAGGAATAAACTGTTTAGAAATCATGAAATGATGAATACATATCTATTAGATGAAGATTATAATTATAAAATACTTATTTTATATATCCTTAGAACACTTAATATTGACCTAAAAAGAAAAATTTATGACCTTTTAATTACCGAAGAAATGGCAGAGATAAATCAGATAATGGAATTAATAACACAAAATTGGCATGAACTAACTATTCAAAGTATATATGAATTATATGACTCATATTCAGATTAATGATAAACTACGAATATTTAACATATTGGCTACAAACTATAGAAAACCTAGATCTACTAAATAAACTTTTAACAAATAATATCATAACATATCAAAGAACCCAAGATATGGAATACTTAGAATATATTATAGAAAATATAAAAGAAAGTGGGAGATGAGGGATTGATTTTCCCCTTCTCCTAACTTACATATATATACAAAGTTTACAGGTTACTATTTATGAACAGTAGGTGACTTCTACTATTCATGAATAGTGACTGACTCTTCCTATTTACACAGTGACTTGACCTTTACTATTTACACAGTAACTGACTCTTACTATTCACATAATTGAAATTTTACTATTTATGAATAGTATTTTTTGTCTTTTACTATTCATCAATAGTATCTTGTCGGTGACTCCGAATAAAAACAATTCTACTTTACAAAAGAAAACAAAAAACTTTACAAAAAGTAAGATAAGATTCTTATCCTACTTTTGACTCTTTACATAGTTGTCTCCGTCTTATCTTTTTGTTTTGTCGGCTGTCTTCATCATCTTGCCGGTTCTTTTGTATCTTGTTGTGGTAGTTTATTCCAGCTGTACGGTTGGAACATTGTTATCTTCTCCGTGACATTTGGAACATATGTGTTCTGAATATTTGCTGCTGATTGTTGTACAATATCTGGTTAATAATGCTATTGAAATAAAATTCTTCCTGACAACTCTTGTCGTAGGTATATTTTCTGGTTTTAGGAGGCTTAGTATCCATTGTCGTATTTCCTCCATATCTTCTTCTCTAGTTTCTCGACAGTTAGAATATATCATCGTATTATCTCAGCTATAGTAACTCCATATTGTATATTGTTTAGGTAATTATTTCCTAGCTCTGTTAATATTGTAGCTATCCCAATGACTCTTTTGTTAGCATAGAAGTCAGGAATATCTACAATAGGTATCTCATCTTGTTTTTCTATCTTCTCCGGTATTAACATATCTCTAGTTAAACCTATATTTATGACCTGTATAACCGGTTTTATCTCGTCATATAGTATTTCTGCAGTGGCTGTGTAGAATTTAATGAAAAATAGAGTTCCTTTAGTAATTCGTTTGTAGGTTAAGAATGCTTTGTATAATTCGGGTATCTTCGAGATTTCATCTCCTGTAGCTGTGTACACTGTACTAAGTAGTCCGTAATTGTAACAAGTTGTAACCAAGTTTATATTTGTACCTGGAAGGGCAATTAGTTTGTTGTATCCTTGTAGGCATTGGTAATGTAATCGGTATTTGGTTCTTTTATGTTTATAGCTCTGGGTTTTTGTTTAAGTAAGTTTGGACTTTATAAATATTTTCTGTATAGGTACGGGTGATGTGGTTATACGTATTTTTCTGTTGGGCTAGGCTATTTTTGTATGTAGTAGTTTGTGGAGTAAGTACAGATTTTTGTATTTTTGGTGCTGTATATGGTTTATCAAAAAGTTTGTTCATATTTGTATTTGTATAACTTTTTTCTTCTGTAGCTTTTTCTTTCTTTGTAGCTCCTGATGTACCTGCATCTGCATTTAAACAAACATTATGGGTTTTTTGGAGTTTCCCAACGTCTCCTTCTAGCTCTGGAATTTTAACGTCTTCCGATTGACGTAGCTCCGCATGTTTAACGTCATGCTGCTGACTACTAGCTTGCTCTTTTAGCTTTTGTATCTCACCGTTCATACTATCCACTTTTTTACAAAGTGTAGTTAGGAGGTTGAGTATTTGATCCATTGTATTTTTCTTTTCAATATCTTTCTCTTGAGAGGTGATCTGCAATCACATTCTTGTCAGTTTTTATAATTTCAATTGTAAATGAAAAATTTAATATATTAACTACCAATCTTCTTATTTCTTTCGTTGTAACTGAATCTTGTACCTTTTTGGTTATCCACCATTTTACCTGTGTATTATCTGTTCTAACAATAAATTTGTTATATACAATATATGGCTCAAAAGCTAATAAACATTTATATAAGGCAAATAGTTCTTTTCTATTTATTTCCCATTTTATTTGTGGGTCTATATATGATCCGGAATAATATCTACAGTGGTGTTCTATTTTTTCATTTATATATTTATATTTTAATACTCCTCCGTAATTATGATTACTAGAGTCTGTTTCTACTATATAAGTAAATTGTTTATTTTCATCTGGAAAATATAATTTTGGTAAATCTTTACACATAGCTTTTATTTTTCTAATATATTTTTTATCTTGTTCATCAAAGTGATATTCTATATCTTTCTTTAATTTTTTCTGTAATGGTTTTAAATTTTCTGCTGATTTTGGTATATATTCTCTTACTTGATTAACTAATCCTAAAAAGGATTGTAATTTTTTCTTAGTATCTAATAATTCGTCAGAATTAGATATTTTTTGTACAATATGTGTTTGCATTTTTACTTCATTTTTATCTATTTGTATTCCTAAGAATTCTATTTGATTTTTCATAATTTCAGCTTTCTTTTTAGATAAACTAATTCATGATATTTCTATGATGTGTATAAATTTTTCTAATAAGTTTAGATGTTCGTCTTTTGTTTTTGAATATAGCAATATATCGTCTATATATACTATACAATTTTCTAGCTGGTTAAAATGTGTATCCATAAAATGTTGATATCTACCTGGTGCATTGTTATATCCAAATGGTAAAACATTCCATTCGTAGAATTCTTGTGGTACAGTAAATGCTGTTAAATGTTTAGATTTTTCTTCTAGTTTTAGGTGGTAAAATCCTGATTTACAGTCAAATTTGCTAAAGTAATTATATCCTTGTATCTGTCTTACTTTTAATATTTTATTAGGTATAGGGTAATTATATGTTTTAGTGAGGGGGGTAGTTGCGAAAGTTGAGAGAATTGCGGAAGTGGAGAGTTTAGGGATTGATTTTCCCCTTCTCCTAACTTACATATATATACAAAGTTTACAGGTTACTATTTATGAACAGTAGGTGACTTCTACTATTCATGAATAGTGACTGACTCTTACTATTTACACAGTGACTTGACCTTTACTATTTACACAGTAACTGACTCTTACTATTCACATAATTGAAATTTTACTATTTATGAATAGTATTTTTTGTCTTTTACTATTCATCAATAGTATCCTGTTAGTGACTCCGAATAAAAACAATTCTACTTTAAAAAAGAAAACAAAAAACTTTACAAAAAGTAAGATAAGATTCTTATCCTATTTTTGACTCTTTACATAGGTGTCTCCGTCTTATCTTTTTGTTTTGTCGGCTGTCTTCATCATCTTGCCGGCTTTTTTGTATCTTGTTGTGGTAGTTTATTCCAGCTGTACGGTTGGAACATTGTTATCTTCTCCGTGACATTTGGAACATATGTGTTCTGAATATTTGTTGCTGATTGTTGTACAATATCTGGTTAATAATGCTGTTGAAATAAAATTCTTCCTGATAGCTCTTGTCGTAGGTGTATTTTCTGGTTTTAGGAGGCTTAGTATCCATTGTCGTATTTCCTCCATATCTCATTCTCTAGTTTCTCCACAGTTAGAATATATCATCGTATTATCTCGGCTATAGTAGCTCCATATTGTATTGTTGTTTAGGTAATTATTTGCCAGCTCCGTTAATATTGTAGCTATCCCAATGACTCTTTTGTTAGCATAGAAGTCAGGAATATCTACAATAGGTATCTCATCTTGTTTTTCTATCTTCTCCGGTATTAACATATCTCTAGTTAAACCTATATTTATGACCTGTATAACCGGTTTTATCTCGTCATATAGTATTTCTGCAGTGGCTGTGTAGAATTTAATGAAAAATAGAGTTCCTTTAGTAATTCGTTTGTAGGTTAAGAATGCTTTGTATAATTCGGGTATCTTCGAGATTTCGTCTCCTGTAGCTGTGTACACTGTACTAAGTAGTCCGTAATTATAACAAGTTGTAACCAAATTTATATTTGTACCTGGTAGGGCAATTAGTTTGTTGTATCCTTGTAGGTATTGGGTAATGTAATTAGTATTTGGTTCTTTTATGTTTATAGCTCTGGGTTTTTGTTTAAGTAAGTTTGGACTTTATAAATATTTTCTGTATAGGTACGGGTGATGTGGTCATACGTATTTTTCTGTTGGGCTAGGCTATTTTTGTATGTAGTAGTTTGTGGAGTAGGTACAGATTTTTGTATTTTTGATGTTGTATATGGTTTATCAAAAAGTTTGTTTATATTTGTATTTGTATAACTTTTTTCTTCTGTAGCTTTTTCTTTCTTTGTAGCTCCTGATGTACCTGCATCTGCATTTAAACAAACATTATGGGTTTTTTGGAGTTTCCCAACGTCTCCTTCTAGCTCTGGAATTTTAACGTCTTCCGATCGACGTAGCTCCGCATGTTTAACGTCATGCTGCTGACTATTAGCTTGCTCCTTTAGCTTTTGTATCTCACCGTCCATACTATCCACTTTTTTACAAAGTGTAGTTAGGAGGTTGAGTATTTGATTCATTGTATTTTTCTTTTCAATATCTTTCTCTTGAGAGGTGATCTGCAATCACATTCTTGTCAGTTTTTATAATTTCAATTGTAAATGAAAAGTTTAATATATTGACTACCAGTCTTTTTATTTCTTTTGTTGTAACTGAATCTTGTACCTTTTTGGTTATCCACCATTTTACCTGTGTATTATCGTTCTAACAATAAATTTGTTATATACAATATATGGCTCAAAAGCTAATAAACATTTATATAAGGCAAATAGTTCTTTTCTATTTATTTCCCATTTTATTTGTGGGTCTGTATATGATCCGGAATAATATCTACAGTGGTGTTCTATTTTTTCATTTATATATTTATATTTTAATACTCCTCCGTAATTATGATTACTAGAGTCTGTTTCTACTATATAAGTAAATTGTTTATTTTCATCTGGAAAATATAATTTTGGTAAATCTTTACACATAGCTTTTATTTTTCTAATATATTTTTTATCTTGTTCATCAAAGTGATATTCTATATCTTTCTTTAATTTTTTCTGTAATGGTTTTAAATTTTCTGCTAATTTTGGTATATATTCTCTTACTTGATTAACTAATCCTAAAAAAGATTGTAATTTTTTCTTAGTATCTAATAATTCGTCAGAATTAGATATTTTTTGTACAATATGTGTTTGCATTTTTACTCCATTTTTATCTATTTGTATTCCTAAGAATTCTATTTGATTTTTCATAATCTCAGCTTTCTTCTTAGATAAGCTAATTCCTGATATTTCTATGATGTGTATAAATTTTTCTAATAATTTTAGATGTTCGTCTTTTGTTTTTGAATATAGCAATATATCGTCTATATATACTATACAATTTTCTAGCTGGTTAAAATATGTATCCATAAAATGTTGATATCTACCTGGTGCATTGTTATATCCAAATGGTAAAACATTCCATTCGTAGAATCCTTGTGGTATAGTAAATGCTGTTAAATGTTTAGATTCTTCTTCTAGTTTTAGGTGGTAAAATCCTGATTTACAATCAAATTTGCTAAAGTAGTTATATCCTTGTATTTGTCGTACTTTTAATATTTTATTGGGTATAGGGTAATTATATGTTTTAGTTTTTGCGTTTAGATTTCTATAATCAATAACCATTCTACTTTTTCCTCTTTTTTGTTCACTATGTTTATTTACTATAAATGCTGGACTATTATGTTTACTATTGCTTTCTTGTATATATCTATTTTCTCATAATTCATTTATATGCATTTTAAATTCTGATTGGTCTTCAAAATTATATCTTAATGGTTTTTGTGTTATTATACTGTTTTCATCTATTAGTTCAATTTTTACTTTAGTTTTGTGTTTTTCCCATCCTTGTAATGGGTTTTCGTTATATAATGAGTATCATTTATTGCTTGTATTTTATCTATTGTGAATATTATAATTTCTATTTTATGATCATTAGTTGTTATATTTTCTAACTTTTGGGTAATTTTTTCACTTCCTTTTATCCATGGTGTATTTTTTCTAATTTTATTATTAACTCTTTTTGCTCCTATCTTATGATTACATATGGTAGTGAACCACCAATGTGTTTTAGTTATAGTATGTGGATATAGTTTTTCTAAAAAAGGCATTCCTAATAATATATACTTACATAGTAATTTATATTCTTTGTGTCTTTTGAACTTGTTATAGGGGGTCGTTACTTTACATTGTCAATTTGTGGAAGATAAGTTCTCTCTTTCAATAATGACATTGGATTTATGTTAATTTTCTTAATTTATTCGCAGGCTCTAGTTATTTTAGAAGCATCCTTTCAATCAAAGACAGTGCTAAGCAAGGCATTTCTTAAGGGGCATGAGTTTGACGATCTCGCGTTTATTTGAAAGAAAATTTATGGAAATACTCTCTTTTAATTTGGACAATGCTAGCTAATGATTTGGTTTCAGACTTCTATTATTATGTACTTTGTATTCTTGTTGTTTTTAGAATAAACAATTACAAGTTATGGGTTGAACTTAATATTTATGCTTTAGAAACAATCTTGTTTAGTAAAGATGTACGGGCAATGTTGAGGTCGAACACACATGCAAGTGTACGTGGTTAAATAAGTGATAGAGTGATACAATGAATGTGTCGTAGCACAAAGACTTATGATTAGCTGCTAACTATTTCAAAATGAAATGAAATAATTATTTGAGAGATTTTTTAAGACTGAGAATATTTTATGGAGCTAATTGCAACGATTTAATAAAGGTTAAATGAATAATGTATGGTTTTACACTATTGTGATCAACTAGATTGGTAGATATTATTTCACTGTTAGCTAAGCAACATATAGTAAAGTGGAAACTTGATTGGATATTGGCTTAGTCATTTTCCTGATAGCAACATTTCACTTGTCTCGCTTAACATTTTTTGTATGGTGTCTAAGGTCATCGGTTTGGGGCGTCTAATTTGAGGATTCTTCGTGGTTAACCTTGCCATGACTATTGAGAAGTTTCCTGACATTCTTTGTCACACTTCCCAATTTATATATCTAGTCCATCCACCATAGTCTTACGCCTTTGAATTTAAGCCATGCTACCATTCGAATCCCTGATCTTGGAAAGATGATCATGCACTCTTGCAAATTGCGACAAATGTGGGTAAGTTCTAGTTTGTATACCTAGATTTACATGTTGATAGTTTTGAGACTTGATACATTAACTGCATTTGTAATAAAATAGAAAAACTTATCCATGTCATTCGTACAAAGGGGTCATGTCATTCAGTGTAAAAAGAAATATTGGAATTAAAAACATTCCAAAATATGAAAAGATATATCGTTCCTTTTCAAACAGGCTAATATGGAAGATAACTCACTTAGACATAAAATGATAGAGTATATTTTTCTTTGTAGATTACCCTTTCCTAAGTACTTTGTAGAGACCAGAAAGTTACCCCGTTGAGAAACTCTACATATACAGGAGAGTGGAAGGACGGAGGTAACTTCCACATGCCTAATTCCGTTTTGACTGTTGATGGAGATGCAGTAGCATCAATGTCATATAGAACCGGGAAGCTCAAGTGGATGTTATGGTCCTCAAACATTTTGTTATAACTAATTTTCGAACACGTGCAACACACGTGTATATCGTGCTAATTAGTATAAATACTTCTAAAATATAAGTTTACGATGTGTAAAATACAAGCGCGAATCAATGAGCGGTGAGCATATTCAACTTATATTATGATCATAGCAAGGCACATTATACAAAAATATTGTTATCAAGTGAATTTCAAAACTAATACTATAAGCACTTCAATTATACAATTCTTAAAATATCAAGTATTGAACTTGTTAAAAGTTCTTTCTTTTTAACATGGTACAACACATAATTTAAATTTTGACTTTATAGTTACAAAATATTTGATGCCTTAAAGTTTCCGCCTTCTTTTTAAGGAATAATACCCTCCACTTTTTTACAGATGCATATATATCGAGAACTTGTCGAAGGAGAGTGGTGTTTTGTAATAGTTCTAGAGAAATTCGATCAACATATGTCTTCCTTAGTATGACTAGTAGATCATTATCAATTTCATAGTCTACACCTACAAAAAAGTATTTATTTGTTATAAAATAATCATTGTTTAAATATTTAATTGACATATATAAATAATATTTATATGTATATGTATCCTTCGTCTTCTTTAACTCATTCAAATTTATTAATTCTGCCATCTGTAAATTTTGACAAAAGAATTTTTTTGTCAAGTTCTATAAATATAATTGAATTATGAAATACAACACAATCATTTGTGAGATATTAACATTATAGTAGAAAAAGAAAACAATATAAACAAAAAATTATATGGTGCAAAAAATAAATGCATATAAGAAAAAAAGAGATAACTTTAAATTTGTATATATACATACTTATGGACCAACCCAAAAAACAAATGAATTGCATATAAGAAAACTTGAAATCATCATAGCTTACTAAAATAAAACCAATAGAGCTACATAAGAATAAAGATAAAAGGGATCATACAAGAAATAGGATAAATGAGAGGATTTAAACTTTTAAGTAACAAAACAAAATGAAAGAAGAAGAGGCATACCTGTTGAGCTTGTTTCATCACAATGATGAGGGTTACACATATACTTGATATCCATTTATATAAGATGTTTAATGACTAAAAGTTAATATAAAATTATTATTGCTGATGTTGGATCAATGAAGGAAAATAGAGGGCCAAAAGTTCAGACTGTGTACAATTTTTAAAAGGTTGTAAATGATATTATTAGTAGTCAATATAACATTAATACAAACAAAAACATTGTGAGTGTATTTTTAAGTTTTGAAGAGGCGGTAATAGAAAGGAAATTATTAACATTATTTAGCTTAACTTTAAATAAGGCAACAACGTGTGGAATTTTTATTAGGAGTTTGAAGAGGCTGGAAAAAGTATTATTAGCATTTACATAATAAGGTACTTATTTAACATATTTCAGTATAGTATTATATAAGGCAAACACGGAGCATTATAATTAGCTATATTGTAACGTGTACTAATTATTATGCATCATTAGTATCTGTTAAACTTCTTATTAACTCACATCTGTAGTGAATGAGAATCACTAAAATAGGGATTCAATTGATTTTTAAATGTAAATATAGTCACCTAAATGTGTGCAGGAGAAAAGAAATTACAACTATTTAATTTTAAAATGTAATACCAACTTAACCTCAATCAATTCATCTTACTATTTGTCTCCTTTAAAAATAAGGGTGATTATAACATTATAATATTAGATCAATCCTATGCATAACTTTAAAGCAATGAACCAAACATTGCATGTATAATTTATATATAAAAAAAAACCACGAAAATGTCGAATCAAATGAATTTGGTTCATGTAAATATAAGGTAATCAAACTCAGTCATTATAAGACAATGTAGAAGTCATACTTGATAGCTCTAACTTTATGAATTCATCTTACTCCAAATTCGTGTTTCTAAATAAAGTGAAGATGTCAAACTTGCTATACACTTTATTGTTACTAACAAATCATAAATTAATTTAGTTGGTTTATTTTTTAAAAAATATCAGCTTCAAAATTAAATGCAATGAATATCGTTATTTTAAAAGCAAAACAATCATTTAGATAAATAAAATATAATAGTTCAGAGAATTAGACAATTTTTAAAAAAATATGTTCAATTAGTATACAGCAAGTAAAAAAAAAGGATTATGTAGTTGTTTGTACCTAGAACTTCATCCTAATTTTTTCTGTTTTTATCTCCTTTATCTTCATCTGAATTCATTAATATAGACACCTCAACTATTCATTAGTTTAAGCAAAAACAAAATAATTTTTTTTTAAAAAAATCCTTCTTGTGTCCATTTGTATTTCCAAAACATTGTAGTTGTGAATATAAGTATAATTATTGGTAATTAGTAGAGAACAAAATTATTCCAAGCCAAATAGCACCGGATACATTACAAGGCAATATGTATAGTGATTTTACATTTTTACACAAAATAGCAACAAGAAATACCAGAAAGAGAAACAATCATAAATAAAGAATTAGAATTGAAACAATCATTTCTAATTCGAAAAAAAAAAATCTATAAATAATAAAAATCTTAGAAATAAACAATAGAAGATAGAAAAAGAAGGAACTTTACCATATGAGTACATAGAAATGCTAGTAGAAAATTTCAAGATGGCAAATTTGTATTTGATAGTGATATATATTGATTTAGCTACAACTCTTCATATTCTTTAATTAAATATTAAAAGGAGGAAAACCTTGATTCATGTACTTATTTAATATTCTAGAAATCCTAATTCACTCTTGTTCTTCCACATTCCCTTCCTAATAAATAACTTACAAATCAAAAAATAATTAAAATAATATTATTTAATTAATTAGATGTTTTATTTAGTTTAGGAGTAAAATAGTAATCCAACTTTTCATTTTTGGAGCTTCCCACTTATAATATATGATGATATGATATATTGCATTAATTACTTTCTTCAGTTTCTTTGTGTTCTTCCTTCTTTAGGAAAGTGACAAAGCTAGTCCTTAAGTATCACTTGAATACTTTTGATCCTTTGAGTTTGTCAAAAGGGATCACTTTTGAGTTTGTTTTTATTAAATTCTGATGATTAAATTTAATCTGAACTGTGAAAATAAATTGGAAGTATAGATTTTGTAGTTTATATTATTTTTTTAAAAAAATTATTTCACGAGTCTAGTGCAACCTTTTTGAGGCACAACTACTGTTAATTTTTATCTAGTTTTTTTTTTTTTTATGTATAATGTAGTTTTTTATGTTGCGATGTCTGGAATTTTAACGGAAATTTCTGACGTTTTCCAATAAAATTTAAGTAGCAGTGTTTGCTAAATATTTGAGTATAATAAGATAATCATCCAAGTCAATATATTTAGTCAAGGATAAAATTACACCACCTAAATTATAATTGTTTTGCACTAAATATATTGACTTGGATGATTATCTTATTATATCTTAGGATGAAATTACTCCACCTAAATTATAATTGTTTGCTAAATATTTGAGTATAATTTCATCCTTTCATTGAGTATTTAGTTTAATTTGCTAAATAATTGTTTTGCACTAAATATATTTAGTTTTTAGGTGGTGTAATTTCATCCTTTCATTGAGTATTTTTATAAGCCTATTTTCATGGGTACTAAGGTGCTGTTATGACGGACACTATGAGATGTCCATGGAAAATAAGAAAGCCACAAAAAGATGTACCATTTCAAGGGTTGTGTCATACGCCGCAATGGATATTATAATTTCGAGGGATGTGTCGCACTCTTCGATGAATTCTATTGTAACACCCTGTATGCTAGAACTACCCAAAAGGCAGTTTTCCCAAAGTTGCAGGTGCAAACCATGGTCACCACTCATGGACCGTAGGGTGACCACAAGTCGTGCTGATGGTCTGTGGATGCTACCTGCAACCCCTCCTCCGAAGAATCTAGAAAATCGGCTAAGGTTCAACCCACGGTCAGGAACTACAGACCGTAGAAGGACCCACGGTCTGTCCTGCAGGTCCGTAGTTCGCACCTGCGACCCTCCTCCCAGAAGCCTCAAGAAATTTGACTAAGGGTCAGGCTACGCTAGGACCTATGGACCGTAGGTCAGACCACCGTCCGAGGTCCAAGGCCGTAGATCGGACCCTCATAATCCAGCTTCAGTCTTGAATGACGGTCGATCAGCACGGAACATCAGTTGATCTACGGTCCGTCGGTGACCGCGACAACAGTTAAGTTAGGGGTTTTTTGGTCTTTTCCTTATTTATTTGACCCTTAAACTACGTCATTTAAATCCTAAACTACGTGGTTTTAGTTAGCTTAAGCCTAGAAACATAACTAGAACTTACCTAAGTCAATCATTCTTCAAAACTTAGAAAAATTAGAGCGTAAGAGGAGAAAAGAGGTCAAGACCAGAATTCATCAAGGTTCCATCAGTTCTAGCCCCAAAATCGAAAGATTTCTCCGTGAAATTTGTCACCAGGTATGTGGAATTTCACTAGCGGGTTCCTTTCACCCATTAGGTCCCTAGTTTTCAGTCAGATTCTTGATTCCCTTATCATAACTAGACCTAGGGTTTCTAGAACTTCAAGAGATTATCATGAATTAGTTATCAAAATGTTCCAAATCAGATCATCATGTTCTTACTTGGTTTCTTGCATGAATTTCAGAACCCAAGCTATGTAGTTCTTTAATTCTTGAATTACACATGCTAGGCCAAATATTTCAGTTATTTAAGATATACATGCCTCAATTTTTGAATGTGTCGTTATCAGTTTATTAATGTGCATTCTCAGTTTGCATGTCAGTTTTGAGCTATCCAATATATTACCGTAGTTCAGTCATAATGTGTTAATCACTTAATCTATCAGGAGTAGCATAATACCAAGTTGGACTAGGGTCAGTCACCTATATAGTCCCAGAACTACGAGCCACATAGGTTGTAAGTCCCCTCTGTGGGAATCAATTTAGTGATCACGCTAGCATGCCTCTATACCTTTGGCAGGGTATATTGGGTCCTCTCAATGGGGCGTATACATCGAACTCTACATTTAGCTCATGTGGTGTTATTGTAGGTTATTAGTAGCTCCCACATTTCAGTCAGATTCTATTGCATTGACCATTGATCAGTACATTCAGTATTCGGTCTTAGCATGTTATAACTTGATCATTGCATTCAAATAGGTCAGTATTCAACATCTATATCATGTTCATATTATATCATTGCTTTATTGCTTTGTTCAGTTATATGTTATTTCAGATTTACTCTATCCTGCATGCTCAGTACCTTTCAAGTACTGACACATACTTTGCTCTACATCTTCTCGTAATGTAGGTTCAGGTCCTCAACAGTCAGATCACACATAGATCTGTTCCCGATCTTTAGTTCAGCAGCATCAGTGGTGAGTCCTCATTTTTCAAGAACTAGTGACATGTTTATCTTTCTTCCTTTTAGCTTTAGTTTCAGTTTTGCTAGATCTAGCTTGGGCATGTTTCAACATTTCTAGTTAGTAGAGGCTTTATTTCAGACATAGTTGGTTTCAGCTTTAGTCGTAGACTTTGATTTTTCATATGTACTCAAACTCACAATTTTCATATATTTAGATTAGTTATGGGTATTCCCCATAATTTCATTTCAGATTATGTACATGATTTAGCGTCTGCATAACATTTATTGCTTTAGTTTACTTTAGTTGCTTATGATATGGCAGCAGGGTTAGCTTGGGGTCACTCGTGATCCTAGGTCCAGTGTCCGCATCTTGGGAATAGCTACGGGGCGTTACAAACTTGGTATTAGAGCATTATGTTCAAGAGTCCTAGGATGTTTTAAAAGCCTCCTTTTTATGGGTGTGAAGTGTACCACATCTAATGAAAAGAAGGCTGTAAAGTGTTTTAGGAAAACATCAATTTCTTTGTTACTCTTATCATGCGTAAGGTATGATCTAATTCCTCGTGCTAAATCCTTAGTTATGAATTTCAGATCATGCCTCATCGTAGAGCCTACGCAAGGAATGCGAATACCAGGAATGCAAATGCAACTTCTCAAGTCCTAGATCAGGAAGTTTCGAATGCAGAATTCAGTAACGCAATTCAGTTGTTGGCTTAGAGTGTGACCAACCAGAACAATCTATAGGTTCCAGTTCCAGTGAATGTTAATGTTGGATTAGCTGTAACTAGAGTTTGTGATTTCGTTAGGATGAATCCGCCAGAGTTCTTAGGATCGCAGGTTGGTGAGGATCCCCAAAGCTTTATTGATGAGGTCAAGAAAATCTTTGGAGTGATGCAGGTAACTGGAAATGATCGGGTTGAGTTGGCATCTTACCAACTTAAGGATGTAGTTCATATTTGGTATACTCAGTGGAAGGAGAATAGGGGTATATATGCAACTCCTATCACTTGGGGTTGATTTAGTAAGACCTTTCTGGACATGTTTTTCCCAAGAGTGTTGAGAGAGGCAAAAGCTCAGGAGTTCATAAATTTGAGGCAGGGTTCTATGACAATCCAAGAGTATAGGCTCTAGTTCACCCAACTCTCCAAGTATGCTCCTCACATGGTTGCTGAATCCAGGGCTCAAATGAACAAGTTCATGTATGGGGTATTCAATCTTGTGAAAATAGTATGTAGGAATGGCATGTTACTTGAATATATGAACATTTCTAGGCTCATGACTCATGCTTAGTAGGTTGATGGTGATAAGCTTAGGGAACATGCCAAGGAGAATAAGAAATCTAGGTCAGGCAATTATGACTATTCTCAACAGAAAATGGTTTCAGAAAAAGTTTTTAGCTCCACCACCTTCATGAGCCAGTGTTCCATGCTCCAAGTTTCGTAATGATTAGAAAGGTATGGCATCAGGCAATAAGACTCAAGGTAGTATTTCAGGTACCATAACCTACCCAACTTGTCTAAAGTATGGTAAAAACCATCCAGGAGAATGTCTTGCAGGAAAGGAAGGATGCTTTGGGTGTGGTCAGTCTGGTAACAGGTTGAAAGATTGTCCTTCTAAACAAAGTCAAGCAGGAAATAATAGTAGAGCTCAGTCCACAACATCATCAGCACTAATAGGTCACCCGAATCAATAGGGTAACTTATCTGATACAGGTGGCAGTCACCGCCAAAATAGGTTGTATGCTCTCCAGGCTCACCAGGATTAGAAAGATTCTCATGATGTAGTCATTGGTACGGTACGAGTCTTTGATCTTGATGTTTATGCACATTTGGATCTAGGGGCTACTCTTTCCTTTGTAACTCTTTATATAGCAGTCCTATTCGATGTTAGTCCAGAAACTCTATCAGAACCCTTATCAGTCTCTACTCTAGTCGGTGATCCAGTCATAGCTAGACGGGTATACAAAAATTGCCCTGTCACAGTCTCCTAGAAAGTCACTACAATAGATCTTGTAGAGTTAGAAATGGTAGACTTCAATATCATTCTAGGCATGGATTGGTTACATTACTGTTATGCCTTAGTCGATTGTAGGACTATGATTATTCATTTTCAATTTCCAGACGAACCAATATTAGAATGGAAGGGTAGTAGCTTAGTGCCTATGGGTAGATTCATTTCTTACCTTAAGGCTAGAAAGATGATTTCTAAGGGGTATCTCTATCATCTAGTTCGGGTTAAGGATTCAAGCTCTTGAGCCCAAACTCTTGAGTCAGTTCTAGTAGTCAATGAGTTTCCAAAAGATCTTCCTGGAGTTCCTCCCAAAAGGGAAATCAACTTTGGAATTGATATCCTTCCAGTGACCCAACCTATTTCTACTCCTCCTTACAAAATGGCTCCAGCTAAGCTTAAGGTATTGAAAGAGCAATTGAAAGTCCTTCTAGATAAGGTCTTCATCAGACTTAGCATTTCACCGTGGGGTGCACCAGTATTGTTCATGATGAAAAAGATGGTTCTCTCAGAATGTGCATCGATTATAGGCAGTTGAACAAAGTCACAATAAAAAATAAGTACCCCATCCCCATAATTGTGACTTGTTTGATCAACTTCACGGTGCTAGTCATTTCTCAAAGATAGAATTTAGATCTGGTTATCATCAGCTCAGAGTCAGAGATAGTGACATTCGTAAAACAGCCTTGCCAACTCGGTATAGTCATTATGAATTCATAGTTATGTCATTTGGACTAACCAATTCTTCTGTAGATTTCATGGATCTGATAAACAGAGTGTTCAAGCAGTATTTGGACTTGTTTGTTATCATCTTTTGTATTGATGATATCCTCATTTACTCTAGGAATGAGGAGGAGCATGCGAATAATTTGAGGGTGGTTCTACAAACTCTCAATGATCACCAGTTATTCGTTAAGTTTAGAAAATGTGAGTTTTGGTTGCAGTTAGTTGCTTTCCTTGGGCATACTGTATCTAGTGAAGGGATCCGAGTGGATTCTCAGAAGATAGAATCAGTAAAACGGTGGCCTAGACCTACCTCTCCTACAAATATCAGAAGTTTCTTGGGGTTGGCTGGCAATTACAGAAGGTTTGTGGAAGGATTCTCATCCATAGCCTCTCCATTAACTAAGTTGACTCAGAAAAAGGTTAAGTTTTAGTGGTCAGATGATTGTGAGAAAAGCTTCACAGAATTGAAAACTAGGTTGACTACAACTCCAGTTTTGACTCTACCAGAAGGTTCAGACGGTTATGTTATCTGCTGTGATGCATCAAGAGTCAGCCTTGGTTGTGTGTTGATGCAGCGAGGTAAGGTTATGACATATGCTTCTAGATAACTTAAGGTGCATGAGAAGAACTATCTAACTCATGACCTCGAGCTTGAAGCAGTGGTGTTTGCGCTTAAGATTTGGAGAAATTATTTGTATAGTGTTTACGTAGATGTGTTCACCTAGAAATAGTTGGATCTTTTCCAGAAGAGATGGCTTGAATTCCTCAAGGATTATGATATGAGTGTGCATTACCATCCTGGTAAGGCCAATGTAGTAGCAGATGCTCTTAGCAGACTACCGATAGGTAGTGTGGCATATGTTAAGGAAGAAAGAAAGTAACTAGCAAAAGATGTTCACAGACTTGCTCGCCTGGGAGTTCATCTTATGAGCATATTAGATGGTGATGTAACATTTCAGAATAGGTCAGAATCTCCTTTGGCAGTGGAGGTTAAGGAAAAGTAAGAAAGTGATCCGATATTGCTTGAACTAAAGAGTGCAATCCACCAATAGAGAGTTAAGGTTTTCTCCCGAGGGGAGGATGGTGTGCTTCTCTATCTGTAACACCCCGTATCCAAAAACAGACCCTAGTGCAGATTTCTAGAAGTTACAGGTGCAATCTATGGTTGCCACCCACAGACCATGCTGGTGGTCCGTGGTTCACAACTGTAACTCCTCCCTAGAACCCCAGAGAAAATTTGGCTAAGTGTTGACCCACAGCCAGACCTACAGTCCGTAGGCTAGGCCACGGTCCATGGATCAATGCCCCAGAAGGCTTAAGAAATTTTTGGCCAAGTCTAGATCTACGCCAGGACCTACGGACCGTAGGTCAGACCACAGTCCGTGGTCCAGAGCCGTAGGTCGGACCCCAAAATCTTTAACTCCCAGTTGCGACTGACGGTTCACAAGCACGGATCGTCAGTCAATTTATGGTTCGTCAGTCCTATCTATCGGTCACTCTGACAATAGTTAATGCGGGGGTCTTTTGGTCTTTTCCTATTTTGTTTAATCCCTAAACTACGTTGTTTAGACCCTAAATTATGATGTTTTAGTCAGTTGAAGCCTAGAAACATAATTAGAACTTACCTAAGTCAAATCATTCATCAAAACTTATAGAACTAGAAACACGAGAGGAGAAAAAGGTCGATCAACCCTAGTTCAAAAACGCAACAAGTTTCCATCAGTTCCAGCCCCGAAATCTAAAGATTTTTCTGTGGATAGGATTTTTCAGGAGTGGGTTCCTTTCACCCGTTGGGTCCCTAGATTTCAGTCAGATTCTTGATTCCCTTAACATAATCAAACTTAGGGTTTCTAGAACTTTAGTGGATTATTATGAACTAGTTAATTACATGTTCCAAATCAGTTTATCATGATTTTTAGCATGTTTTAGTAGAGTTTCCTTCATAAATTCAGAACCCTAGCTATGTAGTTCTTTAGTTCATGAATTACACATGCTAGGTCAGATATTTCAGTTATTTCAGATATACATGGCTTAGTTTTTAAATGTGTCATTATCAGTATATTATTGCGCATTCTCAGTTTGCATGTCAGTTTGAACTATCCAGTATAATACAGGTATTAAGTCTATTATGTTAATTACTTAATCTATTGGGATTAGCAAAATACCGAGTTGGACTAGGGTTCAGTGTACCCAAATAGTCCTAGAACTACTAGCCATGTAAGTTGTAAGTCCCCTTTGTGGGCATCATTTTTTAGTGATCACGCTAGCATTCCTCTATACCTTTGGTCGGGTATATTGGGTCCTCTCGATGAGGCGTATACATCGAACTCCATATTTAGCTCATGTGGTTTTATTATTAGTTATTAGTAGCTCCCATAGTTCAGTCAGACTTTATTGCATTGACCATTTCAGTACAACCAATATTTCAGTTTCAGCATGTTATGAACTTAGTCTTTGCATTCATATAGTTCAGTATTCAACCACTATATCATGTCCAGATTATATCATTTCTTATTTGCTTTGTTCAGTTATATGTTATTTCAGCTTTATTTTGTCCTGCATGTTTAGGACCTTTCAAGTATTGACGCATACATTGCGCTACATTTTCTCATGATGTAGGTTTAGGTCCCCAACAGTCAGATCATATTTATATCATTTTTCGATCTTCAGTTCAGAAACATCAGTGTTGAGTCCTCATTCTTGAGGACTAGTGATATGTTTACCTTTATCGTTTTAGTCTTTAGTTTCAATTTTGCTAGATCTAGTTGGGGGCATGTCCCAACATTTCTAGTAAGTTTAGAGGCTTATTTCAGACATAGTTAGTTTCAGCTTTAGTTTTAGAGTTTGATTTCTTTTTTGTATTAAAATCTCAGTTATCATTATTTAGATTAGTATATGGATATTCCCCCTCATTTTCATTTTCATGATATAGTTTCCACTACAGTTATTTATCAGATTATTTCCTTTAGTTTGCTCATGTCATGCCAGTAGGGTTAGCTTAGGATTAGTTGTGGTCCTAGGTCCTGTGTTCGCATCTTAGGGGTAGCTCGGGGCGTGACAAACTTGGTATCAGACCACTGGATTTAAGTGTCCTTTTATGGGTGTAAAAAGCACCTTTTATGGGTGTAAAGAGCACCATATATAATGAGAAAGAGGCAACAAAGTGTTATAGGAAAAAATCTTCATTTTCTTGTTACTCTTATCGTGCGTATGGTATGATCTAATTCCATTCTAATTCGATATTCTATGTTTCAGTGATCATGCCTCCTCATAGAGCTATTACCGGGAATGCAAATGCAACTCCTCTAGTCCTAGATCAAGAAGTGTCGATTGTAGAGTTTAGGAACACCATTCAGATGTTGGTTCAGAGTCTGGCCAACCAGAATAATCAGTGGGTTCCAGTTTAGGAAAATGCCAATGTTGGGTCAGTTGCAGCTAGAGTCTGAGATTTTATTAGGATGAATCCTCTAGAGTTCTTAGGATCGTAAGTTGGAGAGGATCCCCAAAACTTCATTGATGAGGTCAAGAAGATCTTTGAAGTGATGAAAGTAAATGGGAATGATTGGGTTGAGTTGGCATCGTATCAACTGAAGGATGTAGCTCATATCTAGTATACTCATTGGAAGGAAAACAGGGGTACAGATGCAACTCCTATTACTTGGGATTGCTTAATGAGACCTTTCTAGACAGGTTTTTCCTAATAGAGTTGAGAGAAGCAAAGGCCCAATAATTTATGAACTTCAGACATGGTAACATGACGGTCCAAGAGTATCGGCTCAAGTTTAACCAACTCTCTTGGTATGTTCCTCACATGGTAGCTGATTCTAGGGCTCAGATGAATAAGTTCCTATATGAAGGGGAGGACTTAGTGAAAACAGAGTGCATGAATGCTATGTTGTTGGGAGATATGAATATCTCTAGGATTAGGACTCACGCTTAGCGGGTTGAGGGTGATAAGCTTAGGGAACAGGCTAAGGAGAATAAGAAAGCTAGGATAGACACCTATGAGTATTCTCAACAGAAATTGGGTGGTGGAAGTCGCTCGCATTATCAATAGAAGTCTTCAACTCCAGCACCTTTATCAGCCAGTGTCCCATCCTCAACGTTTTAAAATAATCAGAAAGGTGGAGCGTTAGTCTCTAAGCCTCAACGTAGTATTTCAGGCACCCAAACATATCCAACTTGCCCTAAGTGTGGTAAGAATCATCTGGGTGAGTGTCCGACAGGAAAAGAAGGATGCTTTGGTGTGGTCAGTCTGGTCGCCGGTTGAAGGATTGTCTTTCTAAACAGGGTCAAAGAGGAAATGCTAATCGAGCCCAGTCTACAACTTCAACAGCACCAGCAGGTCGCCCGACTCAGCAGGGTAACTCTTCTAGTACAGGTGGCAGACAGCGCCAAAATATGCTCTATGCTATTCAGGATTGCTAGGATTAGGAAGATTCTCCTGATGTAGTCAATGGTACGTTAAGATATTTGATCTTGATGTTTATGCTTTGTTAGACCCAGGGGTTACTTTTTCTTTTGTAACTCTTTATATAGCTGTCAAATTTAGTGTTAGTCTAGAAACTCTTTTAGAACCTTTCTCAGTCTCTACTCTAGTCGGTAACCCAGTTATAGCTAGACGGGTATACAAAAATTGCCCTATCACAGTCTCTAAGAAAGTCACCTCAGCAGATCTTGTAGAGTTAGAAATGGTAGACTTCGATATCATTCTAGGCATGGATTGGTTACATTCCTGTTATGCCTCAGTAGATTGTAGAACTAGGATTGTTTGTTTTCAGTTTCTAGACGAACCTATCTTAGAATGAAAGGGTAGTAGCTTAGTGCCTATAAGTCAATTCATTTCTTACCTTAAGGCTAGAAATATGATCTCTAAGGGTTATCTTTATCATCTAGTTCAGGTTAAGGATTCAAGCTCCAAAACCCAACTCTTGAGTCAGTTCATGTGGTTAATGAGTTTCCAAATATGTTTCTAGAAGATCTTCCCGGAGTTCCTCCCGATAGGGAAATTGACTTTGGAATTGATCTCCTTCCAAATACCCAGACTATCTCTATTCCTCCTTACAGAATAGCTCTAGCTGAGCTTAAGGAATTGAAGGAGCAATTGAAAGACCTTCTAGAAAAGGGCCTCATTAGACCTAGTATTTCTCCATGGGGTGCACTAGTGTTTGTTCGTAAAGAAGAAAAATGGTTCTCTCAGAATGTGGATTTACTATAGGCAGTTGAACAAAGTCATAATCAAGAATAAGTACCCCATCCCCAGGATTAATGACTTGTTTGACCAACTTTAGGGTGCTAGTCATTTTTCAAAGATAGACTTCAGATCGGGTTATCATCAGCTTAAAGTCAGATATAGTGACATTTTGAAGACAACCTTCATAACTCGATATGGTCATTATGAATTTGTAGTTATGTTATTTGGACTAACCAATGCTCTTATAACTTGCATGGATTTGATGAACAGAGTGTTCAAGCAGTACTTGGACTTGTCGTTGTCGTCTTTATTGATGATATCCTCATTTACTCTAGGAATGAGGAAGAACATGCGAGTCATTTAAGTGTTGTTCTGTAAACTCTCAAAGATCACTAGTTATTTGTAAAATTTAACAAGTGCAAGTTTTGGTTACAATCAGTTGCTTTCCTTAGGCATATAATATCCAGCGAAGGGATCCGAGTGGATTCTCAGAAAATAGAAGCACTGAAACAATGGCCCATACCTACCTTTCCTATAGATATCAGAAGTTTCTTAGGTTTAGTGCATTATTACAGAAGGTTCATGGAAGGATTTTCATCTATAGCCTTACCATTGACTAGGTTTACTCTAAAGATGGTCAAGTTTCGGTGGTCAGATGACTATGAGAAAAGCTTCACAGAATTGAAAACTAGGTTGACTACAACTCTTATTTTGACTTTACCAAAGGGTTTAGACGGTTATGTGATTTATTATGATTCGTCCAGAGTCTGCCTAGGTTGTGTGTTGATTTATCAAGGTAAGGTTATAGCTTTTGCTTCCAGACAACTTAAGGTGCATGAGAAGAACTATCCGACTCATTGCCTCGAGCTTGCAGCAGTGGTGTTTGCACTAAAGATTTGGAGACATTACTTGAATAGTGTCAAGTAGATGTGTTCACAGACCATAAGAGTCTTCAGTATGTGTTCACATAGAAAAAGTTGAATCTTCGCCAGAGGAGGTGGCTAAAGTTCTTAAAAGATTATGATATGAGTATACATTACCATCCTGGTAAGGCCAATGTAGTAGCTAATGCTCTTAGCAGACTATCTATGGGTAGTGTAGCACATGTTGAGGAAGAAAGAAATGAGCTAGCAAAGGATGATCACAGGCTTGCTCGCCTAGGAGTTAGTCTTATGAGCATATCTGATAGTGGTCTAATGGTTCAGAATGGGGTATAATCCTCTTTGGTAGTGGAAGTTGTGGAAAAGCAAGACAACGATCCAATATTACTTGAGCTCAAGGGTGCAGTCCACCTACAGGGAGTTGAGGTTTTCTCCCAAGGGGGAGATGGTGTACTTCGCTACCAAGGCCGATTATGTGTTCCTAATATGGGCGAGTTATGACAACATAATCTAGTAGAGGTCCATAACTCCAGATATTCTATTCATCCAGGTGCCACTAATATGTACCGTGATCTGCGGGAAGTCTATTGGTGGAATGGTACGAAAAGAGATATATAGCAGATTTTGTGGGTAAGTGTCCCAATTGCCAGCAAGTCAAGGTAGAACATCAGAAACCAAGAGGTATGACTCAAGAGATTGACATTCCTACTTGGAAGTGGGAAGTGATCAACATGGACTTTATCATAGGGTTACCTCGTACTTGCAGACAACATAACTCCATTTGTGTGATAGTTGACAGAGTTACTAAGTCTTCTCACTTTTTGGCGGTCAAGACTACAGATTCGATGGAGGACTACGCCAAACTTTCTATTAATGAGATTGTGAGGTTGCATGGGGTTCCTTTGTCTATTATCTCAAATAGAGGTCCTCAGTTTACCTCTCATTTCTAGAAGTCATTTTATAAAGGTCTTGGTACTCAGGTTAACCTTAGAACAACATTTCATCCACAGAAGGATGGTCAGGCAAAACGTACCATTTAGACCTTAGAGGACATGTTGAGAGCTTGTGTGATCGACTTCAAGGGTAGTTGGGATGATCACCATCCTCTTATTGAGTTCTCCTACAATAATAGTTACCATTCAACATCTAGATGGCTCCTTATGAGGCGTTATAGGCATAGATGTAGATCTCCTGTTAGCTAGTTTGAAGTAGGTGAAGCAACCTTAATAGGGCCAAATTCGGTTCATGAAGCTATGGAGAAAGTGCGACTCATTAGAGATAGACTTAAGACAACCCAGAGTTGCCAAAAGTCCTATGCAGATGTAAGGAGAAGGGAACTAGAGTTCCAAGTTGATGATGGGTTTTTCTGAAAGTGTCGCCTATGAAAGGGGTGATAAGATTTGGCAAGAAAGGGAAGCTCAGTCCCAGATATGTAGGCCCTTATCGGATCTTGAAAATGATTGGTACAGTGGCTTATGAGTTAGAGTTGCCAGCAGATTTAGCAGCATTGCATCCAGTCATTCACATTTCACTGTTAAAGAAGTGTGTGGGTGATCCAGTATCTATTGTTCCTTCAAAAAGTGTGACTATGAAGGATAATCTTTCTTATGAAGAGGTACCAGTTGAAATACTTGATCGTCAGGTTCGAAGGTTGAGAAACAAAGAAGTCGCTTCAGTCAAGGTTTTGTGGAGGAGTCAGTCCATAGAGGGAGCTACTTGGGAAGCAGAAATAGCCATGACAAGGCCAAGTATCCTTACCTCTTTCCTTCTGATTCCACTCCAGTTTGAGGTAATAGTTCCTTTTCAGTTTTTCAGTCATTTATGCGTAGTTTCAGTTTCAGTATCATGTTCCTTCAGTTTGTGTTTGCATGTTCTTAGAACTTAGATTAGTCAGAAATCAGTTTCCAGTGTTTAGTGGTAGGGATTGCAGCCCTCTCCTTCCATTTCAGCTAGTTTAGTCTTCATTCGAGGATGAATGTTTCCAAGGGGGAGATAATGTAACACCCCGTATGCTAGAACTACCCAAAATGCAGTTTTCCAGAAGTTGCAGGTGCAAACCACGGTCACCACTCACGAACCGTAAGGTGACCCACGGGCCGTGCTGATGGTATGTGGATGCTACTTGCAACCCTTCTTCCAAAGAATCCAAAAAATCGGCTAAACGGTCAGGACCTACGGACCGTAGGAGGACCCACGGTTCATGGTTCGCACCCGCGACCCTCATCCCAGAAGCGTCAAGAAATTTCACTAAGGGTAAGGCTACACGAAGACCTACCGACCGTAGGTCAGACCACGGTCCGTTGTCCAGGGACGTAGGTCGGACCCTTAGAATCCAACTTCAGTCCAGAATAATGGTCGACAGGCACGGACTGTCAGTTGATAGACGGTCCGTCGGTCATGTCCATCGGTGACCCCAACAACAGTTAAGTCAGGGGTCTTTTGGTCTTTTCCTTATTCGTTTGACCCCTAAACTACATCATTTAAACTATAAAATACGTGGTTTTAGTCAGTTTAAGCCTAGAAACATAACTAGAACTTACCTAAGTCAATCATTCTTCAAAACTTAGAAAAATTAGAGCGTAAGAGGAGAAAAAAGGTCAAGAACCCTAGTTCAAGAACGCAACAAGGTTCCATTAGTTCCAGCCCTAAAATCGAAAGATTTCTCCATGAAATACATCACCAGGTATGTGGGATTTCACTAATTGGTTCACCCATTAGGTCCCTAGTTTTCAGTCAGATTCTTAAATCCTTTATCATAACTAGACCTAGGGTTTCTAGAACTTCAGCATATTATCATCAATTAGTTATCTAAATGTTCCAAATTAGATCATCATGTTCTTACTTAGTTTCTTGCATGAATTTCAGAACCCTAGCTATGTAGTTCTTTAGTTCTTGAATTACATATGCTAGGACATATATTTCAGTTATGTCAAATATACATGCCTCAGTTTTTAAATGTGTCATTATCAGTTTACTAATGTGCATTTTCAGTTTTGAGCTATCCAGTATATTATTGTAATTTCGTCATAATGTTTTAATCACTTAATCTATCGGGCATAGCATAATATCGAGTTAGACTAGGGTTAGTCATCCATATAATCCCAGAACTACGAGCCACGTACGTTGTAAGTCCTCTCTGTGGGCATTATTTTAGTGATCATGCCAGTATGCCTCTATAACTCTGGTAGGGTATATTGGGTCCTCTCGATGAGGCGTATACATTAGACTTCACATTTAGCTCATGTGGTTTTATTGTCGGTTATTAGTAGCTCCTACAATTCACTTAGATTCTATTGCAATGACCATTGATTAGTACATTCAGTATTCAGTCTTAGCATGTTATAAACTTGGTCATTGCATTCAGTTAGTTCAGTTTTCAACATCTATATCATGTTCAGATTATATCATTGCTTTATTGCTTTGTTCAGTTATATGTTATTTCAGGTTTAGTCTATCCTGCATGCTTAGTACTTTTCAAGTAATGACTCATACTCTGCACTACATCTTCTCGTGATGTAGGTTCAGGTCCTTAGCAGTCAGATCACGCATAGATCGGTTCCCAATCTTCAGTTCAGTAGCATCAGTGGTTAGTCCTCATTTTTCGAGGACTAGTGACATATTTATCTTTCTTGCTTTTAGCTTTAGTTTCAGTTTTGCTAGATCTAGCTGGGGCATGCCCCAACATTTCTAGTCAGTAAAGTCTTTATTTCAGACATAGTTAGTTTCGGCTTTAGTCTTAGAGTTTGATTTTTCATTTGTACTTTAACTCATAGTTTTCATATATTCAGATTAGTATATGGGTATTCCTCATCATTTCATTTAAGATTATCTGCATGATTTACCTTCCGCATAGTATTTATTGCTTTAGTTTACTTCAGTTGCTTATGATATGCCAACCAGGTTAGCTTGGGGTCACTCGTGATCCTAGGTCCCATGTCCGCATCCTGGGGGTAGCTTCGGGGCGTGGCATCTATAATATTGACGGTTGTGTCACACACCGCGATACATAGGTAGATTTGTCTTCCATGGGTCCCAGACTGAGATTCAGTGGGTGTGTATCATTAGGACATACATGCATTACTCTATATGACATTGCACTACATCGCGTTGCACTTCATCTTGCTTTTTGTTATTCGTGAATGATGATATGTTATTGTGGTTGTTGAATTTTGAAAGTTGTGGTGATATAACTATATGTGTTGATGTGAAAGTTGTGACATTCTATACATGATTTGGTTGGGCTGATTAAGTCTATACATGTTGTTGTGGAGGTTTTGATGGTGTGGTTGGAGTACTTGTGTTCAATATTTCTTAACTTAGAATTATTTCGGATTGCTTGTTGAGTATGGTTGTTGTTTAGTACTATCTCTGTTGCTTCTACACTTGTGTAGTTACGAGCTTAGATCATCTTGATTACTCCTTCTACTTCGTCAAATGGCTTGCTTGAGTAGTTTGTGAGGTAGCTGCTTGTCGCTTTGGCAGACATAGCTTACTCTTTTGTTATGTCCTTGTTTTGTACTAGTTTGAAGGATATTCAAATTTGTATTTTCTTTTGAATCTATTGTAATACTTAGAGGCTTGTCACGTGACACCAGTTCTTGGGGGCATTTTGAGTCATGCTATATTTATCCGCAGTGTTCATATTATGTTAGTCCCTTATTCTGTTTTATTTACATATTTATCATGTTAATTTAGATTTAGGCTGATCTGTCTTGGTGAGATAAGATAGGTGCCATCACGCACGGTTTTGAATAAAGATTGTGACATCATGTGTCTTTTTTTCAGTTCATATTTTCAATTTTAGTGCATGTCTCAGCTTTTCGGTTGAGTTATTCAATTCTAGTGCCTTTCTCATATTTTTAGTTCAGATATTTTATTTTATATGTTCTCAGTTTTGAAAAATATTAACAAATTATATTTTATTTTCAGCCTATACTTATTATTTCTCAGCTTTCGATTATTCAGCATTCAATCTTGTAGCATGTGAGACTGGAGAAAAATTATTCTGAGTTTGGTCATGCTCGAAATGTAGATTCGAGCGGTAACAATCAAATAATATTCATATTTTATGATCAATAAAATAGATTGCTTCATATTTGACCTACACTTTTAAAATAATCGAATAATAGTTCATTTAAAATGGATTTAATCAGATGAATAACCGTGAATTTTATCCATTTTTTTATTTTTGATTCACGTAATCCATTAATATAGCAATCAACGACCAAAATTAGTTTAGAAATGTATCATATCATCTCGTCCTTTAAATCCCCGTCAATACTTAACTTATATATATGAACTCAAATCATGAATATAAATCACCCTCACCATCAGAAGAAACAATAAAGGAGCGGTGGCGCAGATATACATGGTATGTCTTTTTTCTTCTGTTACTTCCTGTGAATATTCATGAAATGGTATATTTATACCTATATAAGTTTTTATATATTAATTAGCTTCGTCCTCTACTACTATTAGTTATAGCTTGCATCTTTTTTTTTTTTTTTTTTGAAGCGGTCTCAAATTTTACCATTTGTGTTTTAAATTTGATGTGGTTGATAAGAACAGTAAATAAATGAAAAAGAACACAAACATGTCAAAGTGCAATACACGCTAATGATATGATTCTAGATGCAACAACAACAATTAGGATTACAATTAAATAAGCAAGATAAGATAACAATGATATAATTAAGAAACAAAAAGGAATGGGATAATATTTAGAAGAAGAAAAGAAAATCTAGCATTTAAAAGATATTTAATTAATAGAATTATAAATTCAAGGAAGAAAGATAATTGAACTCGTATGAGGGGAATATTTATCCAAGTAATCAAGATGGTTCAATTGGAGCGATACTAGGGTTTTCTTACAACTATCGAAGAAGCCCAAACATCAAATGGTCAATATAAACTAACTATTG
Source organism: Solanum bulbocastanum (assembly GCA_037074985.1). Lineage (NCBI taxonomy): Eukaryota > Viridiplantae > Streptophyta > Magnoliopsida > Solanales > Solanaceae > Solanum > Solanum bulbocastanum. Next base: position 37,782,544 of record CM073601.1, read on the forward strand.
AGATAAACTTTAGTTTCTACTACTTATTTATAATAGTAGATAAACAAACCTAAGATAGTTACTGTAATACTATCGAGCTAAAATCAAGAAAATTATTTTGTCTAAGCAATTAGCTATCTAAAAATGTTATCATCTCTTTTGTATGTTATAGACTTTTCATATTTCTTTTATTGATCTTCTAAGGTCTTTAAAGTACTTCAGATCTAGTTAATGTTCTTCATATCAACGATGATAAATTCGTAACCAATCATTCTTCCCTTGTTTAAAATAATCCATCCTCGAATTATTCAAGCTTTGCATAATAAAGCAGTAAACAACACATGTAGTCGAATCTGTTAAGCGCCTTCAAATTCATTACATGTGTGATCATTAGTTGCAAACACAGTAAAATTTAAAAAAAAATCATTACTTGCACAAGTAGCTTCAACTATTGAGTGACTATAAGATTCAACATGACTTTCATCCCAATAAAAAGATTGGTTTTGCTCAAAAGAAGATTTTCTTGATCTTACTGAAGACATGACCTTATAATAGAAGTCTTTGAAGACTTCTCGTGGATAAGGGTAGACGATTAGTTTGTATGCGGGATAGACTAAGTGGTTGTACTTGGACCTCCTCTCTTACTTGTGGTATTAACACTATTCTCATAGTTTTTTGTTCTTCAGGTATCACTTGTGCTTCTGGTTCTTCAAATGTCGCATTAATTTGTTGTCATACTGTTCATTCCTATGTATGTGTGTACTACTCTTCATGATTCACATTATTCGTGGTTGTTACTACTCTAACTTAATATTTCTTTTTTCAAATTGGTTGGAGATAAATTATTTTAAACCACGGATGTATAAGAAACAACCTCTCTATATCTACGAGGTAGGGGCAAGGTTTGTGTACACTCTATCCTCCCTATGCCTCTGTTGTTGGATTATGAATATGTATTATTATTGACGATTTTTGAGATATAAACGATTCAAAAAATATATTTTTTTCTTCTTTAATAGAATGAATGAATTAGAAAATTCAACAAAAAACATTATCTTTTTTTTTTTTTGAATTTCATAAAATGAGTAGAATTTAATTTATAATTTCAATATATTTTCAATAATTATATTTTAATATACTCAATTATGATGAGAGTGTGAGTGTAAGATTTTCATAGTATATATATATATATATATAAAAGACTGAAAAGAAAAAAAGATGAAAGACCAAAGGTTTGCATTTCCCCTAATAACTATAAACCTTTCACTTGATCTTCATTAATTATAAGAACCATTTTACTCTTTTTTATATCACACTTCTAACCTGTATTTATAACCCAAATATAGTAGAGAAATATATTCTCTCCTTTTGTTCACTTTTACTTGTTCATTATACTAAAAATAGATGCCCATTTTTATTTTTCTACTTCAGAAAATCAAGAAATAATTTAAAATAGATGCCCATTTTTATTTTTCTACTTCAGAAAATCAAGAAATAATTTATTACTTAGGGTGTGCTTGGTATAGAGGAAAACATTTTCTGGAAAATGTTTTTCAATTTTTCCATGTTTGGTTGGCTTAAATGTTTGGAAAATGTTTTCAAAATCAACTCATTTTCCTCAAATTTAAGGAAAATGACTTCCCTTCCAAAATTAAGGAAAACATTTTCCAAACTCTACTTCGTCTTTTAATTTTTTTTCTTATCCTACCCATACCCAGCATCCGACCCTCCCCATTCAATAATTTTTTTAAAAAAATTTCTTATTTTTTAAATTTCAAATATATTTTTATCCCTATCACCAAATCGGCCCCCACTCCCCCTCAAAACAAAAAAAAATTATTTTTGAAACATGTTTCAAATTTTAAGATTTTTTTTATCTCACCCAATCCCTTCCACCCCTACTCCCTACCCCCCCCCCCCCCCCCAAATAAGAAAATGCTTTTGAAAAATATCTCAAATTTATTTTTTTCTTAATTTTTACGCCACTCCCCCCAACAAGGCCACCCCCACCCAGGCCACCCCCTCTAGATCACCCGCCACCCCCGTCATTTTTTTGTTTAAAAATAGTTTTGAGAATATTTCAAAATCTAAATTTTTTTCATATTTTACGCCATCCCTACTCCCCTTCCCAACCCACCCAGGCAATCCTCGTCCTCATTTTTTTTTTTTTAAATATTTTTGAAAAATATTTCAAATTTAATTTTTTTTCAGTTTCTACACCAACCCCAACCCCTACCCCATCTCCTTCCACCCCCACCCCTACCCCCGCCCCCGCCACCCCCACGCAGGCCATTCCAGTAAAAGAAAAATTTAAGAAAAAATTGCTTTTGGTAAATATTTCAAATTTAAAAAAATTTCATTTTTACGCCACCCACCTCCCTCACCAGGCCAACCCCAGTCATTTTTTTAAAAAAAAAAATATTTTGAAAAATATTTCAAAATTTAAAAAATTTCATTTTTACGCAACCCCACCCCTACCCCACCCACCAGCAGCCACGCCCCACCTACCTAGTCCATCCCCGTCAATTATTTTTGAAAAATATATCAAATTTGAATTTTTTTCATATTTATGCCACCCCCTACCCCGACACCCCACCCTCCGCCTCCCCCACCCAGACCATTTCTGTTAAAATAATTTTAAGAAAAAAAAAGCTTTGGGAAATATTTCAAATTTAAAAAATTTTCATTTTTATGCCAACCCCACCCCTTACCCGTACCTCTCCCCCCCCCCCCCCGCGCCACCTCCATCAATTTTATTTTATATAAAACTTATTTTTGGAAAATATTTCGAATTTTAAAAAAATTCATTTGCCCCCTAGCCCCCGACCAACCCCACCATTTTATTTTTTAAAAAAATTGGTTTTGAAAAAAAGAATTTCCTGGGTTAGTTCCTGCATAAAATCTCAAGGTTGGATTTTGGAACAGTCATCAGGGTCTTGCCCTAGTTTTGGTATCGGGGTTGATTTTCAGTTCAAAAATTATCTTCCTAAAGATTATTTTTTAGTCTCGAGTCAAATATAAAAGATATTTTTTGAAAAATATTTTTCATTCACCAACCAAACGTTAAAAATTATATTCCAGAAAATATTTTCTACTCATCAACCAAACATGAGTAAAAAAGTTAGAAATCCACTTGTTTCCAATAAAACATTTTCTAGGAAAACATTTTCTATGGAAAACATTTTCCTTCATACCAAACGCACCATTAGTTTATAATTTTTCATTATTATTGATTATAGTCGCGTGCCAATGCATTAAACTTAGTACATTTAAAAGTGATATGGAAAAATTATCATTCTATTAATTGCTTCTTAAAAGGTGTGTCACATCCAGAGGCAAAGCTAGGTGGGGGTTTATGGGTTCGGACGAACCCACTAGCTTTTTCGTAGACCCTATATTTGTATTAGAAAATTAAATAAATATCTATATATTAACATGTGAACCCCCAAACAAAATTGATTTAGAACCCCAAAACTCCAAACCTTGGCTCCACCTCTGGACTTATATCAATACTAAATAGTTTCAACTTTCTATATGTTGCAGTCTCCATATTGTATTTGTATATGTGCATTTTTCTTCTAATTAATTGAGCTTTCTGAAAGTGGACTGATGAAATTCCTTTTGGTTATTAGGAATTGTGAAACAAGTTATGGAGCAAGTCATGGAAACTACAAACTTTGGTTTGAAGTTGTTGGTTGATAGCAAAGCTCATAAAGTTGTGTTTGCTGAATGTGGAAAAGACTTCATTGACTTTTTTTTTACTATACTCAAATTACCAATTGGATATTTCTTTGGGTAGCCTAGTAAAATATCTGTGTTGGGTTGTCTAGGCAACATGATTCCAATTATGGAAAACTTTGGTGATGATTTAATGCAACTTGATGAACTTAGGGAAGTCATGACATGGATCATCACAGATGATTTGTTCATCGCATCATTATGTGCAACTTGTGTGATCAATGTGCTAAAAAAATCTAAAGCACAAGTTGATCCACTTCAACACAAGACCATTGATTTTCAGATAAGTGATTTGGTAAGATAATCTTCATGTATATATCACTTGACGTACTTTTATATCCCTTGATTTTTTTTTTTTGGCATAATATATAAACATACATTGTAAGTGAATATTCCAACTATGAGTGTACCTAGACACCTAAACTTGTCTAGTCCATAATGTCAGTTGAACACTCCAACTTACAAACGATCATCTAGATACTTTCAAAATTTATGTGTCACAGGTCTCATAGTGGGATCATGTCATCATGAGTTGGAGTGTTTTTATGCCAATTGAGATCAAGTTGAGATGTATAGATGTGCACTCTCAAAATTTAAATGCTTTCTTACGAGTTAATACCAAATTTGAGTGTTAGTTTATGTATTATGCAAACCATTTAATAGCATTGGACATTCAATTAATGACTATGAGTGATTTATGTTTAATGTTTTTGGTTTGTTCAACCAAATCCAGAAACAAGAGTTCTTGTAGGTTTCTTTGAAGTCCAAAACAGTTTTAACTGACGTTTTTCTCAGACAGACAGGATGGAGAAAATCAAACAATGGTTAGTCATCTTTTAATTTGCTTTTGGTTGAAAATATATGTTTGTAATGATGTTATGTTGGGGTTTTAAGGTGTGAATGAGAAATGAGAAAAAAAAAAACATCCTTTGAATTGCACCAAAAAAGACATTTTTTGGATTCTTCTATCGTTCTATGTGACACTTTGTAAATTTTGAGAATGAGTTTTTTCTTGACCATGATTTCTTATATTCCTTACAAATATCTTGAATTATCAGTTGTTGTTACTTATAATATTATCATTTATATTATCAAAATGTTTAAAATTCAAGCCTAAGTTCATGGTCAAAATTGAAAAGTTTGACATTTGAACTGTCGTCGCACATAAATTGAGACAACAAATATTAAAGAATTGGGTCTTTATAAATATTTTTTTTCTTAGGAGAAAAATGCAGTGTCAAGCTTACAGTTGACAGTGAAGCCAATAGAGTTGTCTTTATTGAAGGTGTAAAGGTCTTTTTTTGGTTCCTGATGAGCTTACCACAACTTTCAATTGCTACTTTTATCAACCAAATACAAATCAATAGAGTTGGTTCTATTGGAAATATATACCAAAGTGTTAAAAATTTAAATGAAGCCTATATCAAGTCCAATCAAACAAAGGATGAACTCATCATATAAAGTGAATCAAAATCTTGGTTTCAAGCCTTGGAGTTGTTTCAAGATAATTTCTTAGTATTCTATCTGTTGTTTCAGTTTGTCTTTTGATATTGATTTGATATGGTCTTTAAAAAAAGTAAGAAAGACTTTATTTGAATTCCACTAATTCTGATTTCTATTGGATTAACAATTGTAGTTTCTTTATTTTTGGCATATATATCACAAATACATCATTCATGAAGGTTGTTTTGCTTTTTCTTGTCTGTGCAGCTACTCCAAACATGTTTTTGGATAATGATGGTTGCTATGTTAAAGGACTAATAGTGTACATGGTAACTAATGATTTGTCAGTAACCCCCTTGTCTATGATATCTGCATTGTCAAAGCTCGACATATGTACTAATGAAGAATCAACTGCTGAGTTTGAAGTCAAGATCGTTGAGCTTGGTGTTAATATGGTGAGCCTTTACTTCATATACTTTTCTCGAGAAGGATTTAACTTATATATACTGACAGAACAATTTATACTATTAATACCTTTTAACTTGTTATCTGAGGTCATTTATTTTATATTGTCAGTGTGTGGAACTTAAGTTCTCTCTTTTCAATAATGGCATTGAATTTGTGACTACTTTCTTAATTGATTGGCAGACTCTAGGATTTTTAGAAGCATCCTTTCAATCAACGACAGTGCTAAGCGATACATTTCTTGAGAGATGGTTTTGACGATCTTGCGTTTATTTGAAAGAAAAATTATGGGAATAATGTCTTTTAGTTTGGACAGTGCTAGCAAAATGATTTGGTTTCAGACTTCAATTTGTTATGTACTTTGTATTCTTGACCATTTTTAATGTAAACAATTATCAGTTATGGATTGAACTTAAATATTTATTCTTTAGAAATAATCTTGTTTAAAAATATGTATGTGCAATGTTGAGGTCAAACACACTCAAGTACACGTGGTCACACAAGCGGCACGAATTAGTGTGTCATAGCCACAAAGTCTTATGATTAGATGTTAACTATTTCGAATTTAAATGAATTACTTATTCAAGAGACTTTGAATTTTCAGAATATATTATCTAGCTAATTGTAACAATTTGATAAATGAACAAGTAATTGTGAAATCACATAAATAGTTAGGGTTAGAATAATGTGAGAATATTCAATGGTTATGAGATTTATGTGAATCATATTGAGTTTTTTCGATAAAACTACTCAATGCAAATACTGTTTTGTTTATCACATGACTTTTGTTCAATTTCCACCTCTTTTTCTTCATTTTGTGTGCCTACAGTTAGAGGTAAGTAGTCTAGTTATAAAAACAAGTTCCTATACTCTCTTCTTCATTGGCATGAGAATAGTTTGCATATCATGTGCTGCTCTTAAAGTCCGGTTACATGACTAATAATACATTGTTACAAATGAAGAAACATATTACATGGGATTGTTGACTCTTAACTATGACAATGTAAATTGGAGGTTCTTGCTGAACACTATGAAAAAAATGGTCTTTAGAGAAAGATAGTTGGGTTGGATGAGATTCTGTATTAGCACTGTGAGATGTTGTATCCTTGTGAATGGTGAACCATTAGGTTTCCTTCCTTCGAAAAGGGTAATTAGACATAGTGATCTTTTATCACTCTCCTTATTCATCTTGGTGATGGAGGGGTTTGATAGTTGATGAAGATGACTATTCAGAACATGTGGCTTAAAGGTTTCCAAATAAATGGAAACGTGGAGAAGTTAAGGATATATGTCACTTGTTGCATGCGAATGATACAATCCTATCTATGAGCCTCAAGAGAAAAAGATAACATTCCAAATAATTTTATTATTTTTCAAAGTTGTTGCAGGGTTAAAAGTTAATTAGGGAAATAAAAACTTGTTTCCTACACCCTGGACTTGACTAGCATTCAAAACCATTTCTGGTCCTAAAAATATCCTTGGTCTGACTCACTGTTATGCAGAGACTATAAACATTACACGAAAACTTTATTGCGGTGAGCATCACAAAGATACAAACACAACTAACACCTGCTAGTACTTTATAAATAGACTGAAAATAAGTTTGAATAATAATAATAAATGTTGAAAATGCATGAAAATAATAACTTGACCGGCTAGTTTATGTCACGATCCAAAGTATACCCTTGACGTGACATTGAAAATAAGACCCCAAGAGGCCTTAAACAAGCCACTTGACATAAGTATGATGTAAAATAAATACAATAAGAGAGAATAAGATATATAAGTCTCAACTTATACGATGTGATAAAAGATACCAATAGAGTACATAAGAGAATAAGCAAAATACTACTAATTCTGGCATAGCCTTTCTCACATCATAGGTGTAACAGTCCGTATGCTAGAACTACCAAAATACAGGTTTCAGGAGTTGTAGGTAGCACTGAGGGGAACCACCCATAGACCGTAGGAGGCCTCATAGTCCGTTCTGCCGGTCCCTGGTTCTCAACCTGCAACACATCCCCAGAACCCCCCCCCCCCTCCAAGAAATTAATGTAAGTCCTAACCCATGCCAGGACCTATGGATGGTAGGTCATACCACGGTCCGTGGTCCAGGGTCGTAGGTCAACGTCACGACCCAAGCCTACACCCTGGATGTGGCCAACAGTCGAAGACCATTGCTGGTCCCCAAGTGAACCCTCATCCTGGCTGACTACAAGCGGAAGACTAATTCAAGCATGCTAAAGCTTAAAAATTGAATAAAATTCATGAAACTTAAAGACAAGCTTTAACTCAAAATAAAACTGAATAACAATAAATTATTCAATTGCCATAAAATAGGCAATTTAAGTCTTTTAAAACATTTAATAAAATAAATAATACAGACTTATCAACTATACTGACTATCTATGAAGCCTCTAATTGATAAAGATAGAAGTCGGGACAAGACTCACGACATCCTGACTAACCTGAAAAGTAAATGAAATCCTCCAAAAATAAAGGTGACAGACTTACCTCTTTTCAAACTTACTCAACTCAAGGAATACTCAAAACTACTCAAACTTACTCAACTCAAAGATATGATATTCGACTCTGGGTACTCAACTCTAGATACTCAACTCAATATAAATCAACAATACACATGCAATATATGGAAAGCTTTATAAAACATTAAAAGAAATTTACTTCGTTAAAGAAAATGCAATGGCAAACTCAACTTTACTTATATAATAAAGTAATACAGTTTCTGTGGGAGTTTCTCTAACCGACAACCACCACTATGAGCCTAAGTGGTGATACAACGTCTTGCACACTGCTAGAACTGTCCTATACTTTGTCGTCATATAGAACACTTAACTTAGTGGATCCACTAGCTTATTCTAAAAGCATCTTAAGGACTTATCTAAAAGTATGATACTTTACTACCCATGATGGCTACATGGTTTATGGAGATGTGAGTTATCTGAACTCAAACTCGTCCCCATATATGTGCTCATTACTACTCCCAAAATATCTTAGCTCATATGTTTGTAAAAACAAAACTTCTTTCTTTGGTTTGAGATAATTACTCAAAAACTTAGCTTAAAAGCTCTCTTGGAATCGATGTTCCCTATCTTGTTAAAAACTCTTTAGGAAATCTCAGTTTCCTCTCATCTTCTTGGGAATACTTAGTTCCCATATATCATTTTAAAGAAAAAGTACTTTACTCTTACTCTTTACTCAACTTCAAAGCTTAAGTCTTAAAATAAAGTTAAAATGTTTGTATAAGTCTTCGTAAAATATGGTTCATGCCAAATTATGGACGTGAACGATTCAATGTAAGGTTTTCAATAACCATATATAGAACTCAATACTTGGAACTCAAGAACTTTCAATGATACTACTCCTATCAAGAATGCTCAACTCAGAGGGTTCGTGCGGAATTATGAGCATGAACAACTTGACTCAAGGACTCAAAGGTACTTCACATGTCACGACTCCTCCACTTATAGGGTTCATGCAAAATTATGGACATATATAACTCAACTCAAGGATTTCATGGCTTATATGTAATAGTCCCATGATTAAGAATATAATCTTAAAAAAAATATTGAAGACTTAGAACTTGAAGATACTACTCCTTCCAAAGATACTCAACTTATGAAGTTTATGCAAAATTTATGGGCATGTACAACTCGACTCGAAGGTCTACATAACAACATGGAACTCATGTAAATGAATCTTCTCAATCTCATACTTAATTTAGTTCGAATTGATAGTTGATCTCAAAGGATTCACACTCGAACTCAAAGACTTTCTTGGACTCTACTCTTAACACTCTCTTGAATGTGAATTATGAATTCAAGAGTCATGGTTCTTGATATGAAAAATCTAGGTGATAGTGTAGACTCATGAATATATTCTTCTCACTCTCATTCTCACTTACTTGAGTCTTGAAATAAGTTATTAGAAACTGTAGAAGATTCCTCGACTCAAAGGGACTCTCTCAAAATGATCATAAGAACTCTCAAGACGTAACTTTTAACTTTACCTTGAATTTTAATTATGAATTCAAGGTTATGATCATGTTATGAATGATTTCTAGGTGTTTGGATGTATTTTAAAGTGATTAGAATCAAAGGGAGTGAAGGTACACTTCAAAGGGACTCAAATGGGACACCTGACGATAAAAAAGTGGGGGCAGGCGACCCTGGTGCGTTCCTGGTGCACGGCACTAGCCCGTAACTTTAGAGACTGCATATGGGTGCACTGCAGGGCCGCCCCCCAACCCCTTGGGCGCGCCTCCCCAGGCCAAGTTCGACGAATTTCGCCTCTCGATTTTTGATCCAAAATTGCTTTAAGTCATTTTATTTTCTCCAATTATCCTTAGATTCAATTACCCTACCTAAGTACACACTAATACACTCAAAAAAACACTCAAAACAATTACTTTCATCTCAAGAAATCATCAAAACCACAACAAAACGTGATTTAGAATGAACTTCAAGAACACCTATCAAGAACTTAAATCCTTCAACTTTTTGAGAATGAAACTTCACTGAAAATAATATGTTTGGTGTGTGGGTGAACAAACCCAAAACTATAGAAGCTTACATGACTCTTAGGGATCAAACCCATGATGACAATCCGCAATAACTCTCAAGAATTTGGATGAACTCTTCGATCCTTTCTCTTTTCTCCTCTTCTCTCTTCTTCTTAAAACAAAGTTAAAACATTTGTAAAAGACTTCTTAAAATATGGTTCATGCCGAATTATGGACGTGAACGATTCAATGCAAGGTTTTCAATAACCATATATAGAACTCAATACTTGGAACTCAAGAACTTCAATGATACTAGTCCTTTCAAGAATTCTCAACTCAAAGGGTTCATCCAGAATTATGAGCATGAACTACTCGACTTAAGGATTCAAAGGTACTTCACATCTCAAGACTGCTCGACTTATAGGGTTCATGCAGAATTATGGACATGTATAACCCAACTCAAGGACTTCATGGCTTATATGTAATAGTCCCATGATTACGAATATAATAATAAAAAAATATTAGGAACTCAATACTCAAGACTTAGAACTTGAAGATACTACTCCTTTCAAAGATATTCAACTTATGAAGTTCATGTGAAATTTATAGGCATGAACAATTCGACTCGAAGGTCTACATAATAACATGGAACTTATGTAAACGACTCTTCTCAATCTCATACTTAATTACTCAGACTTAGTTCAAATTGATAGTTGATCTCAAAGGATTCACACTCGAACTCAAAGACTTTCTTGGACTCTACTCTTAAATCTTTCTTGAATGTGAATTATTAATTCAAGAGTCATGGTTCATGATATGAAGAATCTAGGTGATAGTGTAAACTCATGAATACATTATCCTCACTCTCATTCTCACTTACTTGAGTCTTGAAACAAGTTATTATAAATTGTAGAAGACTCCTTAGAAGGACTCAAAGGGACTCTCTCAAAATGATCGGAAGAACTCTCAAGACTTAACTCTTAAATTTACCTTGAATTTGAATTATGAATTATGAATTCAAGGTTATGATCATGTTATGAATGATTTCTATGTGTTTGGAAGTATTTTGAAGTGATTAGAATCAAAGGGAGTGAAGGTACACTTAAAAGGGGCTCAAACGGGACAAATGACGGAAAAAGAGTGGGGGCAGGCGACCCTGGCGCATTCCGGGTGCTAGGCGCCAGCCCCTAACTTTAGAGACTGCATATGGGCACACTGCAGGGGCCCCGTCTCAGCCCCTTGGGCGCATTTGGGGCGCGCTGCCCCAGTCTCTCCGCAAGCCAAGTTCGACAAATTTAGCCTCTCGTTTTATGATCCTAAATCGCTTTTAATCATTTTATTTTCTCAATTATTCCTTAGATTAAATTAACCAACCTTAGTACACACTAATCTACTCAAAAAAATCACTTTCATCTCAAGAAATCATCAAAACCCCAACAAAACGAGATTTAGATTGAACTTCAAGAACACCTATCAAGAACTTAAATCTTTCAACTTTTGGAGAATGAAACTTTGCTGGAAATAATATGTTTGGCGTGTGGATGCACAAACCCAACACTATGGAAGCTTACATACCTTTTAGGGATCAAACCCATGGCGACAATCCGCAACAACTCTCAAGAATTTCAACAATCTCTTCGATCCTGTCTCTTTTCTCCTCTTCTCCCTTCTTCTTTTCTCTTCCTGAACTCTCAACTAAAACCCTAGGCATAAAATAGGATTATAAAACTGAATCTAATCAGATTAGACCCCTAAAATATTACTAAAAATGAATTAAATCTAATTAGGTAAGGAAAAGAACAAAATATCCCTCTAAAATCTGGTTTTGACTTTCCTTATCTAGACAACCCAACTTTGAATGGACATATCTCCCTCATACAAACTCGAAGCTGAGAAAACTCATGGCATTGTAAAGATAATTCAAAGATATTCCCTATGATATTTGGTATCACACCTATCTCATCTTGAGCTAGAAGTTATGGTCGTTTGAAATCGACCCAAAACTCATACTTAGCTTAACTTGCAAAATATTAGATTTTGCTATTTCCAATTTAATTCTTTGTGGAACTCAAGGTGCTACATCTAGTGACCTTAACACTTAAGAAAGTTTTAATTCCCTTGTAAAATTTCACTCACTACAAAGAACGGTTTGAGTCTTAGTTCGAATTTATTTCTAGGTGTTACAGTCAGACCCTAAAATTTAGCTCTCTAAAGACGATCGAGGGTTGACCAGTATGGACCACCAGTCGATCGACGGTCTATCAGTCTGGTTACGGAGACCCCGACAACTTTTTAGTCAGGGGTCGTTTGCTCTTTTTCTTTTGCGTTGGACCCTTAAACTACGTTGTTTAAACTCTAAACTACATAGTTTTGGTCAGTTTTAGCCTAGTAACTAAATTAGAATCTACCCTAAGCAAATCATTCACCAAAAACTTAGAAAATTAGAATGCGGAAGGAGAAAGAGTCGACTAAGCCCTAATCCAAGAACGCAACAAATTTTCTTCAGTTCTAGCCCCGAAATCAAAAGATTTATCCATAAATTTTGTCACCAGGTATGTGGGTTTTCATTAGAGGGTTCCTTTCACCCATTAGGTCCCTAGATTTTAGTGAGAATCTTGATTCCCTTAATATTATCTAGACTTAGGGTTTCTTGATGTTAGAAATTGTTGGGTTTTAGCTGTTAGAATGATCCAAATCAGATTATCATTTTATTGCTCAATTCCTTGTATAATATTTAGAACCCTAGCTGTAAATACTCGTTTAGTTCATTAATAATACATACTTGGTTATATTATTAAGATTATACAGATATACACGAGCTTCAGTTTATGAATGTTATATTATTAGTCGTAATTGTTACATTCTCAGAGTTTGAATGTCACTAATAGAGCTATCAAGTACTATAACATTTAATTCATAATATTGATTGTTTACATTCTAATTGGGAGTAGCTTAATATCGAGTGTGCTAGGGTTAGTCACCCTCAAGTCCAAGAACTATGTGCCCCGTAGGTTGTAAGTCCCCTCTGTGGGCGTTATTTTAGTGATCACGCCAGTCATGCCTCTATACCTTTGGTCAAGTATATTGGGTCCTCTCGATGGGGCATATATATCGAACTCCACATTTAGCTCATGTGGTTTTATGTCAGTTGTTATTAGCTCCATTACAGTCAAATTCTACTGTATTGACCATGTTATCAGTTACAGTTCAATATTTAGTTTTTGCATGTTATAAACTTGGTCATTCCATTCAGCTATTACATGCTCAGTATTCTCAGTTTAGTATCATGCTTATCTCATATCATTGCTCAAATTTTATGCTTTGGTTCAGTTTATGTTATTGTTCAGCTTTATTCTATCATGCATGCTTAGTACCTTTTAAGTACTAACGCATACTCTACGGTCCATCTTCTCGTGATATAGGTTCAGGTTCTCAGCTTCTAGATTATGTATAGATAGGTTTCCAATCTTCAGACCAACAGAGTCCTCGTTATTTGAGGACAGTTGACATGATTGTCTTTCTCGCTTTATTTGTTTTAGTTTTAGTTTTGCTAGATTTAGCTAGGGCATGTCCTAGCAATTCTAGTCAATTAAAGGCTATTTTCAAACATAGAAAGATTCAACTATAGTGTTAGAGTTTGACTTTTCAGTTTTGGTTTAGACTCTCATTTTTCATATATTCAATTTAGTATATGGGTATTCCCAATCATTTCAGTTTATCTTATGATTTAGCTTCCCGCAAAATACTTCTTTACTTCAGTTTATTTAGTGTGCTTATGATATGCCAGCAGGGTTAACTTGGGGTCATCCATGATCCTAGGTCCCGTGTCCTCGTTCTGGGAATATCTTTAGGCTTGACAAACTTGGTATCAGAGCATTAGGTTTAATAGTCCTATGACGTCTGAAAAGCTGCACCGAGTAGAGTCTTTTTCATGGGTGTGAAGTGCACCACATTTGATGAGAGGGATGCTACAAAATGTTTTAGGAAAACTTCACTTTCTTGTTACTCTTATCATGCGTAATACATGATCTAATTCCTTGTTTCTAACTCAACGTTATGCATTTCAGATCATGCCTCATTGTAGAACTTATGGAAGGAATATGAATACATGCAATGCTAACGCAACTCCTTCAGTCCTAGATCAGGAAGTTTTGAATGATGAGTTTCAGAACACTATCCAACTTTTGGCTCAGAGTGTGACTAACTAGAACAACCAACAGGTTCCAGTTCCTGTAAATTCTAGTGGTGGTTCAGTGGTAGCCAGGGTTCGAGACTTTATAAGGATGAATCCGCCAGAGTTCTTAGGATCGCAGATTGGTGAGGATCCCTGGAACTTCATAGATGAGGTTAAGAAGATCTTTGTAGTAATGCATGTGACATGTAATGATAGGGTAGAGTTGGCCTTTTATCAGCTTAAGGATGTAGCTCATATCTGGTATACTTAGTGGAAAGAGAACATAGGTACATATGCAACTCCTATCACTTGGGAATGCTTTAGTGAAACTTTTCTGGAAAGGTTCTTCCCGAGGGAGTTAAGAGAGGAAAAAGCACAAGAGTTCATGAATTTAAGGTAGGGTAGTATAACAGTCCAAGAGCATGGACTCAAGTTCACCCAACTCTCCAGTATGCTCCTCACATGTTTATTGATTACAGGGCTCAAATGAACAAGTTTCTATATGGGGTATCCGATCTAGTGAAAATAGAGTGTAGAAATACTTTGTTGCTGGAAAATATGAACATCTTTAGGCTCATAACTCATGCTCAGCAGGTTGAAGGAGATAAGCTTAAGGAACAGGCTAAGAAGAATAAGAAGGCTAGAATAGGCACCAATGAGTACTCTCAACAGAAATCGGATGGTGAAAATCGCTCGCAGTTTCAACAAAAGTCTTTAGCTCCAGGACCTTCATCACCTAGTGTTCCATTCTCCATGTTCCAAAATGATCAGAAAGGTAAGGCATCAGGCTCTAATTCACAGGGGAGTGCTTCAGGTACCAGAACCTACCAAACTTGTCCAAAGTATGGCAAGAACCATCTGAGCGAGTGTCTTTCAAGAAAGGAAAGATCTTTTGGGTGTGGTCACAGGTTGAAAGATTGTCCTTCTAAACAGGGTCAAAGAGGCAATAATGGTAAAGTTCAGTCTATAACTTCAGCAACACCAGCAGGTCACAAGACTCAGTAAGGTAACTCATCTGGTACAGGTGGCGGTCACCACCGAAACAGGTTGTATGCTCTCTAGGCTCGCCAGGATCAGGAAGATTTTCTTGATGTAGTCACTGGTATGTTATGAGTCTTTGACTTAGATTTTTATGCATTTTTAGATCCAGGGGCTACTTTTTCCTTTGTAACTCCTTATATAGAAGTGAACTTCAATGTTAGTCTTGAAAATATCTCAGAACCATTCTTAGTCTCTACTGTAGTCGTAACCCAGTTATAACTAGATGGGTATACAGAAATTTCCCTATCACAGTCTCTCAGAAAGTCACCTCAGCAAATCTTGTAGAGTAAGAAATGGTAGATTTTGGTATCATTCTAGGCATGGATTAGTTACATTCCTATTATGCCTTAGTAGATTGTAGACCTAGGATTGTTTCTAGTTTCAGGCGAACCAATCTTAAAATGGAAGGATAGTAGCTTAGCGCCTATGGGTCAATTCATTTCTTACCTTAAGGCCAGAAAGATGATCTCTAAGGGTTATCTCTATCATCCAGTTCAGGTTAAGGATTAAAGCCCAAAACCCCATCTCTTGAGTTAGTTCTAGTAGTCAAGGAGTTCGCAAAAGTGTTTCCAGAAGATCTTCCCAGAGTTCACCCGTAAGGGAAATCAACTTTGGAATTGATCTCCTTCCAGATACCCACTTTATTTTTATTCCTCCTTACCAAATGGCTCCAGCTTAGCTTAAGGAATTGAAAGAGCAGTTGAAAGACCTTCTAGATATGGGTTTCATCAGACCTAGTATTTCCCCATGGGGTGCACCATTGTTGTTCATGAAGAAGAAAAATGGTTCTCTCAGAATTTGCATTGACTATAGGCATTTGAACAAAGTCACAATCAAGAATAAGTATCCTATCCCTAGGATTAATGACTTGTTTGACCAACTTCATGGTGCTAGTCATTTCTCGAAGATAAACCTCAAATTCGGTTATCATCAGCTTAGAGTCAGAGATATTGACATCCCAAAGACAACCTTCAGAACTCGTTATGGTCATTATGAATTTGTAGTGATGTCATTTGGACTAACCAATGCTCCTACAGCTTTTATGGATTCGATAAACAGAGTGTTCAAGTAGTATTTGGACTTGTTCGTTATCATATTTATTAATGATATCATCATTTACTCTAGAAATGCGGAAGAACATGTGAATCATTTAAGGGTTGTTTCGTAAACTCTCAAAGATCGCCAGTTGTTCGCTAATTTTAGCAAATGTGAGTTTTGGTTGCAATCCATCTCTTTCCTTAGGCATATTGTGTCTAGTGAAGGGATCTGAGTGGATTCTCAGAAGATAGAATCAGTGAAACAATGGCCTAGACCTACCTCTCCTACATATATTAGAAGTTTCTTGGGTTTGGCAGGTTATTACAGAAGGTTCATGGAAGGATTTTCATCCATAGCCTCTCCATTAACTAAGTTAACTTAGAAAAAGGTCAAGTTTCAGTGGTCAGTTGATTGTGAGAAAAGCTTTACAAAACTAAAAACTAGGTTGACTACAGCTCTAGTGTTGACTCTACCAGAGGGTTCAGACGGTTATGTGATCTATTGTGATGCATCCAAAGTCGGCCTAGATTTTGTGTTTATGCAGCGAGGTAAGGTTATAGCTTATGCTTCTAGACAACTTAAGGTGCATGAGAAGAACTATCCAACTCATGACCTCGAGCTTGCAGAAGTGGTGTTTGCACTTAAGATTTGGAGACATTACTTATATGGTGTTCACGCAGATGTGTTCACAAACCATAAGATCCTTTAGTATGTGTTCACCCAGAAAGAGTTGAATCTTCACCAAAGGAAATGGCTTGAGTTCCTCAAGGACTATGACATAAGTGTGCATTACGATCCTGCTAAGGCCAATGTAGTAGTAGATTCTCTTAGTAGACTATATATGGGTAGTGTAGCACATATTGTAGAAGAAATAAAAGAGCTAGAAAAGGATGTTCACAAACTTGCTTGTTTAGAAGTTCGTTTTATGAGCATATTAGATGGTGGGGTAACCGTTCAAAATGGGTCAAAATCTTCATTGGTATTAGAGGTTAAGGAAAAGCAAGACAGTGATCCGATATTGCTTCAACTAAAGGGTGCAGTCCATCAGCAGTGGGTTAAGGTTTTCTCCCAAGGTGTTCTTCACTATCAAGGTCGATTATGTGTTCCTAAGATGGGTGAGTTGAGACAACCGATTCTTGCAGAAGCCCATAACTCCAAATATTCTATTCATCGAAGCACTACTAAGATGTACTGTGATCTGTGGGAAGTCTTTGGTGGAATGGTATAAAGAGGGATATAGCGGATTTTGTGTCTAAGTGCCCTAATTGTCAGCAAGTGAAGATAGAACATCAGAAACCAGGAGATATGACTCAAGAGATTAACATTCCTACCTAGAAGTGGGAAGTGATCAATATGGACTTCATTATAGGTTTACCTCGTACTCGCGGACAACATGACTCCATTTGGATGATAGTTGATAGAGTCGCTAAGTCTACGCGCATTTTGGCTGTTAAGATTACAAATTCGGTGGAGGACTATGCCAAGCTTTACATTAATGAGATAGTCAGGTTACATTGTGTTCCTTTGTCTATCATCTCATATAGGGGTCTACCTCTCATTTCTAGAAGTTATTTCAGAAAGGTCTTGGTACTCAGGTTAACCTAAGCACGATATTTCATTCACAGAAGGCTGATCAGGCAGAGCGTACCATTTAGACCTTACAGGACATGTTGAGAACTTGTGTGATTAATTTCAAGGTTAGTTGGGATGTTCACCTTACTCTTATAGAGTTCGCCTACAATAATAGTTACCATTCAAACATTCAGATGGCCCCTTATGAAGCATTGTATGGGCGTAAATATAGGTCTCTAATTGATTGGTTTGAAATAGGTGAAACAACTTTGATTGGGCCAGATTCAGTTCATAATGTTATGGAGAAAGTGCAACTCATTAGAGATAGACTTAAGACAGCCCAGAGTCGCCAGAAGTCCTATCCAGATGTAAGGAGAAGGGAATTAGAATTCCAAGTTGATGATTGGGTTTTTCTGAAAGTGTCACCTATGAAGGGGGTGATGATATTTGGTAAGAAAGGGAAGCTCAGTCCTAGATATGTAGGCCTTTACAAGATTCTGAAAAGAATTGATATAGTGGCTTATGAGTTAGAGTTGCCAACAAAACTCACAGCAGTGCATTCGATTTTTCATATTTCATTATTGAAGAAGTGTTTGGGTGATCCAGCATCTATAGTACCTTTAGAAAGTGTGACTGTGAAGGATAGTCTCTCTTATGAAGAGGTACCAGTTAAAATACTTGATCGTCAGGTTCAAAGGTTGAGAAACAAGGAAGTCGCTTCAGTTAAGGTTTTGTCGAGGAGTAAGTCCATAGAGGGAGCTACTTGGGAAGCAAAAGCAGCCATAAAGGCCAAGTATCCTCATCTCTTTCCTTTCGATTCCCATCCAGCTTGAGGTAATAGTTCCTCTCCAGTTTTTTAGTCATTCATGAGCAGATTCAGTCTTAGTATCGTGTTCCTTCAGTTTGTACTTCCATTTTCAGCGTATTTGCATGTTCTTGGAACTTAGTTCTGCCTGAGGTTAGTTTCCAGTGTTTTGTGGTAGGGTTTGTAGCTCTTTCCCTCCCTATTAAGTTAGTTTAGTCTTTATGCATGGACGGATTTTCCCAAGGGAGAGATAATGTAACACCCTGTATGCTAGAACTACCAAAATGCAAGTTTCAGGAGGTGCAGGTGGCATCGATGGGCACCACCCATAGACCGTAGGGGGGCCCATGGTCCGTTCTGATAGTTCGTGGTTCTCAACTTGCAACCTATCCCTAAAACCGCCCAAAAAATTATTTTAAGTCCTGAACTACGCCAAGACCTATGGACTATAGGTCAGACCGTGGTCTGTGGTCCAAGGCCGTAGGTCGAACCCCAAAATTTAGCTCTCTGAAGATGATCGATGGTTGACCAGTACAAACCATCAATCGATGAACGGTTCGTCGATGACCCCGACAACTTTTAAGTCAGGGGTCTTTTGGTCTTTTCCTTATGCATTGGACCCCTAAACTACGTCATTTAAACCCTAAACTACGTAATTTTGGTCATTTTTTGCCTAGTAACTAAATTAGAATCTACCCTAAGCAAATCATTCACCAAAAACTTAGAAAGTTAGAACGCAGAAGGAGAAAAAGTCGACCAAGCCCTAGACCAAGAACACAATATTTTTTATTCAGTTCCAACCCCGGAAAAAGATTTATCTGTGAATTTCCTCGCCAGGTATGTGAGATTTCACTTGTAGGTTCCTTTCACCCAGTAGGTCCCTAGATTTCAGTGATAATCTTGATTCCCTTAATATAATCAGACCTAGGGTTTCTTGAATGTTAGAAATTGTTGGGTTTTAGCTGTTAGAATGATCTAAATCAAATTATCATGTTATTGCTCAATTTCTTGTATAATATTCAAAACTCTAGTTGTATATACTCATTTGGTTCATGAATTATATATGCTAGGTTAGATTGTTTAGATTATTCAGATATACACATGCATCAGTTTACGAATTTCATATTATGAGTCATAATTGTTACATTTTCAGAGTTTTCATGTCAGTAATTGAGCTATACAGTACTACAACATTTCAATCATAATATTTCTTGTTTACATTCTAATTAGGAGTAGCTTAATACCAAGTGGACTAGGGTCAGTCACCCTCAAGTCCCAAAACTACGTGCCCTGTAGGCTATAAGTCCCCTCTGTGGACATTATTATAGTGATCACGTCAGTCATGCCTCTATACCTTTCGTCGGGTATATTCGGTCCTCTCGATAGGGCGTATACATTGAAATCCACATTTATCTCATGTGGTTTTATGTCGGTTATTATTAGCTCCCTTAAAGTCAGATTTTACTGCATTGACCATGTTATCAGTTACAATTTAGTATTCAGTTTTAGCATGTTATAAACTTAGTCATTCCATTCAGTTATACATGCTCAGTATCCTTAGTTTAGTATCATGTTTAGCTCATATCATTCCTCAGATATTATGATTTGGTTAAATTATGTTATTGTTCAGCTTTATTCTATCATGCATGCTCAGTACCTTTCAAGTACTGACGCATACTCTGCGCTACATCTTTTTGTGATGTAGGTTTAGGTTCTCAGCTTCCAGATCACATATATATGTTTCTGATCTTCAGCCCAACAATATCAATGGTGAGTCCTCATTCTTCGAGGATGGTTGACATGATTGTCTTTCTTGTTTTATTTTTGTTTTAGTTTCAGTTTTGCTAGATTTAGCTGGGGCATGTCCTAGCAATTGTAGTCAATTAGAGGCTATTTTCAGACATGGACAGATTCAAATATAGTGTTAGAGTTTGACTTTTCAGTTGTTGTTTAAACTCTCATTTTTCATATATTTAGATATAGTATATGGGTATTCCCCATCATTTCAGTTTATCTTATGATTTAGCTTCTGCACAATACTTCTTTACTTTAGTTTATTTAGTATGCTTATGATATGCCAGCAGGGTTAGCTTGGGGTCATTTGTGATCCTATGTCCCGTTTCCGCGTCCTGGGGGTGGCTTTGGATGTGACAATAGGTGTGGTTGGGACATAAACCATACACCACATACTAGTGGGTTTAGAAAAATCACATTCCTCATAAACCATGTAACCAACATGGGTAAAGGAATATACTTTTAAGATGATTCCTTATTTCTTTTGAGTACAACTTTAGTGAATCCACTTAGTTGAGGTGTTTTATACCCCAGAAAGGTATAGGATAGTTCTGACAGTGTGGAGGAGACGTTGTATCATAACGTAGCTAATAGTGATAATTGTAGGTTAGAGAATCTCTCAAATAAGAGTAAAGAGTAATTTATTGTATTTTTAAATACATCCATGAGTTAGCATATTTTATTTATGCAGCCTTAAATATTTCATATCTTATTATTTATTTGAATCGAGTTGAGTCCTTATCAGTTCATTTATTTATTCATTTAGCTTTATTACATGCCTATACATTCAATGTATTGATGGCATTCGACCTGCATCTTTGTATGATGCAGATGTCGGTGTAAAGGATCATAAATAGGCGCTTCATTGAGCCTTTCTTGCATCCCGAATGACTCCACACTTATCTTTCAGTTTAGTAATTTTGAGGTGTCGTGGGTCTTGTCCTAACATCCATGTTGAACTATAGAAGCTTCATAGATAGTTAGTGTTGAGTTTCTATCGGTATTTATTTTGAACTATTTTGACAAACTATCATTATTTTCAAAGTATTTTCAGACAACTTTGAGTATAGTATTTTGATATAGTTTGAGTTTTGAGTAGTTTTGAGACTTTTGAATTTAAATTCTGTTTTAAAGCTTAAATTTGATTCAGTTAGTCTTCTGCTAAGTAGTTAGTCAGGCCAAGGGTTCTCTTAAGGATCAATAATGGTTCTCGAGTGTCGTCTACGTCCAGGGTGTAGGCTCGGGGTGAGACAAGAGTTCTCCTCGTATCTTCAAGACTTCAATTATGATTTATTAGTTAATTGTTCAATCATAGTTATTTTGTTTACAGGAAGCTCAAGTCAAGTCCCGGTAGACTTATTCAGTTTAGTTACTTGCGACTTCATTTAGTCATGAGTAGTTTCAGTCTAGTTTTTTATATTTATTTCAGATGTTCTCAATTTTGAATAAATTTAAAAAATATATTTCATTTTCAGACTATACTTATTATTTCTCAGATTTCACATTTTCACTAGTCAATCTTATAGCATTTGAGGCCGGACAATAATGATTTCGTCTGTCGGTCATGCCCAAAATGTAGATTCGAGGGGTAACAATCACATGATATTCATATTTATGATAAATAAATTAGATTGATTCATATTTTACCTATAGTCTTCAAATGATCGGTTAATAGTTCGTTTAAAATAGATTGAATTGGATGATCAATAGCTGTGAATTTTATCCATTTTGACATTCATAGATTAACGTAATCCATTAAGATAACCATCAATGGCCAAAATTAATTTAGTAATGTATCATCTCATCTCGTCCTTTAAATACCGTCCAATACTTGTGTCATGCCCCGAGGCTATACCTTGGGCGGGAGTGGCACTCGAGAATCATTGCTGGCCCCAAGCGAACCTTTGGCCTGGTTTACTTACTCAGCGAAAGACTTAAACACAAGAGATAAAGCTCATGCAATAACTTAAGAGATAATAACTTTGCCAAAAATGGAAACTCAAGTCTTAAACATATACAACTGAAATGAATAAGAATAAATAACTAATACTATCAGTCTATGAAGCCTCTAAAACAAAGAGAGATGTCTGGACAAGACCCTCGATCATCCTAACAACTGAAAACTACAAAGCAAATGATAAAAGATTCTCTAGAATGCAAGGAGGCTCCTGACTGACTCAGAGTGCTAAACCTGATCAACGAGGTGCTGGATGCTGATCCTGGTTACCTGTGTCTGCATCATAAGATAATGCAAGCCAACAGGCATCAGTACATTGAATGTATGAGTATGCGAGCTGGAATGCTAAACAATACATAGGCTTGAAAAGATTCTGAAAGAAACACTTACCATGGCTCTTCTCAACTCATGAATACTAAACTCAAAATAAAGCAATGCAACACATGCAATAAATGAAAAACTTTGTGAAACAGTAAAATCAACTTAGTTCGTTAAAGAAAATGCAATAACAAACTCAACTTTACTCATATAATAAAGTAATATAGTTTCTGTGGGAGATTCTCTAACCGACAACCACCACTATGAGCCTAAGTGGTGATACAACGTCTTGCCCACGCTGCCAGAACTGTCCTATATTTTGACGTCATATAAAATGCTTAACTTAGTGGATCCACTAGCTTAACTTATGTGATCGTCTAAAAAGCATGACCCATTAATACTCATGATGGCTACATAGTTTATGGACACTTGAGTAAAATATGAACTCGCATCCCCATATTGGTGCTTAATACTACTCCCAAAAATATACTTAGCTCATATGTTTTAAAACAACTTCTTTCTTTGGTTTGAGATAATTACTCAAAACTTAGCTTAAAAGCTCTCTTGGAATCGATGTTCCCTTTTCTTTCTCAAATGTGAAAACATTTATAAACTCTTTGGGAATACTTAGTTCCCTTATAGCTTTTTGAGAAATGAACTCAACTCTTTACTCTTTGCTTAACTTGAAACTTAAGTCTTAAAACAAAGTTGAAACGTTTGTTAAAGACTTTTGAAAGCTTTAAAAACTTTGCTTTACTTGATATTTAACTCCTATTGACTTTGATCCTAACTTTCCTTGAGTTGGATTATGGATTCAAGGTTCATGATCTCATGTTTATGGATGACTTCATGATGCGTAGATGTACCTCAGAGTATTGGAATCAACTAGAAATCATAGGTACATTGCTATTGAACAAGTACGAAATGATGGGGGGAAGAATGGGAATAACTGGTGTCCCTAGCACTCTGAGAGGCGCGGGGCGCCAGCCATTGAGATTCATAGAACAAGTTGGGGCGCTCTGGCTTGTGTGCCACCCCAGAGCCCCACATTCAGGGACTGCTTTGGGGCGTGCTGGCTGGCGCAACGCCCCACCCCCTTCCCCAGGTGTTTGACGACTTTTCTTCTCCGTTTTTCAACTCTAAACCCTCTAAACTTCAATGGTTCTGTCCTAAACACTTAGGATCATTTATACCCTTAATATATGATAGATTCAAACTGAAATTACACGCGGAAACATGAATCAAATTGCATAAAACTTCAATAAAACAACCCACAATAATTCAAACGAATTTCTTCAAGAACTCAAAGGATTTACTTTGAAATCACACATATTTCACTGAATTGAATCATCACTTTACCCCAATTAAACTCCTAAAAATGAATAGGAATAATTAGGCAAGGAAAAGACTAATTTACCCTTCGAAAATCCGGATTAGACTTTCCTTAATCCAACATCCTAACTTTCAAAGGGCATAACTTACTCATATGAACTCAGAATCGCGCAAACTCCGCGGCGTTGGAAAGATCATTCCAAGAGTTATGGCTGTTTGAAGTTGACCAAAACTCAACTTTTCCTAACTTAAATAAATTTCCAGATTTTTATTCTTTCCAAAAATAAAAGTCTATTTGCAATTATTATCTTCTTCCTAGTTATTTCAAATTGTGAGATGTTACAATATCTCCCCCTTGGGAACATTCTTCCTCAAATGAGATTACTCTTACTAGGCTAAGGGTGTAACATCAAGTTCAAACACCCAACAAGCAATTGCAAACAAACAACATGCTCACTCATAATAAAAGAGTACTAAGAAGAGAATTAGTATCTTGGTCTGCATTTTCTCCAGACTCAGAGAGATGTGGATATCTTTTCTTCATATCCTCTTCAGCTTCCCAAGTAGCTTCCTCAGCAAATTGGTTCCTCTAAAGGACTTTGACTAATGCTACTTCCTTAGTCCTCAACTTCGGAACTTGGTGATCTAGAATTTGAACTTAAATCTCCTCATGCAATAAGTTGTCCTTGATCCCAATATCTTCAGTTGGTGTGATCAATGAAGGGTTACCCATGCACTTCTTCAACATGGAGATGTGAAACACCGGATGAACCATGGCTAACTCTTATGGTAGCTCCAACTCATAAGCTACTGTGCCAATCCTCTCGGATATTCGGTAAGGTCCGATATACCGGGGACTAAGCTTCCCCTTCTTACCAAACCTCATAAGACCCTTCATGGGTGAAACTTTTCGATACACCCAATCATGTACTTCAAACTCCAACTCTCTTCTCCTAACATTAGTGTAGGATTTTTGATGACTCTGCTCTGTTTTCAACCTCTCTTGAATCATTTTCACCTTCTCCATAGCTTGATGAACCAAATCTAGTCCTATTAACCCAGCCTTCACCAACTTCAAACCATCCAATAGGAGATCTGCATCTTCTCCTATAAAGAGCTTCATAAGGAGCCATTTGGATGCTAGTGTGTTGTAGGAAAACTCAATGAGAGGTAGGTGATCATCCCAGTTACCCTTGAAATCAATCACACAGGCCCTCAACATATCCTCTAAGGTCTGAATAGTGCGCTCTGCTTGCCCATTAGTTTGAGGATGAAAAGCAGTACTCAAGTTCACTTTTGAACCCAAACCCTTCTGAAAAGATTTCTAGAACTGTGCAGTAAATTATGCACCCCTATCTGAAATAATGGAGACCGGAACCCCATGATGTCTTACCACCTTTTGAATATAAAGCTTAGCATAATCTTCTGCTGAGTGGGTAGTCTTTACCGGTAAAAAGTGGGATGATTTTGTCATTCTATCGACAATCACCCAAATAGAATCATGTTGCCTGCGAGACCTTGGTAAACCTGTGATGAAGTCCATATTAATCATCTCCCACTTCCATTTCGGAAGTTCTATATTATGAGCCAAACCACTGGGCCTCTGATGTTCTACTTTAACTTGTTGGAAATTTGGACACTTAGCAACAAATTCTGCAATGTCCTTATTTATACTACTCCACTAATAGACTTCTATCAAATCGCGATACATCTTTGTGGAACCAGGATAAATGGAATATCTAGAGCTATGTTCCTTAATGATCCGCTTTTGAAGTCCATCCACCATTGGTACACATAATCTACCTTGATATCTCAACACACCAACTCCCCCTTGTTCAAAAGCTAATACTTTTTGCTTATGAACATTTGCCTTCAATTCAAGTAAAATAGGGTCTTGGTCTTGCTTCTCTTTCACTTCTGACACCAATGAAGATTCAGCCCCATTCATTACCATTACTCCTCCTTTTTTGGAATCCATTAGTCGGACTCATAAGCATGCAAGTCTATGCACTTCCTTCGCTAACTCTCTCTTTTCTTCCTCAACATGGGCGGTACTACCCATAGACAACCTACTCAAAGTATGAGCAACAACATTAGCCTTACCTGGGTGGCAAAGAATACTCATGTCGTAATCCTTAAGTAACTCTAACCACCTCCTTTGTCTGAGATTAAGCTCTTTCTGAGTGAACACATATTGAAGACTCTTGTGATCAGTGAATACATCTATATGAACAACATACAAATAATGACGCCATCATATCTTCAAAGCAAATACCACAGCATCCAACTCTAAGTCATGTGTTGGGTAGTTCTTCTTATGAACTTTCAATTGTTTGGAGGCATAAGCTATGAATTTGCCATTCTACATTAACACACAACCCAAACAAACTCTAAATGCATCACAATACACCACAAAACCTTGAGTACCTTCCGGTAAGGTCAAAACTGGGGCAGTATTTAACCTCTTTTTCAATTCTTGAAAGCTTTTCTCTCAAGCCTTAGACCATTGAAACATAAGAGTCTTCTGAGTCAACTTGGTCAAAGGGGATGAGATACACGAGAACCCCTCCACAAACCTTCTATAATAGCCAGTTAAACCCAAGAAACTCCTAATATCAGTTGGATATGTAGGTCTAGTCACTGCCTCTATCTTCTAAGTCTCAACTCTAATTCCATCACCTGAAACTATGTGGCCCAAGAATGCCACAGACTCAAGCCAAAACTCACATTTCGAGAACTTAGCATACAACTCCTTATCTTTCAAAGTCTGAAGAACTATTTTGAGATGACTAGCATGATCTTCTTCATTCCTTGAATAGATTAGTATGTCATCAATGAAGATGATAACAAACATATCTGAATAAGGTTTGAAAACTCTATTCATAAGGTCCATGAACACTGCAGGTGCATTAGTTAAACCGAACGACATAACCAAAAACTCATAATGACCATAACGGGTCCTGAATGTTGTCTTTGGAGTATCACATTCCCTTACTTTCAACTGATGGTAGCCCGATCTGAGGTCTATCTTAGAAAAACAAGAAGCATCCTGAAGCTGATCGAAAATATCACCAATTCTCGAAAGAGGATACTTGTTCTTGATAGTAACCTTGTTCAATTGATGGTAATCAATACCCATCCTAAGGGAACCATCTTTCTTTCTTACAAACAAGACTGGAGCGCCCTAAGGTGAGACAATTGGTCGAATAAAACCCTTATCTAGGAGATCTTTTAACTGCTCTTTTAATTCTTTCAACTCTATTGGTGCCATCCTATATAGGGGAATAGAGATAGGACGAGTATCAGGAATGATGTCTATGTTGACGTCTATTTCTCTCTCAGGAGGGACTCTAGGTAGATCATTAGGAAAGAGTTCTTGAAACTCTCTTACTATAGGAACTGACTAGATGAGAGATATCTCAACACTAGAGTCATTAACTCAGATTAAGTGATAGATACAACCTTTTGAAACTAACTTTCTTGCCTTAAGGTATGAAATGAAACGACCCTTAGGAACTATTGAACTACTCTTCCACTCTAAAACTGGCTCATTAGGAATCTAAAGCTTGACAACTCGAGTCCTACAATCAATGGAGGCATAACAGGTATGAAGTTAGTCCATACCCTTAATAACATCGAAATTTACCATGTCTAGCTCAATTAAATCAGCCATGGTGTCTTTGTGATTGATGGAACTGACACAATCATGATAAACTCGCTCCGCTAGAATAGACTCCTCAACAGGTGTAGAAACACAAAAGGGTTCACAAAGTTTCTCAGGAAGAACATCAAACGTATTTGCAACATAAGGGGTTACAAAGGATAAACTTGCTCCTGGGTCTAGCAAAACATAAACATCAAAAGCAAAGACTTTGATAATACTAGTGACAATATCTGGAGAGTTCTCTTGCTCTTGACGACTGGTGATTGCATAAAGGCGGTTTGTTCCTCCGCCAGTACCTGAAGTAGCTCCTCTAGGTGCAGCCCTATCTGGTGGAGTAACTGATGAAGATTGGGCCATATTCCCCTAATTTCCACTACCTTGCCTGTTCTTTAGACAATCTTACATGAAGTGACTCTCTTCCTCACACTTGAAACAACCTGTCTGGCCATCATGACACTTACCTGGGTGGATCCTACCACACTTAGCACATGCAGGAGCCTAGTTACCTCCTTACGCCACACTACCTTGATGCTGTGCAGGTCTAGTTCTGAAGTTTTGTGAATTCTGACCATTATACTCACCTTTGTTTCTGGGTGCAGGTGCACTAGCAGATAATGGAGAAGGTCCCTTTTTCTTTTGCTGAAAGAACGAACGGTTCACATTACCTTTTTGCTGCCTAGACTCATTCCCTGTCTTAGCTTTCTTATTTCAGAACTCTTTTCTGTCCCTCAGCTTCTCTTCCTCAACCTGTTGCGCATAAACCATCAACCTTAATATGTCCATGTCCCCGATAAGCATTACAGCCTTACCTTCCTTACTCGACCAATGAGACAACCCAGCAACAAACAAGCTCATTCTACTCCTCATGTCCGCAACCATCTCCGGAGCATAATGGGATAGTTGGGTGAACTTCAACCCATACTCATGAACACTTAGAGAATCTTGCTTCAGTGTTAGGAATTCTCGTACCTTAGCCTATTTCAGTTCTTGGGGAAAGAAATGCCCCAATAAAGCCTCTTCGAAGCATGCCCAACTCACAAGTGGTGCATCCTCAGCTCTACCCCCCTTCCACTGGTCAAACCAAGTTCTAGCAACATTATTCAGTTGGTATGCGACTAGCTCAACTCTCTCAGTATCAGCAACATGCATCACATCAAACACCTTTTTCAGTTCATTAACAAAGTTCTTCGGATCCTCAGAAGTGCTTGAACCAGTGAAACTTAGAGGATTCATCCTCATGAATCCTTGAAGTGTCAGCCCCTTCTTGTCGAGCTCCTTTTTGCTACCCAACCTGGTTAGTCACAACTTGACTCAGCATCTTAATTGCTTCCCTGAATTCAACATTAGTGACTTCTCCTTGAGGTTGCACTTCAGGTGCATTTGGTAACTCTTGCTCCTTAACATTACGCCTAGCAGAACGACTTCTGACAGCTCTTTGTGGAGGCATGATTATCTTAAAACACATGCAAGCACGCATTTGAAGGAAACTTTTTAGAGATCAAACTCTAACGTTTGAAATGAGTGTGAAAACAATGAGAAATTTTCCTAAATGTTGCAGCCTCCTAATTATAGATGTGGCGCACTTACTAGGACTCTACAGACACGTCTTCATAGAATCCCTAGGACTCTTGAACTCTGTGCTCTGATACCAAGTTTGTCAGTCCCCGAGCCTACACCTTCGGCAGGATTGGTATTCAAGAGCCATTGCTGGCTCCAAGAGAACCCTTGGCCTGGCTTACTTACTCAGCGGAAGACTTAAACACAAGAGATAAAGCTCATGCAACAACTTAAAGATAATAATTTAGCCAAAAATGGCAACTCAAGTCTTAAATGTATACAACTGAAATGAATAAGACTAAAGAACTAATACTATCAATCTATGAAACCTCTAAAACAAAGAGGCACGTCGGGACAGGACCCCCGATCATCCTAACAACTGAAAACTAGAAAGCAAATGATAAAAGAGTCCTCCGAAATGCAAAGAGGCTCACCGATTGACTTGGAGTGTTGAAACTGATTAACGAGGCGCTAGATGCTGATCCAGGTTACCTGTGTCTGTATCATAAGACTATGCAGATCAACTGGCATCAGTACATTGAATGTATAAGTATGTGAGTTGGAATGCTAAAAAATACATAGGCTTGAAAAAGATTATGAAAGAAATACTTACCTTGGCTCTTCTCAACTCATGAATACTTAACTCAAAATAAAGCAATGAAACACATGCAGTAAATGAAAAACTTTGTGAAACGGTAAAAGCAACTTAGTTCGTTAAAGAAAATGCAATAACAAACTCAACTTTACTCATATAATAAAGTAATGTAGTTTATGTGGGAGATTCTCTAACCAACAACCATTACTATGATCCTAAGTGGTGATACAACGTCTTGACCACGTTGCCAGAACTGTCCTACACTTTGCCGTCATATAGAACGCTTAACTTAGTGGATCCACTAGCTTAACTTATGTGATCATCTAAAAAGCATGATCCATTAATACCCATGATGGTTACATGGTTTATGCAGACTTGAGTTAATATGAACTCACATCCCCATATCGGTACTCAATACTACTCCCAAATATATACTTAGCTCATATGTTTTAAAACAACTTCTTTATTTGGTTTGAGATAATTACTCAAAACTTAGCTTAAAAGCTCTCTTGGAATCGATGTTCCCTTTTCTTTCTCAAATGTGAAAACATTTATAAACTCTTTGGGAATACTTAGTTCCATTATAGATTTTTGAGAAATGAACTCAACTCTTTAATTTTTGTTTAACTTGAAACTTAAGTCTTAAAACAAAGTTAAAACGTTTGTTAAAGACTTTTGAAAACTTTAAAAACTTTAAAAACTTTGCTTGACTTGCTTCTTAACTTCTAGACTTGACTCTTAACTCCTCTTGACTTTGATCCTAACTTTCCTTGAATTGGATTATGGATTCAAGGTTTATGATCTCATGTTTATATATGATTTCATGATGTGTAGATGTACCTTAGAGTATTGAAATCAACTAGAAATCATAGGTACATTGCTAAGGAACAAGTATGAAAAGATGAGGAGAGAATGGGAAGAACTGGCGTCCCTGGAGCTCTGAGAGGCGCGGGGCGCCAGCCATTGAGATTCATAGAACAAGTTGGGCTGCTCTGGCTGGCGTGTCACCCCAGAGCCCCACATTCAGGGACTGCTTTGGGGCGCGCTGGCTGGTGCGACACCCCACCCCCTTCCCCAGGTGTTTGATGACTTTTCTTCTCCATTTTTCAACTCTAAACCTTCTAAACTTCAATGATTATTTCCCCAAACACTTAGGATTATTTGTACCCTCAATTTATGATAGATTCAAACTGAAATTACACCCGGAAACATGAATCAAATCACAAGAAACTTCAACAAAACAACCCACAAGAATTCAAACGAATTTCATCAAGAACTCAAAGGATTTACTTTCAAATCACACATATTTCACTAAATTGAATCATGATTGGCGTGTGGGGGAACTAACCCAACGCTATGTGATCTCACATAGCTTTTTAGGGATCACCCCCGACTAAATCCACAAGTTATCCTTGACGAAATCGACGAATCTTGAACGTTCTTCTCCTTTCTCCTCTTTTCTCCTCTTCTCCAAGCCCTAGCCTAAAGTTCACTTTTCTAAACTGACTAAAATCTGACTTTACCCCAATTAAACTCCTAAAAGAAAATATGAAAAATTAGGTAAGGAAAAGACTAATTTACCCTTCCAAAATCCGGATTAGACTTCTGTTAATCCAACAGCCCAACTTCCAAAGGGCATAACTTACTCATACGAACTCGGAATCGCGCAAACTTGGCTCCGTTGGAAAGATCATTCCAAGAGCTTTCCAACCATATCTGAAAGTACTCCTAACTCATCCCGATCTAGGAGTTATGGCAGTTTGAAGTTGACCAAAACTCAACTTTTCCTAACTTACACATATTTCAAGATTTTCATTCTTTCCAAAAAACAAAAAATAAAAAATAAAAAAAAATAAAAAATAAAAAGACTATTTCCAATTATTAGCTTCTTCCTAGTTATTTCAAATTGCTAGATGTTACAACTTGGCTTATATAAATAAACTTATAAATCATGAATACAAATCACCCTCATCATTAGAATAAACAATAAAGGGGCGGCACAAATATACCTGGTATGTCTTTTTTCTTCTCTTACTTCCTATGAATATTCATGAAATGGTATATTTAATACTTATATAAGTTTTTATTTATTAATTATTTTCATCCTCTACTATTATTAGTTATAGGTTGCGTCTTTTTTTTAAGCGATCACAAATTTTTCCATTTATGTCTTAAATTTGTTGTGGTTGATAAGAACAATAAATAAATGAAAAAAACCACAAATATGTCAAACTGCAATACATAT
Source organism: Solanum bulbocastanum (assembly GCA_037074985.1). Classification (NCBI taxonomy): domain Eukaryota; kingdom Viridiplantae; phylum Streptophyta; class Magnoliopsida; order Solanales; family Solanaceae; genus Solanum; species Solanum bulbocastanum. The sequence continues at coordinate 37,814,783 of CM073601.1, forward strand.
TAATGATATGGTTCTAGATGCAACAGCAACAAACGGATTTACAATAAAATAAGCAAGATAAGATAACAAGGATATATATAATTAAGAATTAAAAAGGAATGGGATAATATTTAGAAGGAGAAACAAAAATCTAGCAATTAAAAGATATTTAATTACTAGAATTATAAATTCAACGAAGAAAGATCATTGAACTCGTATGGGAAGAATGTTTAACCAAGTAATCAAGATGGTTCAATTGAAGCGATACTAGGGTTTCATACAACTCACAAAGGGGCACGAACATCAAATGTTCAACAAAAACTAACTATTGAGATAAACCTTAGTTTCAACTACTTATTTAGAATAGTAGATAAACAAACCTAAGATAGTTACTACAATACTCTCAAGCTAAAAGCAAGAAAATTATTTTGTCTAGGCAATTATCTATCTAAAAATGTAATCTCTCTTTTGTATGCTATAGACTTTTCATGTTTCTTTTATTGATCTTCTAAGGTCTTTAAAGTACTCAGATCTAGTTGATGGTCTTCATATCAATGATGAAAAATTCGTACCGCATCGTTCTTCTGTTGTTGAAAAGAACCCATCCTCGAATTATTCAAGCCTAGCAGAATAAATAAGTATAACAACACATGTAGTCAAAGAATCTGTTAAGCGCCTTCAAATTCATTATAGGTGCAATCATTAGTTGCAAACACATTAAATTAAAAAAAATCATCACTTGCACAAGTAGCTTCAACTAGTGAGTGACTACAAGATTCAACATGACTTTCATCCCAAAGAAAAGATTGATTTTGCTCAGAAGAAGATTTTCTTGAGCATACAGAAGACATGACCTTATAATAGAAGTGTTTGGAGGTTGTGGATTAGGGTAGAAGATTAGTTAGTATGCGGGATAGACTTAGTGATCGAGTTGGACCTCCTCTCTTACTAGTGGTATTAACACTTTTCCCATAGTATTTTGTTCTTTAGGTATCACTTGTGTTTCTTGTGCTTCAAATATCACATTAATTTGTTGCCATACTGTTCATTCCTATGTATGTGTGTGATACTCTTCATGATTCACATTATTTCGTGGTTGTTGCTACTATTACTTTTGTATTTCATTTTTCAAATTGCTTGAAGATGCATTATTTTAAACCAATGGTCTATAAAAAACAATCTCTCTATCGCCAAGAGGTGGGGGGCAAAGTCTGTGTACACTCTATCCCCCCATACCTCAATTGTTAGATTATGAATATGTTATATTGTAGTTGATTTTTGAGATTTAAATGATTCAAAAAATATATTTTTTCTTCTTTAATAGAATAATAAAAAAGAAATTTCAACAAAAACATTATCTTCTTTTTTTTTGAATTGCATAAAAAAAGTAGCATTTAATTTATAATTTCAATGTATTTTCAAAAATTATATATTAATATACTCAATTATGGATGAGAGGGTGAGTATAAGATTTTCAAAGTATAGGAAACATACATGTTTATTTTTAAAATACAAGAGGTAATATTCAATTTATATATACAATTACTAAAAAGAACAAAAGATGAAAGACCAAAGGTTTACATTTCCCCTTATAACTATGAACCTTTCGCTTGCTCTACTATGTATTTGTAACCCAAATATATTCTCTCCTTCTGTTCACTTTTACTTGTTCATTATACTAAAAATAGATGTCCATTTTTACTTGTCTTTTTAAGAAAATCACGAGATAAGTTATCATTTAGTTTCTAATTCTTAATTATAATCGTGTGCCAATGCATTAAACTTATTATATTTAAAAATGATATGATAAAATTATCATTCTATTCATTGTTCCTTAAAAGGTGTGTTATGTTAATACTAAATAGTTTCAACTTTTTATATGTTGCAGTCTCCATATTGTATTTTGTATATATACATGTCTTCTAATTAAATGACCTTGTTGGAAGTGGACTGACGAAATTCCTTTTGGTTATTAGGAATTGTGAAACAAGTTATGGAGCAAGTCATGGAAACTACAAATTTTGGTTTGAAGTTGTTGGTTGATAGCAAAGCTCATAAAGTTGTGTTTACTAAATGTGGAAATGACTTCATTGATTTTTTATTTACTATACTCAAATTACCAATTGCATATTTAATTTGGCAGCCTACTTGTATGTCTGTGTTTGGTTGTCTAGTCAACAGGATCCCAATTATGAAAAATTTTAATGATGATTTTATGCAACTTGTTGAAGTTGGTGAAGTCATTGTTTACATCCCTACTCTATTCAAATAGAGTGAAACGTCGCGGTGACTCGATAATGAACAATTCAGTCAAATTTTAAAATAATTTTAAGAATAAACGAATTTTAAAGGAGTCGCCACCTAATTTTAGGAAAAAATAGGAAACCAATTAAATAATCTATAAAACCATTAGATTCTAGATAAGGGGTTCAAGTTATTCCGAAGGGAAGGTGTTAGACATCCTTCGAAATCCACAAATGTGGGTCCCGACTGAGTTCATATTTTCATATTGAGGAGGAGAATAAAATAAATATACATGTATAATAAATGTGCAATATACACAAATAATAAAATAAAGACAATAATATAAGACACGGCCTAAAGTTTGCCTAACATCGATATATACAAAATAATGAATAAATAATATAATTCGTTCTTCATTTGAATAGCTCCAATGAGAAGCAGCTCCGTGTAGACACATAATAAAAGTGTTAGTGGTAAATAAATACGAATAAAAATAAATGAAATCAATAATAATTTAGAAATATAAAACCCGTCTTATTAAAATGGGAGGCCTTGGAAATCGACGGTAATTTCTTCATCGGCCAATTTTATCATACAACATATATAAGCTTAAATTAAATTTCTGTCTTTTACAATGTAAAGGTCTCCAAAACCGACGGAGAAATTTTCTCATTGGCCAATTCTAACTTGTAATTTTTCCAACCCAAAAACAATATTAGACTAAAAAAAAGAATAAAATAAAATAACTTACAACATCTAAGAAAGATAACAACATACAATATAAAAAATACTAATTAAATAATAACAGAGAGTTGCTAGAAATTCTTAAAACAATAATATGAATTGAAGCAAACAAATAATAAACTATAATGAAAGAAGAAAAAAAAAAAGAATTTCAACCGGAATAATAACACGACTAATAACAATAAGAATAACATTAATAATTTTGAGAAGAAATAACAATTGTATAAGAATAAAAATAACAATAATAAATCAACTTAAAGAAAACAGTGAATAAGTAATCTACAAATGATAACAATAATTAATACGAAACACAAACTTAATCAACAACAAACAACACATAATAATAATATTAATAAGAATAACTCAATGGAAAAAAAAAGAACAGTACACAGATAATCCACAAATAATAATAAATAGCAAAGTAATAACATTAATTAAGAACCATACCATTAAATAATCAAAGTAGAAGGGTCAAAATAGAGACAAAAGTGATGTCTTGTTAGAGGAAAACGCCAACCAGATCTGGAAATTTATTATGGTTGCTGGAGCTCATGGATTTCGTTTGTTGCTACATCACCGGAGATGGAGCCACGCCGGACGACGGGATACCTGCAAAATTAAAGGAAAAGTCGTGAAAAGGGAAGAGGGAAGGGGCTGGTTCGTTGGTTTTCGTTGAGTTGTTGTTGGGTCGCGGTGGTCTGAGGTTGTTGAGGAAGACGGAGGTCGGAAATGGAGAGACATGGGGGTCGTTTGGGCCTGGTTTGGCTTTGTTGTTCGAAGGAAGAAGAATAGTAGTTGGGTCTGTTGGTGTGTTGTTTCTGCCGGAGTTGGTAGAGGACTGGTGGATTTGAGGTGGTTGAGGGAAGCTGTTGGTTTGTCGGAGATGGGTGAAACAATGGTGTTTTGGGTGGTGGCGGCTAAGGGAGGAAAATGGGAGAGAAAAAAAAATTAGGGTTTTTCCATTTGAAAATTGTTTCTCCCTTTTATTTTTGACCTAATAAATAACTTAAAAAATAGAAAAATAATTATGCTATGGGCTCAAATTATGGGCTTGAGATTGAGGCCCAAAATTTTTGGTTAATCTGTGTATGTGAATTTCATTCATATTTAAACAAATTTTTAGACAGTACAAAATATCAAAATGACTATTAACAAACGTAACGACTAAAATGAATATTAAAAAATGGTAATCAACGTAACCAATAACATGTAAAGAATGCAATTTAACAAAAAATAATTATTTAATCAAAATGAACAAATATTTGAATGTATTGAACCGACTATGACGAAAAATAATGTAACTAAAATTAACTGATATAAAATCCCAAAATTTTGAAAAAATAAGCGTACATATTGATAAACTTATTTAAAATTATATATAAAAAATGTATTTTAAACTGTTGAATTAATAAAACTTAAAAGTTACGAAATTTTGAAAATGTTAGGCCAAAATTGGGTGTCAACAGCTGTTCCTTTCATTGGATATGATTGACGAAAGAAATCATGGACAACGAAAATTGACAAATCCGATTTTGGTCGAGCACATGACTTTCATATCAAAGTGTGGTTGGAATGTGGTGGAAGTCGATCCCGGACTTGCCTCCAAAAGGTTCCATGTTGTGTTGCGTCCTTGTTGAAGTAGTCCGCACCTGTGGCTCAACTGAGAATGCATCCTCTTGGATGTTCTCGAAAAAACAAAGATGAAACTCATTATTAGAGATAAAATTAAAGAAAAAGGTAGCATCTTTTACGATACGACAAATGAAGATGATCCATAGGTAAGATATAAATACATGTCTATTGGTAGGACGAAAAAATAATCCATCGATATGATATGAATGTATGCCCATCGGTAGGACGAATAAAAATGATCCATTTAAAGGATTTGAATGTATGTCCATTGGTAGGACGAATGAAAATGAACCATCGGTATGATATGAATGTATGTCCATCGGTAGGACGAATGAAAATGATGATCCATTGGTAGGATATAAATGCATATCCATCGATAGGATGAAGGAAGATGATCCATCGAAAGGATTTGAATGTATGTCCATCGGTAGGACGAATGAAAATAATTCATCAGTAGGATTTTAAATCTATGTCCATCGGTAGGACAAATGAAGATGATGATCCATTGGTAGGATTTTGAATCTATGTCCATCGGTAGGACGAATAAAAATGATCCATTGGAAGGATTTGAATGTACGTCCATCGGGAGGACGAATGAAAATGATGATCCATCGGTAGGATTTTGAATCTATGTCCATCGATAAGACCAATAAAAATATCTATTGGAAGGATTTGAATGTATGTCCATCGATAGGACGAATGAAATTGATGATCCATTGGTAGGATTTTGAATGTATGTCCATCGGTAGGACGAATAAAAATTCTTTCAACGCAAGTCTTCTCCAACTTGAACATTGAATAGATAGGGTGCACATCCTTAACCTCTGAATAGAAGCGACTTAATGCAAATGATCTTTCAACGCAAGTTTCCTTCGACTTGAACGTTGAATAGATAGGGTGCGCATCCTTCACCTCCGAATAGATGCGACTAAAATGCAATGGCCTTTTCGGCAAATGAAAATGCAATGACCCTCTTAGTAAATGAAAAAATGCAATGGCCTTCTCGGTAAATGAAAAATGCAATGACCCTCTCGACAAATGAAAAATGCAATGGCCCTCTCGACAAATGAAAATGCAATTGCCCTCTCGGCAAATGAAAAATGTAAAGGCCCTTTCGGCAAATGAAAAATGCAATGGCCCTCTCGGCAAATGAAAAACGCAATGGCCCTCTCGACAAATGAAAAAATACAATGGCCCTCTCGGCAAATGAAAAATGCAAAGGCTCTCTCGGCAAATGAAAAAATGCAATGGCCGTCTAGGCGAATGAAAAATGCAATGGCCCTCTCAGCAAACGAAAAATGTAATGGCCTTCTCGGCAAATGAAAATGTAATGGCTTTCTCGGCAAATGAAAAAATGCAATGGCCATCTCGGCAAATGAAAAATGCAATGGCCCTCTCGGCAAATGAAAAATACTATGAAAAATGAAAACGATGGATGACCCAACGATTTTCCACTGTAACGAGGTGGATGGCTCGATGATTGTCCAACTATAACGAGGTGGATGGCTCAATGATTATCCAACTGTAACGAGGTGGATGACTCGATGATTGTCCACTGTAACGAGGTGGATGACTCGATGATTGTCTTGAAAATGTCATCATCTTGATGCTTTCATCTGTCCCTGCATTAGGAAAAAAACGGTTAGTAGACACAATGTCGCTTTAGCTAGCAACATGATCAAGAAACTTTAAGGCAAGATTCATAAGAGAATATGTACAAAGTGCCTGATCACTTTGACACAAGTGAGCAATCATCATTTTGCTCTTGAACACTTTGTGTTCATTATAACTCATGTTTTATTGGGGATTTGTACGAGGCGTCGGTGGCTCGCATCCTGAGCTTATTTTGTTCCATTAGAGCAATGTTGGAGATTCTGACGTCGATTTTGGACTTTGATTGATACCAGGGATCATTTGAAATTGACTATCGAACTTCTAATAATACTTATTGGAATTTTTCAGGTCTTCCTCAAAAATTCTGTCCCAGGTAGAACTCGTGGCAAATCAGGAAATAATCTCCAATCTTGACTTGTTGGAGATAACATCTTTATTTTGAATTTTTGAGATTTTGGATCTCAAAAATTCTGTCCCAGTTTTTATTACAAGGAGAAAAGAAAATCACACTGGGAATATGACCAAACCGTCGCGGCGCCTACATATCCTGCTGAGCCAAGAATCAGGTCAAATGTTGTTTCAATCCTGTAGATGATGAATATTTTATAGAATCTGAGACAAGATCATCAGTAGAGAATGCGCAATATGAACATGATAAAATAGGAAAATAATATTCCTTGTGATATTTAAAGCCTAGAGACAAAAGACACGTCACGTTTTTTTAGACGGACAACCTAATGAAGTAAAATAGGCGTTCACAATTAAGAGGTTAGCCTAGCTAATGTCACGTTTTATCACGGACAAGCCAAAAAGAAAATGCAATTTTTTTTAATGGAAATAATCTAAAAAAAAAGCTTTGGAAAAGATTAAAAAGTGGGTGCTTGCTCAACCTTTTTTTTTTTTTTTTTTTTTTTTTTTTTTTTTTTTTTTTTGAAGAATAAAGAATGTGAAGAAAATGTCGAGTCTTAACTACAATTGGTACTAGGAGTCAGGATCTCATGTAAATCTTTTTTTTTTTTTTTTTTTTTTAAACTAAGATTGAATTCAAGGTAACTCCTACAGCTTCAAATGGTACCTCAAACATAGTTAAGTGTCAAAAAGATTTGTTCATCTTTCTTCAAACAAAGATTTGAATTGTACCAATCCCCATGTTTCAAGTGCCCTCAAAAAAACAAAAGTCCTATTTCACACATATTTGAATCATATTATTTGAGGACATCTTTTTTGAAATCCTATATACACAAACAAAATATGCAACTGGACTAAACACGACATTTCGAACTCAATGGAATCATCAGAACACGAATTTGAGGTCTCTTTGACCCAAAATCTGTGAAAGTCACAAGAAACGAACATAACTCATAAAAAGGTCAAATCAAGCTCAAGACCTCTAAAAATTCAACCAATACCTCTCTTAAGCCTAAAATCATCCGCCGAATTAAACGAAATTTTCAAAATTCTCATTTGCGCATCCAAACCCCGAATGTTGACCAAAGTCAACCCAAAGGCTAAAATTTCACAAATTCCTAACTTAGGATTTCAAATTCGCAAAAAGAATCCGAACCTGATACCGATAACCCTCTTAGACCAATTTATACATTCAGGAACTAGTGGAATCAATGGAATTTCATATCGAGATTCGAAACTCCAAAAAACACCGAAAGCTACTTTTTAATAACTTTAGCCATTCAAACTTCCAAAATTTCCATATTTCATAACTTTTCATTCAAAACATGAAACAATTTTAAAAATTCATTCAAAAATTACTCAGGGCCAATATAGGGAGAGATAAAATGGTAAACTCATGAAAATTTCTAAAAATGAGCAACTAGATCATTATATTATCATTGTTTTGCAAATTGTCTGTATAGAGTGGTAGATATATGTGGCTATGAAAATTTTATAGTATAACATGTGGTCATAATTTGGCAGGTTTGATTTTCTGATTTTCGCAAGGTCGTTATCAATGTTCTGGATTTCGTAGAGATGTTAAAGAAGGAACAAAATCAAATAGATATTGATGTGGATCTAATTGAAATGCTGAAATATGGCCTAGAGTTTATTTGTACATATGTCCAGTTTTCTTATTTTGGTTTAGAAGAGTTTAAAGATAAAATGGCTCGCAAAAGACAAGAGGTTGAGAATCTGCTTCGACCAATTTTGTATATGACATCAATATGGATGTTAAATGTGGACTTCGATGTGAATAAGGATAAATACGACATGCATCATGTTCTTTCTAGCCTAATGGATAATATCGATGATTGTATCAGCTCATGTCATCATTCTACATCGAGTACCACCATGACTGAGGAGCAGTTGGACTTCTTCCTCCTGAACCTCCATCATCTATCCAAGTATTGTGCTAACTTTTTTTTTTCCATCAGTAACTCAATATGAGATTCTTTAGAAAGTATGTGGCAACATAAGAGATTTTCATGGGTTGATAGTGAATGGTTACATTGAGTATGAGAGTGTTGAATATGTCTTACCTCAGCTTCAGCCTATGGCTGAGAAAGTAGGAATCTTCCTTTTGAATGATCAAACTGATGAAGACTCTCGACTATTCAAGCTAGCTCATTTACTTATGAAGATTACTCCAATTGAACTAGAGGTCATGCATATATCTTATACAAATTTGAAAGCTTCAACTTCAACAGAAGTTGAATGCTTCATTAAGTAGCTCCGGTCAACCTCTAAGGATATTCTTAGGGAATATCTCGTTCACCTACAAGAACACATGGTAACTGTTGTTGCCCCTACCACTTCAGGAGCTCAAAACATTCATGTCATGATAGAGTTCCTTTTGATTATTCTTTTTGATGTGCCCAAGGACTTTATTCATCATGACAAATTATTTTATCTTTTGGAACATATTGGAGCACTTACTAGGGAGGTATCCACTCTTGTTCACGACTCAGAAGAGAAATCAAAGAATAAAGAGAGTACCAATGAAACAAACCGTGCAACTCTAAACTTGCTTGAAAATATTGAACTTCTTAAGGAAGATCTCAAACATGTTTATTTGAAAGCCCCAGATTCATCTCAATGTTGTTTCCCCATGAATGATGGAAAGCTCTTTGTGCATATACTACACATGCACTTAAATGATTTGCTAGATTCCAATGCTTATTCAATTGCTTTGATAAAGGAGGAAATTGAGTAGGTGAAAGAAGACCTAGAATTCATAACATCTTTTTTCCTGAATATTGAGCAAGAATTTTACAAATATCTCTGGTAACATGTTTTAGATGTGACTTGTTTGAGGAAAGGGTACTTGGAAACAAGAGTTGCCCAGATGAACTATTGGATGTTGGAAAAGAAATTGCCCAAAATTGTCAAGGCATTGAAGTTCGATATAATTTGAGTTCCTTTATTTTCAACAATGAAGTGGTAGTGATGAACATTATAGAATTAAGTTTGACCATTTACCAGATCAACTAAAGCCATGCTTCCTTTACCTTGCAAGTTTACAGAAGGACAGTTCAATAACAATCTATGAGTTGAAAATTTTATGGCATGCTGAAGGACTTGTGGAACCGAAAAAGATGAAGAGTGTGGAAGAAGTGATGGATTCTATTTGGACACTTTAATTTCTAGTAGCTTGGTAATTCTTTTCAATGAGATAGGTTATTACTCGACTTGCCTACTTCATGATCTTGTGCATGACTTTTGTTTGATAAAAGCAAGAAAGGAGATGTTGTTTGAATTGATAAGTTCAAATGCTACATCATCTTCTTCAGATTTGTCACCATGTCAAATGACCATCAATTATCACAGGAGCACCTTGGGCTTAATTTTGTCCTGATCGATACAAAAAGTAAAAGGCATTCTGGCAAACACCTCTATTCCTTGATGATAACTGGAGACGAGCTGGACGACTGTCTTTCTGATACATGTCACCTAAGACACTTGAGGATACTTAGAGTATTGATCTTAGAAAGCTCTTTTATCATGGTGAAAGATTCTTTGCTAAATGAAATATGCATGTTGGTTCATTTGAGGTTCTTAAACTTTGAGATAGAAATTAAAGCTCTGCCTTTGTCTTTTTCTAACCTCTTCAATCTAGAAACTCTGATTGTGGAAAATAAAGGACCATCTTTGGTACTACTACCGAAAATTTGGATTCTCTTGAAGTTGCGACTGCTGAGCATAAAAGCTGGTTCTTTCTTCGATTTTGATATAGATGAACCAATACTAACAACAGAGGATACAAGATTAGAGAACTTGAGATTTTTATAGAAACTCGTGCTCACCTACTCGAAAGACATAGGATATTTTCAAAAAGGTTCCCAATCTTCAATAACTTTCATTTAGTCTCAAGGAATCATGGGATTGTTCAACAGAGTGATATTGGTTCCTGAAGTTGGATTTCCTAAATGAACTAGAATCCGTCAAAGTAGAGTTTGAAAGTTCAAACCCAAATGAAAATGGGCCCTCTATAGCGACACATTGTCTGTGGGATTTTCACTTCCCATCGAGTTTGAAAATATTGTTGTTGGGTGAGTTTCCTCTAACATTTGAGTCACTATCAACAATAGGAATACTACCCAACCTTGAAGATCTGACCTTTTTGGACTCGATCATATTCCGAGGGGGAGAATGGAAAATGGAGGAGGAAGACACCTTTGATAATCTCAATTTTTTGAAGTTGAATGGAGTGACTCTTGCTAAGTGGGAGGTTGGAGAGGAATCCTTTCCCGTTCTTGAGAAGTTACATTTGTGGGTATGTCATAAACTTGAGGAGATCCCTCGTAATTTCAGGGATATTGGTTCTTTAAAAATTATCAATATCTGGCAAAGTCCTCAGTTTGAAGATTCCACTCTGGAGATTAAGCAGTATGCTGAAAATATGAGGGGAGGGGACGAGGTTTCGGACCTAAATAAGTCTTGAGCTCTCTTATGCTGAGAAAATATTTGAGTATATACTAAGTTTATTACCTTTTATGTGGTGGAGTTTGAGAAAAAATATGTAATACTTTTGCATTTTAACATTATTTTTACCAATTCCATTTGCATTTTAAAATAATTTTCTTTTGTTTGTAGAGGGCATGTTAAGAAGATGGTTACAATTACCTTTGCGGATACATCAGCTTTAGAAACTAAAGATAAATCCTCGAACATTTTTCTTTTGTTCTGTTGGTATCACAGGACTTTTGTTCAATATTTTCCACCCCTCTTTCTTCATCTAGTGTACATTGCCTTTCTTCGTTGGTATGACTTGAATTATACATTGGTTTGCTACTTCATTGGTATTTTATTCATTGTGCCTAATGGATAACGAAACAATTGGTCATCTATATATAGAATGACTGTTGCTTCCTATGTGTACTATGTATGGCAAGAGAGAAACCTTATCGAGAGAAGACCGAAAGTTAGCACTTCAAACCATTAAGTGTAATCCGGACATAGAGTCCCAAGTAACCACCTCAAACCCTATGGCCACCTAGCCAGACAATAAACTCCTAAAGGGCACCAGCCCAACTAGCAAGAGTAACCCGAGGGCAACAATAAGAGCATCACCCATCCAGACAATCAAATCACAGGGGCTCCGACCTGGCTAGCAAGACTAAACCCGGAGTACCAATAAGACCATCACCCAGCTAGATACTAAACTCCAAGGGCACTAGCCCAGTTAGCAAGAGTAAACCTGTGGGCACCAATAAGAACATCAAAGTATCATGTACCATCTATAACCAAAACTACAGTAGAACAACGTTTAACTTAAGGAATCGATAAAAGGATCTCGGCCTACGCCACTCCAATCCTGATTCACCCAGCAAAGCATAAAAACCTCTGGTATCGCAATGGGGCAATAGAAATAGGGGGAGTGAATAGAGACTTGGAAAAGCTGAATAAATGCCTAAAATAAGGCTCATTCGATTAGACTTCAGTCTATAATGAGTTAAACTGTCTGAAAGAACGTCTGAGACGAAATAATTCCTAAATACCACAAGTATCGCAGGTCTAAGGCAAAAACTAGTCTAGTCCTAGACTAAGGGCAAGCATGCTTAATTATACCATGATAACAACATCCAAGTCAACTCACAGAAAGAGAACTAAACACATAATCCCCGACTAGCATGGTACTACACCCAAAATAGAGTCAATCAAATCCTATAACATGGTATCAAGAAAACCAAATAAGAAAAACTAGCTACTCACCCCCAGTTCACTCTAATCAACATGTTAGTACACATTCAACCTCAATCAAAGAGAAGGGAAGTCGTAGTCTACCTTTAGGCCGATCTTGTGTGCTCTAAATCACAATATCAAGCCTTTCCCTTGTGAATTGCCTCAAAATGTTGTCACACTATCAAAAATAGGATCACAATGTCAATACAGTAATTTCAACACCAATTACACATAGATGAAAATGGGAAAATTTTTGAATCTAATGGGAATCATGTTTGTTCAAAAATGGAACACAATTCAGGGATCGGAGAAGTCAAGATAACCAACACACCATAATTCAAAATTTAGAGCACAAAAATAAGTCATGGCAGGCTACAATAACTCAAATTTACCTCGAATGGAGAGCCTACAATAGTTTCTGACCATCCACACACATATCCCCAACAGTTCATAATTACAAGATTTCAAATCACTGAAAGTTGAATTGAATTGATAGTTTAATCGCTGATGGAAGTTGGTACTTAAAGTTGCCTCGTGGTTTGCTCTTTGATAATGAAGCTTAGAGTCCTACAAATGCAGAGAACAAGAAGTTTACCATTTGCAAATGATGCAAGAATCCTTTGAATGCGAAGGCAAGAGAAGCCAAAGGCCCGCGAGTGTGGTCTGGTCCCCGCGAAAGCGAAGGCCAGGGGCCTAACCCTTTGGAAACGTGGCCTAGACCCCACAAAGGTGGTGACCAACTCTCATGGTCTCCATAAACATGGCCCAAGGCCCGAGAAAGCGTAGACCAAATTTGGCTTGCACCAGTTGATGTATAACAGCTAGTTTTGGCAACTTGAAAAACTCGAACGGGGTATTCTGAATTCGTTTAGAATCTCATATATGCAAATGAGATATGCTACCCTACCATATTCGATTTTCTATACTTATGGAACAGTCAAAATTTTCATGTGAGACCATATCAACAAAAAGTGGCCCCACATCAAAACTCCATTTAAGCCAACATCCACAAGGGGGATCAGAATTAGCCTATGAGCCTCGAGATTCGCACAAAGTGTCGTTCAAGAAAAAAATTGATATTCTAGAGCTAAGCACACTAATGGAATTCTCATTCGGGCACGTCTACGAAGAATGTTGACCAATGTCAAACTTTACGCCTTAACTTGAAAGTTAAAACGCCTAATCATACAAACTCACATCGAAATCCTCGTTGGCCATGCCAACCATGATGCTAGCCTAAAACGACATTTGTAGAGCTAATGGATTTGTTAGAATTAGATTTCGATGTCATCTTTCTAAACTTTTGATCGAAAATGACTGTTCAAGGTTCAAAAGCTCCTGAACATAGAAATTCACAAAAAAACCAAACAAATTACTAGCTAGGTGACTGAATTGGTAGTCTCAACAAGTCATAAATGACTAGGGGTCACTGTAAGAATGCTATAAATGATGAATAGATGCGTAAAAGGTTAGAAAGAAGCAGAAGCAAGAATTTAAACAATAGAACAAAATTATATCGGAACAAGCCAAAACTATATACATAAAGAATTCCTCCTAGAACCTATAAGTCACAAGTACACACTAGTACTAACAAAAGAGTACAAGTTCCAAATCTGGTCCAACAACAAAGCTTGTTTTAACATGCAACAGACTCGTTACACAATATAAAGAAGAAGAACACTACTAAAAAAACAGTGAATATCGACCTAAAAATTACCGACTTACAAAGGTCGGTCTTGTTAAAAGGAATAAAAAATAAAATAAAATTCAGGGAACCGACTACAAGGAGTTGGGTTTTAAGCAAAAATGAGTGGGAAAACCAAATACTGACCTCTGGATGTTGGAATTTTTCCCAAAAAAAATGAATTACAATAAAAATCGACCTCTTGAAGTCGGTATTAAATGAATAAATAAATAACAATAATTTACTTTTCTCAATTAATTATAAAAAAACAAAATCAAGAAATATTTGAATAAATTTTATTTAAATCGTCTTCTGGAGGACGGTTTGTGTAAAATAAGAAATAAAAAAATTATAATGCCGACTTTCGAAAGTCGATAAAATGAAATAGTATGTAATCAAATTAATTTTTATTAAAATATATTTGTAGTGACTTCCAAAAGTCAATACCTTTATTTTTATCTATTTATTTTTTATCAAAGCTGACCTAAAGTGATCGGTAATAATTAGCAAATTAAGAATAGCATATAATCTTATCTTAATTTAAAATGCAGAAAATTAATAAATTAATATTTTCAATTAAATTTAAACAAATCGTCCTCCAAATGGCGGTTTTATGTAAATTAAAAAATAAATTAATATAAACTACCGACTTCATGATGTCAGTAATATTTAATTTAATGTGATTATTTTATATTTATCCTAAAACTTAATGTACCGACATCATCAGGTTGGTATATTTTATTTAATCTAATTACTTTTAATAAAGTCAACATCTGGAGTTCAGTTTTTTTTTTTTAATTTTTTTTTCTATTAATCATAATTTTGCTATGTGCATAACAATAAATTTTCATTTTATGCCTACAATTAATTATTTTGAAATGTGTAACAACCTTGTATACTTTTATAAAAAAAATAATAATTAGAATTCGTGGAATAGACAAAGAAACATCAATATCCATATTTAGAGTATGAAATTATGTTGATATTATTTGAGATAAAATTATATATTTCTAGATTTAAGTACAAATTCTATTAGTTCGTCATCTAATCCTGAACCTACTTAATATCTCATGTAATGATGAAGCGGTGAAGAGCTAACTTATAATCCATCCGAGTATGAAATGCAAGATGATACTCGTCGAAATGCCATAATAAATTAAATGTTTTATTAATAATTAAATGTTTAATTATTTGTACATATAACCTTTAATGTCTTATCTCAGTTTTTGAAATAGACAATAGAACATCATAAAGTATTGTAAAGGATAATTAATCCGAGTATGTAATACGTTGATTTTATACTCATCGAATAGTATAACAAACCAACTCTCTCTCTCTCTCTCTCTCTTTCACACACACACACACACTATATATATATATATATATAATTATTAAAGTTTGTACTCCCGAATTTAAAATGGATCTCTCGTGATGTTGTACGCAAAAGGTAAAATAATAATCGATTGAAAATGTATGAAATATGTTTATTGTAGGAGATTATATATACTTGTCTAGTAGTTTAACAAATCAAGTCCTATATATTAATGGTTCAGTTATGAAATAAATTATCAATTAAAGAAATACAAATGATCAATTCAAGAAGATTTATATAATAAATTTGATATTGATAAACGTTTGTTAATCGATAAAATTAAATTTATATAATTAGGAGGTAATATATATGTACGTAATTTTAATTAATAAAATTGACCTCAAGGGAGTCAGTTTATATTAAAATAAATTAATAAACACCGACCTCAAGAGGCCAATATATTTAAATTATTATTTTATTTAAATCATATCGTCTTCATGATGTCGGTATTTATTAAATATTTTTAAAAATAAATAATTATTTTAAAAGATACCGACATCTCGTGGTCGGTAAATTAACACTTCTTTTAAAAAAGGAATGATAATTATTTTCCCTTTTCTCTCAAAACCCTACCTCTCTCACTCCTAAATCTGACCACCTCTCTCAGCTGCGCCACACCCCCGATCGACCCCAGCACCACGCCCCTTGCCGCAACAGCAACAGGACGTCGTAGCTCCGCTGGTCGCCGGCGGTAGGTAAGTTTGACTCTCAAAAATTCATTTTTAGTGGTTATTTAACACATATCTTTGTCCTATGGGTTCGATAACTAGTTATAGATAAACAAATAGAAGAGGAAATCTGAAGTTAGTGTCGGAAATCTGAAATTAGTGAAGAGACCATTTCTTTTGAGGTTTAAGTGAATTAGAATTACCAACTTTAGCAAGTATAACTATATAAAGATTTAAAAATAGAAAAATACTATATTTTCTTTTCCAAAAGAATGGAAAATTTTAGGTATTCAAGACCTTATCAATTAATCTCCCTCTAGTTGAAGCATTGCTGGAAATATCAGGTTACGCCAAATCATAAAGGAGTTAATCACAAGTAAAAGGAGCTTGGATTTTGAGACGATCGAGGTCTCTCAAAGTTGTAGTGTGATTTTGTCGAAGGAGTTAATCGAAAAGAAAGATGATCATGGGCATTCACCATCCCTTGCAGCATAGGCTTGCTCAAGTTTGCAAAAGCCTTATGCAATTTATGAGTAAGTATTAATCTCATATTGTATACTATTTATAAATAACTCGGGTTGGGTGAACCGCAGGCTACAACTATGAGACTCATGATGGCCAACAGATCGAATAAACATCCAGTGGCGATACTTTATGACATTATGGTTAAGGTTGACAGATTCATTTTTTAAGCCAATTTTGTCATACTCGACTGTGACATAAATGCCGAATTCCTATAATCTTAGGAAGACCATTCTTGGCAACTAGGAGAGCGCTGGTGGATGTCGAGAGTGGGAAATTGAAATTTCAGTTCAATGATGATGAAGTCACCTTTGACGTGTTCAAATTAATGAAACACCCGAGTGACATTCATGTAATCTCAGTTGATGATGTAATTGACGAGGTTGTGGCTAGTGTGAGTCATTTGATGTGTAGCAAAGAACCTCTTGATATATTGGGGATTCCTTCAAGTATTTGCACACATAAAATTTAGCTTGATAGTGATTGTAAACCGAGTGCTGAACATCAGCGAAGATTAAACCCACCAATACAAGAAGTGGTGAAAATAGAGATAATAAAGTGGTTGGACACAGGAGTGATCTAACCGATTGCAGACAACAAATAGGTCAGTCCAGTGCAATGTGTGCCCAAAAAAAGAGGATTCACAGTTGTCCCTAATGAAAAGGGAGAGCTTGTATCTTTACGACCGGTGATAGGATGGAGAGTTTGCATGGACTATCGAAAGTTAAACTCAAGGACTGAAAAGGATCATTTCCCTAAGCCCTTTATGGATCAAATGCTTGACCTACTATCCGAGATAGGATGGTATTGCTTTTTGGATGGGTACTCGGGCTATAACCAAATCTCCACTGCTCCGGAGGATCAAGAGAAAACAACCTTTACATGTACATATGGTACTTTTGCCTTCAAACGAATGTCATTCGGATTATGTAATGCCCCAGCCACGTTTCAACGTTGCGTACAATCCATTTTTGCTGATATAGTGGAAGACTCAATGGAAGTATTTATGGATGATTTCTCAGTTGTGGGCGACTTATTTGCAGAATGCTTAAAGCACTTAGGCTAAGTTCTTCAAAGGTGTGTTGAGACCAATTTAGTCTTAAATTAGGAAAGTGTCATTTTATGGTCAAGGAAGGAATTGTGCTTGGTCACAAAGTATCACAAAAGGGGCTGGAGGTCGACAAAGAAAAAGTCAAAGTAATCGAGAAATTACCGCCTCCAATTTCAGTAAAGGGGGTTCAAAGTTTTTTGGGACATGCTGGATTTTATAGGAGGTTTATCAAAGACTTCTCAAAGATTGCACTTCCTCTATGCAAACATTTGGAAAAAGAGGTAACCTTCAACTTTGATGATGCTTGTATGGTAGCTTTCAAATGCCTGAAAGACAAACTAATTTCCACCCCAATCATCATTAGTCCTGATTGGTCAGAGCCATTTGAAGTAATGTGTGATGCAAGCGACATGGCATTGGGTGTAGTGTTGGGTTAGAAATGAAATGGCATTGGGTGTAGTGTTAGGTCAGAAATGAAATAAACTTTTTCATCCCATTTACTACGCAAGCAAAACTTTAAACAGTGCTCAACGTAACTATACAATTATCGAGTAAGAGTTACTTGTAGTGGTCTATGCGTTTGAGAAGTTTCGTGCATACCTGCTAGGTAATAAGGTGATTATTCACACTGATCACACTGCTTTGCGTTATCTAATGGCGAAGAAAGACGCCAAACATAGGTTGATTAGGTTGGTGCTTTTATTGCAAGAATTCAATTTTGGGGTTAAGGATAGAAGAGCTTGTGAAAATCAAGTGGCTGATCACTTATCGAGATTAGAAGGCAGGGATAAAGGCAAGCCAGAGATCGACATAAATGATGTTTTTACCGATGAGCAGATATTCATAGTAAACCTCACACAGCCCCCTTGGTATGCTTATTTTGCAAACTATTTGGTGTGCGGATTAATACCGGATGAATTGAACTTTTACCAACAAAAGAAGTTATTATTCGATGTTAAGAAATATTTGAGGGATGAGCCATATTTGTTTAGAGAGTGTGCTGACCACATCATCAGAAGATGTGTCCTAAAAGAGGAAGCTAAGGATATCATGCATGTTTTTCACGCTTCGCCGGTTGGAGGGCATCATGGTGGTGTCCGGACAGCAGCTAAGGTTCTACAAAGTGGTTATTACTGGCCGTCTCTATACAAAGATGCACATGAGTTTGTTAAGAGGTGTCCACAATGCCAAAATCAAGGTGGTGTGTGTCCAAAAGGCATGAGTTGCCTCTAACACCCATTCTAGAAGTGGAGTTGCTTGATGTATGGGGAATCAATTTTATGGGCCCATTTGTGAGCTCATTTGGAAACAAATACATCTTGGTGGCTGTGGATTATGTGTCTAAATGGGTAGAAGTTGTTGCTCTTTCAAATAACGAGGGAAAAAGTGTTGTTCAATTCTTGAAGTGCTACTTTTTTGCAAGACTTAAGACTCCACGAGCTATTATTAGCGATGGGGGATCACATTTTTGTAATAAATAGTTCTCAGCTACATTGAGTAAGTATGGGGTTAACCACAAAGTGGCAACACCGTACCATCCCCAAACAAGTGGCCAAGTCAAAGTGTCAAATCGGGAGATCAAAGGCATTTTGGCTAAGATAGTGAATGTAAATCGAACTAATAGGTCTCGAAAGTTGGATGACTCAAAATAGTCATATCACACCACTTATAAAACTCCAATCAGTATGTCATCTTATCAATTAGTTTTTGGGAAATCTTGCCATTTACCAGTCGAGCTAGAGCATAAAGCAATGTGGGCGTTGAAAGCTCTGAATTTGGACTGGGCAAAAACTTCAAAAAAAAGAGTAGAGCAGTTAAACGAGTTGGACGAATTCAGGTTTAAAGCTTATGAAAGTTCAGCTATTTACAAGGAAAAGATGAAGAAATGGCATGATGCTAAGATACTCAAGAGAGAGTTTAAGGTGGGATATTAGATGTTGTATACAATTCACAACTAAAGTTGTTTCCTGGAAAGCCTAAATCAAAATGGTCAGGACCATTTAGAGTGATGCGAGTGTTCCCAAATGGCGCTATAGAAGTTGAAGGGCAAGAAAGACATGCATTTCAGGTGAACGGGTAGCGTTTGAAATTATACTTTGGTGAATGTCAGGAGATTTCTTTGATTAAAGTGGTGTACCTAGAAGATGCTTGAAAGTATTTCCACGTCGAGCCACGACGTTAATAAGGCATTTCTTGGGAGGCAACCCAAGTTTTACTATTTTAAATAAATGTGTGTTGATTTTGCAGGTGAAAGTTTGGAAAGTGATCGACAAGTGTAGGATGGCGAGCTACAGGTCCATTCCGTGAATCGCCAAAGGGTATGGTGATTGCGAACCATACCGCCATTAGACTCAAGACAAATTTATAATGGAGTCTATAAACCTCGGCGAGGAGAGGAAATTATTGGCAAATCGTCGATCATGTCGGTGATCCCGATGGATATCGCCGTTTGTACCCCCAAAATAACTGGAGGTTCTGTAAAATTTCGTGAAGTAAGTGACTACTCGGCTCTATGCCGAGTGGTTTGGCGATCGCGAAAAATGTCATCGAATAGGCGAAAACTAGACAATTTTTCAAGCCAAAATTTTAAAAGCTTTAATTCAATCCCTTTCCCTATCTTCACCTTCCTAAACTCTCACCCACACTCTTGTTTTAATATCTATTGCATTTTTGGAGTATTTTTAGATTCGATTTGTGTTGTATGTGCTTAAATTGTGTCTTTGGGGTTGTGGGGCTGATTTCAAGAAGTTGGTATGAACATAGGCACGAAGAATCATTTCAACGAGCTGGGCCGAGCTTGCCGAATCGCTCAGCGGTTCGCCTTAATTTCCTGTCCCGCTTTTGATATCATGCTTTTTGTGTTGTTGGTTCCTGTACTTTTTGGCGAGAAGCACAAGGTTGCCAAAAGCACTCAGCGACTCGCCGAAAGCACTCAGCGACTCGTCGAAAGGATTAGCGACCCTACTTGCAGCTGATTGTCTTCGAGTTGATTGTCGAATATTTTCCAAATTTATATCAAGGCTTTGCAGACATGCCTAGACCAAATTGCAGCTGAAGCAGTTCCATACAATGAAACTCAGAGTCAGAAAGATAATACTCCGGGCACTAATGCCCAAAAAGATGGAGCGACTGTTTAGACAGGATCCCCTTCTTTACCTCCCTCTCTGTATTTCTTTAATTGGCATTCTAGATATTTTGTTATTTGCATTTAAGGACAAATGTTTTTAATTGTGGGGGGTGAGGCCCACCTTTGTGTGCTACTCATGAATTGTGTTTTGTTTGAGTACATTGGTTGTGAGCTATAATGTTATGTTGACACTATTTTTGTGGATGTTTTTAAAGAAAAATGATTTGACCCTTTCGATAATTTTTGCCACCTTTCGTGTGTTGAATGTGGTTGTTCTTTTGCAAACTTTAAGTCTCGATTTCGATCAATACCGATGACTTGAATAGTGCTCTTAACGAACGAACATGAATGTGCGGCGACGATGAGGCAAAATGAAGTTACATAGACAATATGTGAACTCGTTGCATCTCGTTGTGATTAGCCATGTAACAAATTGATTCTCTTGTAATGACGTTGCACACTAGCGAAAGTGTGGAGTCTTGTTTGACTTTAGTGTCGATGCCTTTGTGTGATGAGCTTACTATGAACCATGCATAAATATACCTACAATTTGCCCCGTTGGTCTGATTGACTAAGGAAGGTTATCTCTTGATATGATCTTAGGCAACTTCAAAGAGTGTGAGCCAATTTGACATATACCTCTTTTGTGACCTACCTTGTGAGTGTGTGAACCTCTCTTGAACACCCTTTGAACCTTACTTTTCTGTGGAAGAAACTTGATGAAAACATGACCTTTCTTTATCCATTACCCATAATCCTCATGAAGTTGTGGTTAATTTGAATAGCCAACTTAGGCCAAAAGCCTAAGTTGGGGGTGTGGTGAAAAGAAAGGGTGAATCAAGAAGTGCAAGAAAATCCCTTTTTTCCCATGGTTTTGAGAAAAATGGAACCCCTCCACACAAAAAAAAAAAAAAAAAAAAAAAAAAAAAAAAAAAAAGAGAAAAGAATGAAAAAGAAAGTTGTGGAATAAGGTACAAAAGAGATGGGGTTTTCTAAACAATCCATGGAAAGTGAATAATAGGATGACTTATGAGCACTAAAGAGAATGATGAATGAAGAGGAAAGGAAGTGTTGTGAGTACCACATTTCATGAGGATAAAAGTTACTGAGCCTAAATGACCATACCTTTGCACTTAGCCCCATTACAAGCCTTCAAAAGACCTTTTTGATCTTGAGTGAGCTGAAACAAATGTTGATTGGAAAATACGGGTAAACCTATGGGTGAAAGCATGCATTGTGTTCTTTCTTGTGAGAGTGAGTGTTGCATTTGATTCCAGAACTTTAAATTGTTAAACCTTTGTGTGTGAGTATGGAATCATCCTTTCTGTGAGGGCATTCGAATACTTTTGTTGAGCTCGAACTTGCATTTGAAGCAAGTATTGCGAGCTTGAAAATCTTTGATATTGGTGAGTCACACTTGAATCTTTGAGTGCATAATTGATCTTTGCATAAGTAATCTGAGTCTTGTTGTGTGCATTCATGATTGAGTCTTGTGTAGCACTGTTCAAGACACCCTTTTTGAACGGCTGAACTTGAGTTTGCTTGAATACAAGCAAAATTTTAAGTTGGGGGTGTTGATGAGTCCATAATTTAGACTCATTTAGGGCTATATTTTGATAGAATTAGTGTCCTCAAATGCATATTTTATCTCAATATCTGATGAAAACCCTTAAGTTTCATTTATTTGGAGTTTGAGGGAAAGCATGAAAACTACTTAGTAAAAACGAACGAAGACAGCTGAAAGAATGAAGAGATGAAGATCTGAGAATCGCCAAACGGCGCCAAAAGGTCTTATCCTCGCCTTTTGTTCCAGTGTGCTAAGCCTAGTAGGCAAAAGGTTAAGTCTATGATGAAAGGAACAGTCGGCACTTCGCTGAGCAGTTCCATGAAACAGTACCCTATTGCCCAATGCCTCAGAACACGAAAACACTGAAGATAAAAGCAGAAAGGCGATTAACCAGACCAAAGGGCAGATCGCCGAGTGTGTCGGCAATCCCGACTAACTTCGCCGAGTAGTCCTCTGCAGCACAAAATTTTAAACACTATAAATACTTGTTTAAAATGTTAGCTTAGCATCATTATTAGATTGCTACAGTTTTTTTTTAGAGTTCTTAGCTCTTAAGGGTTTCTGGAGACTTTGTTCTAAAACTTGGAAGTCAAAAAGGGATTCAACACCAAGAAATTAGATGTGGGTCTAGAAGATTCTACACTCTTGACGCATTTTAAGACTTAATTATTCATACCCATTGATGGAAACTGAGATTGGTATAAATTTTTATCTCTTTTACATGTTTAGCTAAAACCCCAATTCATGGGGTGTGAATTTTTGAATATGGGTTAAGTTAATTATTGGGTCTTGCTTGCTGATAGTTTAATTGTAGTTTATTTGTGATTTCCTGTAGTAGTTGTGTTTGAACCTATTGAAATTGTAGTTGACAATACGATTTCACCTTTGTGTTTTTGGCTTGTGAGAGAGAGAGGTTGTAAAACTAAGACTACTAAATTGATGGCCGGTGGGATTGGGTCGACATGAGGTTCAGTTCGAGAGAGTGAACCCTAGTCCTTCTCCCACGCACTCAGCTCGAGAGAGTGAGAGGGCTAAGGTGGAAGCTGTTCTTCATGCGACAACTCGGTGTTCAAAAGAAACCGAGTTGATTTGGGGTAAGTTGCTCGAGAGAGAATTTACCCCCACTATAGTCTAGCCTAGTTAAAAATCTTCAACTAATTTACTGTCAAAAGCATGTACCGAATGATCTAGTTTGACCCGTATTCCTATCACATGCCAAGAATCTCATCTCCTTGAGTAGTACTCTTTGCAATTTTCGGTGATTTTTGCTTACTTGTTACAAACCCCCGTTGTTAATTGACATTTTTGTGTCACCCTTTAGATTTAGTATGTTTGTATCTGATAATATTTTTAGCTACGACTAATTAGAACTTAATTTTATTTTTCTATTAATTCTCAAGCCCATTCCCTTAGGACTCAACCCCAACCCTTGGTTAGGTTACTTTACTATGGTGCGATCGTAGACACTTGCATTGGAAGTTGTGTCTTGATTACTCAAACATCATAGTTCATGCCCATAATTCCTCATGAACCCTCTGAGTCGAGCATTATTTAAATGACTATTATCATTGAAGTCTTGAGTTTCGAGTATTGAGTTCTATGTATGGTTATTTAAAATCTTGAATTAAGTCGTTCACGTCCATAATTCGGCATGAACCTTATTTTGAGAAGTCTTTTACAATTGTTTTAAACTTGTTTTGAAGACTTGAGCATTGAGTTGAGTAAGAGCAAGAGTTGAGTTCAGTTTCTTCAAAAGATTATATGGGAACTAAGTATTCCCAAAGAGTAAATGTTTTCACATTTAAACAAGAGAGGAAACACCAATTTCCAAGAGAGCTTTTAAACAAATTTTTGAGTAATAATCTCAAACCATAGAAAGAGTTATGTTTTTAAACATATGATCTAGTTATATTTTGGGAGTAGTATTGAGCACCGATATGGAGACGATTTCAGATAACTCAAGTCTCCACAAACCATGTAGAGAATGTGGGTAGAAAGGGTCATACTTTTTAGATGATTCCTTAATACTTTTTAGCATAGACTAGTGGATCCACATAGTTGAGAGGTTCTATATCCCGACAAAGTATAGGACAGTTCTGGCAGCATGGGCGAGATGTTGTATTATCACATAGCTCATAGTGATGGTTGTCAGTTAGAGAAACTCCCAAGGAGTTATATTGTATTTTTATATACACACCGAGTATTATTGTATTTTTCAATACATTGAGTTGTTATCTACAGTTTTATAGCTTTCCATATATATTGCATCTTTTATTGTTGCTTATTCCTTGAGTATTTTGAGTTGAGTATCTTGAGTTAAGTATCTAACTTTGAGTTGAGTATCTTATTGTTAAGTTGAGTTGAGTTGAGAGTTGACAAGAGGTAAGTATGTTTCCTTTTTTATCAAGTTTAAGCTTGTGTTTATGTTTTAGAATTCCCCTTACATGCTCGTACGTTCCACGTACTGAGCCATTGGACTTGCATCATTTCATGATGTAGATACAGGTATTTAAGGTCATCAACAGGAGCTTCATTAATACCACATGGAGTTCAACTTAGCAACGATGATCCTTTTTGCTTTCGGAGGGTTCCACTTGTACTTTCCGTTAAATCAGTTGTTAGGATGTCGTGGATCTTGATTTGACTTCCATCTTTGTCATTTAGAGGCTTCATAGATAGATAGTATAGTTTCAGAAGTATGTTTATTTATTTTGTTAAATGTTTTAAAGACTTAAGTTGCTTATTTTGTGGCGAGTTGAATATATTATTTTATTCAGAGTTTTCTTTTGAGTTAAAGCTTTGTATTTAAGTTTCATGAATTTTTATTCAGTTTTTAAGCTTTGTATGCTTGAGTTAGCTTTCTGGTTGTAGTCAGCCAGGATTTTGCTTGGGGACCAGCAATTGTTCTCGAGTGCTGGCCACGTGCAGGGTGTAGGCTCGGATTGTGACAGTAACTAACTACTTCAAGCTATTATTCTTTTAGAGCATATTTGATGACATGTTTCCAGTAAATTAGGTAAGTTGTGCTAGTTTTTTTTTATAAAAAAAAATTAAGGATATAAATCATATTTTAAAAGGTACATTCAATTTTTAAATATTCTTTGCCAAAAGTATGTCAAAAAAGCACACCTTAAGTATTAAAAATTATAATAAAATGAATAATATTTAGTTTTCTATAACAATCATCCACTAGACTATCTTTGGATGATTATTACCCATTGTTTTATGATGTATTATATTATATTGTACTGTGTTTTATGATATTATATTGTTTTGATGAATATAATGTTTGAATAGATTGTATCATTCTCCATCTTTATTTAATGTCACACATTTGTGATTTCGAACAATAAACCTATGAAAAATAGGGTACACAATAAAACTATTGTAAAAAGGTAGAATAAAACATAAAATAAAATTATATAATAATAAATAAAAATAAATGAGAAAGACATATTAAAATAACAAAAGATCTCACCAAATTGATGGTTGCACAAGATGGATTTTTTTAAATCATTTCTAAGGATGATTTTTTGTTGTTCTCAACATTGTATTTAAATTAAGAGCGAAGTATTGAAAAATCTCAAATTTGATGTAAATTATTAGTTTTTTTTCAAACTATTGATAGCCTTAAAAACACATTTTACTTGATTAACTGAACTTGAATACATCCCCGATCTTGTAACATGACTGAAATACACTCCTAAATTCTCGTCAAGTTTAGGAGTGTTTGCAATATTTATCTCGGCCTTTTATTAATAGTCTCATATTCCTACAAGAATTTGAGACAATTTGAAATGTCAGATTACATATCGGGAATATATCTAAGTTTAGTTAGTAAGATAGAAGAATACTTAAAAATTATCAATAGTTCGAGAATGAAATTAATAATTCAAAAAATGGTTAAAAATACCCCTCAACTTTCATTTATTGGTTGATTTTACCCATACTGTTAAAATGAAGTATTCTTACCTCTACCGTTAATAAACTTATCATTTGTGCCCCTCCTTGGATGAAAATCCCCAAATCAATCAAAATTGACCCTATTTCTAAGAAAATAACTCACCATCCAAATATAAACCTTACCCAAATTCAAACTTGACCTAACTAACTTAACCCAAACCAGCCATCCTTGATTATATCATAGTAATGTTTGGATTTTGTATCTATGATAACTCAATATATACAAATATTCTCTTTGATTGAAAGTAAATAATGCAATCAAATCATAATTTTAATTTGTGATTTACGACACATTATGCACAAACATGATGTTGCCCACCCAGAATTAATGTTTTGAGAGAGAGAGAGATGTCAATGTGAAGTTGTGCTCAAAAGGGAGTACTATTACTTAGGTAAACATCCAACACACTATTCTTTATTTATTTTTCCTTTTTGAGAGGTAGCTAGACCTTTTCATAGGTATCATCCAATAATTTTCTTTCTCCTTTTTGTTGTCAAAATTAAGGAATACAAGTTGTAGCAATATGGGTGTTGTTTTGCACGACAAAAAAAAGGTTTATGCTTTTCATAGAGTTACAACGCAATGGAGAATTTGTATTTCTGGTCCTCCAATCTTCATTGATTATTGCTCTCCAATTTCCTTCTTCATCTCGTTCTTCCATTTCTACAACAAACAAGTGTAGTGTTCTCCTAAAAGAATCAGATTTCAAATTCACAGTATTGTTTCAATCTAATTTTCAAATTGGGTTTATGAAAATCACACCCATGTTTTCTCGTTATATCGAATTAAATCAGTGTACATATGCACAAACAAAAAACAAGACTCAAAAGTTCATAAAGCAATCCAGGGTGGACATTTATTTTCACAGCCAATTCACAAGAAAATCATAAAAATGAAAGAAAATTTTGCCTCTGTTTCGTCCTTTGCCCTCAAAGGTGTTTCTTCTCCTTCATCATCAAACCCATCTTCAAAATTTAGCAAAATAACTCAATGATATTAACGAAACTAGAATATTTTTTGTGCCGATTCAATCCAATTCTGATGAAATTGTAGTTTGTGGCTAATATGGGAGGTTATTGGGTTACGAGAAACAGAAGGATTGAGTTCTTGAGATTTACTTTAGAGATGCAGGTGAAGTAGGTTTGGGTTAAGTTAGTTGGGTCGGGTATGAGTTTGGGTAAGGGTTATATATTTTCTTAAAAATTACATTAATTTTGAATAATTTGGGGATTTCCATCCAAAGAGGGGCATGAATGATAAGTTTTGTAATGGTAGGGGTAAGAATAACTTTATTTTAACAGTAAGGGTATAGTCAACCAATAAATAAAGTTGAGGGTTATTTTTAACCCTAATAATTTAGGTAAAGTTTAAAATATTTTATAGGGAAAAGGGTCAAAATTATCCCTCAACTTTATTTTATTGGTTGACTATGCCTTTGCTGTTAAATGAAGTTAGTATTACCCTTACCATTATTAATTTCATCATTTGTGCCTCTGTGTTGACGAAAATCCCCAAATCGACTCAAATTAACCCAAATATTTAAAAATGATCCATTCCCCATTTAAAACCAAATGCCCTGACCCCTCTAACGTATAACCCATTCTCCTTTACCCTTTCCACTTGGAATTTGTTTCTTAATGGACACGTTTACTAAGAAAAGAAGGGTGGTTAAGAACGTCGGTCTTAATAAGCCTAGGGAGAGAACCACATGAACTTTACACATATTTGCTTGTTGATTTAGGATTAGAGAAAGGTAATAAAGGGAGAATGTAATTCCGCCGAATGAAATGTAGTCAAAAAAGATTGTTTAATGCCCAGAGAAAATCGAAGAAAACGAGAAGTAAATAGACGGTCCACAGAGAATTGAAATTTCTAAGATGCGAATATTGACGGATCTAAGACGGAGATGGAAGATAAACACGAAGGAAAGGAGCGAATGAAGAAAGAACAACGGAAATAAAATAAATTGTGATGAAATCAAAGGTCCCGTCTACAATAGGAGCAAAAGAAAAAAGGAAAATAGAATTTGAGTACAAATCCAGTAACGACAAACTGGAATTGAAAGATGAAGAGATATGTGAAGACGTAGATAATAGCGTAGAACCTGGCATTAACGGAAAAGATGAAAGAGATGCATCAGAGCCATTAAGAGTCATTAACAACAAAGAAAGGTGAAATTTTCATAGAGAAAGTTGTCATGGTGGTTGGTGGTAAATGATTAAGTCCAAGTGGAATGAGTTATATGTTAGAGGGGTCGGAGAATGAGTTTAAAATAGAGAGCGAGTCATTTTTAAAATACAAGTAAGTTTAAGTTGATTTAGCGATTTCTATCAACTCAAGGATACAAATGATGGAATTAGTAAGGACAAAAATAAAAATTAATCATATAATACAAGTAATTAATTTTTTTGCCTTCTCCTAGGCGTCGCCAAAACAAGAAGACAGCAGGGTGAAGTCATATTACTTCGATTTCCCTGTCATCACTGTGAGAAAACTGCCAAGTCTTTTGTGAACTCTCATAACAGTCCATCAATGGTGAACAAGGCATGGAGAATAATCCCACGGCCCCTTCTCGAAACTGTCCTCAACAATCATGCTCAACACCACCGTGTTCCTCAACCCCTTATCCTTCACGGCCCTCGTGGCGTCGGCAAAACCACCCTCATTCTTGAACGTAACCATCTTATACACTAACTTTCTTGGTTTTTTCATATTACGATCCGAAATTCAGTGTGAATGGAATTTACTGTGTTTAAAATGATACCCATTTGTTAATTTTTGGTATAAGCAATTGATTCAGGCGCACATTTGGTGTATCTGCTCTAATTTAGACTTGGGTTCTTGTTTTGAGTTTTGCAGGTCTTATGGGTAAATGGAACAGTGGACCTCATGTTACAGGCTATGTGGACTTTGCGGAATCTGTAAAAGATTATCACCCAATTCATGGCCAATCATTTCCATGGGGTTCTTGGTCAAACTGCACACCTCCTTCACTGCCATTTCTTACAACTCAACTTGAAAGCTGCCTTGAATCAATGACCCAGAAGGGTATTAAGCTTGGAACTATAAGTTCTCATCAGATTTTTACTGTTTTAAGTAAATGGCATGGACTTAGTACAGCACTTAAACAGATCCTAGATGGTAGTAATTCCAACCCCAGAAAGGATGTTTCAATTAGGAATAATTCCGTGTTGAATTTATGGGAAAGAGCTGTTTTTGCATCAAGTGTTCGATTAAATGCCGAAGAGAGTGGTGGGTTGAGTTTGGAGGAGGAGACATATTATAAGGAAGCAATGTCAGCTTTGAATTTGGCTAAAGAGGTTATAAGCGTGCAGCAAAAGTGGAGAGCTAATGCAATCAAGCATTTGAATCAGACTGGTGGGTTTTCAAGGTCGTTGGCCAATTCAGCAACTGATTGGCCCTGTTTGTTATTGGAACTCCTTTCATCTGCTGCTGAAATAGATTACTTTCAGGTAATCTGAATAAAGTTGGGTTTTTAATTCATGCAATTATAGGAGCTTACATTATTTTTGTATAAGAAAAATGGCTATTTATATGTATTGATGAAAAGTATGAGCAGGGAACTAAAATTGATGTGCACTTAGTAAGCACGTTCTTCACCCTGTACTCTCAAAGCAAAGTCTCTGAAACACGAATAACTTGCGTCTTGTCTTGTATTATATGACATTGATGTTTTCTTGATTGGACATGTCAAAATGAGTAGCCGAAGATGGTCATAAACAATATTGAGGTTCTAAAGAATGCAATGCTGATGGATGATTCTACAGTCTGTGCATCCATGTATCATGATAGTCTGATATGGAGAATAATAGCCTTGGGTGCAAATGAGAGATCTCTTCCAGTTATTCTTGTAACATCTGATAGGTAATGCAACATAACATTTTCTTTTAGCCCAATACCTGCATTTGTCATACATCTCAATGGACCAAGTTGTTAATCTTACATTTTATAATGTTCAGTTGTGTCAGGTTTGGAATGCATGTGTTATGTTTAAGACCTGCATTTGTCATCCATCTCAGTGGATCTAGTCGTCAAACTTCCATTTTTTTTTAAACTTATAATGTTAAGTTGCATCATGTCTTTTGAAATGTATGCATTATTCCTCAATGTTATATCTAGCATCTAGATAAATCATACAAAAGTAGAATTTATATACTGCCTCTCTTAGTTCAGTAATTTCAAGTTCAATAGTCACGGAATACAAATAAAAAAGAAATGTAGCACGCCAACGTCCTTATTCTATAAAAGAAATGCTGTAAAGTGATATGACCTTATAAAAAAAAAGACTTTAAAGTGATATCTTTTGTGGTTGAAGTGCATGGATTGTAGAGTGATATAATTGGCATGAGGTGGTCTGTGTGAAGTGCTATCTATCCTCCTTGGCACATTTGATGCATGTTTGAACTTGGAGGCATCCTCTGTATCTCTGTGAATTAGGAATCTAAAGTATGAGTACATTTTTTTGAGTAATTATAATTACCAATAAATCTCTAAGGGCTAGTTAGCGCACTGTTTGCACTCAGCATACAATGGGCCCCTCTCCTCTACCCTTCTCCACTTAAATGCCAGGGTTTTTGCTGTGACTCATGACATGCTCTTGACCTACACATCATGTGCTGCACTCTTACCACTAGACCAAAGCCATGGGGGCGCTATGAGTCGGTTTTTCATTCACTAGGTCCCAAAAGAATGATCTTCATCCCGCCCGGACACCACAGTCATCAAAAAAAAGAAAAAAAGAATGATCTTGATCCCCGGATATGTGCAAAATGCAGCCCTTGAATGGAATGTGTGAATTTATGTAAGCTTCGGTGGTCATGAGATTAGAACTGTTTGGAGGTGAAACTTCATTGTAGAATCAAACATAGTCAATGAAATTTAGTGCATAATTCGTGCCATACAGGATTCTTTACTATTGCTTGTCTAACAGGGAGAATTGATGCTTGTGTAGGAGGAAACAGTAGCAATATAAATATCTTGCTTTGCAGGATTAAAATACTCTTGCTGTCTCACCAGCTTTTCAGTAGTTTTGTTCAGATTTATGTTGTTATATGCTCAACTTTCTTTAACTTTCTTTTAATGCAAATTGGAGATTCAACACTAAGCAACAAAATTATTGCAGCTACTATTCATATCGTGCCTATATGGATTTTGGATTTCCGGACATTTTCATCTCACGTGAGGTAAACACATTATAATTATTTAAACTTACTGCTCTACCTCAATGGGTTTACATCTTTTGTTTGTTAGCTTATCAAGGAAAAAGAAAGAGGATGTGAACCTTTAGCGCAATTTTTTCCTATGTAATGCTTTGGTAAGCTACAGAATGGTTAGGATGCAGTTTATCCAGTTTAACTGACATGTTTCTTTATTGAAGTGATACCAACACCATCTTTTTCTGCAGTGGTTAAATTTAATATGCAACTTAATTTGTGTATGTCTGGTTTCTGTTCTTCTTACACACCTAAATAAAATTTACTCTTTTTTCTTCTTGTGAACTATGTATACATCTACCTTCGTTTTTATTTTTTGATAAGTAACCAAATATCTCCTTTGTTTGGAATGCAGACATTTGGGTGGACTCCTGCAGAAGCTAAAATGCATATGGTTGGTGACTATTTTAGTCAGTCAGAGGTATATCCTTCTTTACATCAGATATACAATCATCATAAAAAGTATGCATTTTGGCTTAAATTAAATCATAATGATGATTTTGCTCTTACTTATACTGCAGTGGAATGTGATTGTTGAGGTGCTAGGACCGAATCCAAGGCATCTATTTGAGATTTATGCACTCAAGCTAAGTAATTACTACCAAAAGTGAGTACTTATGGATGCTTGTTTTCAAATATAATAATTGATCTGCGGCAATAGGGGCTCTAGGCTCGCGATTGTCATATAAATATAATGAAACCCAATCAATATAATAAGCTGCTGATCTGGGGTTGTTTTTCTTATAAGAACATAGAAGTTCCAAATATGCATTACACATTGAAGGGGAATGAGATTTACCAGTTTCTTAGGTATATTAAAATAAACCATTTTTCTAGGAGAGGCCAACAGTACAGGTCATTTTTGTGATAATGCCATCATATGCCAAAGGACAGCTTTGGGAACTTCCAGAAAAGCTTTCTATGGCATGTGATCTGCAGCAATTACATATTACTTTTCCTTTGGTATAGGAAAATGAAAGGGGTCTCCAGGAAAGTAGACTAAGATAGGGAACATTGTCATATAAGACTTTACATCCCATGTTTTATTGAGATATTTCCCGTGCAACCTCTAAACCACTCATCATTTATCATGGTGGGGTTACGTAGTACTTCTTGTTGCTTGGGCTGAAGTATTATTCTTTTTTACTCGATATATCTCAGTTCTGTGATTTACAATGCACGCATCATTCCTTCTTCTCCGTTTCTCTATTATTGTCCTTTTTTTTTTTTTTTTTTTTTTTTTGTAAATAAACGTATTATATATTACCAAGTGAGGATATTTACTACGCAAGAGAAAACAAAAATATGCACCACCTAACTAGACATAAGACCTTAGTCAAGTGCTCCTAACATCTGCTAGCTTTTATATTACAGGGGATAGAAATTTAGATGGTCAACATAGTTTGCAAGTTTAGGGACCAAACTAAGCCTGGATAAAACATTCTGAATGATCAACTTGATTATTACACCTGAGAATCTTCTTCCCTTCTGAAAAAAAAAACAGCATTCCTCTCTATCCACAATTGATAGACACATCCAGCACAATTCTGTAGACTGCAGCACCCTTGCTATGGCCACCACAACATTTAACAGCCCAAGTTATTTCCTCTTACCTGGACAAACAGTTTCTATGGATGCCTTGCCATGTAAGTATCTTTTTCCATATTGCAGCAGACACACAGCACTGGAAGAACAAATGGTTCAAAGACTCATTCACCTGGTTACAGAAAGGACATAGAAGATCAGTTGCAACTCCCCATCTTGCTAATCTTTCCTTTGTAGCCAACCTGTCAAGTATAGCCAGCCTTAGTGTAAAAATCCATTTGGGAGAGCCTTCGATTGTAGATGTGTTTCCTCCAGTGGATCTTTGGAAAGTGACCCTGCAGCTTCTTGTAATCCTATCTGATGGAAAACTTTTCAGCCAGAAGCATGTCATTTTCACTGTAACCAGCTGATGCCAAGTAACTTTTAGGTTTTAAAATCATCTGTATCACCCAAGATGCATTCTTTGGAACAGTATTCCAAATTTTGTGCCCCTCTCTTTAAAGTAAGCATGACCCATTCCACCCATCACTTCTCTTTCTTTCTACGTAGGTGCCACGGTAATTTACAGCTTGCTGCTTTATTCCACAGACACATTGATTAAGCTAATTCCACCAGCTACCAGAGGGCAACATAGTTTCTCCCAGGCTATGAGAGCCTTTCTAGAAAATTCAGCAATGCTTGCACATCCCCTCTACAAAAAGGAGTAAGAGCCTATTTGGATTGGCTTATTAAGTACTTTTAAGCCAAAATAGCTTTTAAGCACTTCTGAGGTGTTTGAGTTAAATAAAAAAGTGCTTTTAAGCCAAAAAGACAAAAAATAAACCCAAAGCTACAAGTCCATCCAAAAAGGCTCTAAGTCATCTGCAAACCCCAAGTGCACCACATTTACTTTAGCACTTATAGGATGGTATTTGAGTTCCTTCAAGTGTTTAAGGGTTTGAGGAGCCTGCTTAAGTACTCCATAGCCAGTACAAATAGGAAGGGGGAGGTAGCGTACACCTTGTGTCAACTCTTTCCTTGCAGCAAAGTGGGTTGTATGTTTACCATTCAATACTACAGAATTAGAGACTGCAGTCATGCATTCCAAATCCAGTGGGTGAACATCTCAGAAAACCTTGAAGTCTCAGATTTTTCTCCATATAGGACCACTCAACAGGGTCATAGGCCTTCTGTACATATCAATTTTTAACATGCATCTTGGGGAGATCGATTTCCTACCATAGCCCTTCATAAGTTCATGGCTCATGATGATGTTGTTTGTGATCAGACGACCAAACGACCAGGCACAAAAGCTGTTTGGCTGTTGTTTACCATCTCCTTCATAACAGGTTGGAGTCTTCTTGTTAATATCTTTGATATTATCTTATACAAGACAGTGCAACAACAGATTGTTCAGAATTCCCCTACGGAGGAGGGATTTTTAACACCTCAGGGATAAGGGTTATGACTCCACTATTAATAGCTTTACACATTCTTGAAGTCTTGAATAAGTCCATCACAACATCTTCAACATCAGTGCCAATAATAGTCCAAGCTTTCTTAAAACATAATGCATTAAAACCATCCTTAACAGGTCGTTAGTGTCATTAATACTCTGCAGGCTCGTCTTATTTCCTCCTTAGAGACTGGTCTGGTACGATTCTTGTGAGAGTAGGTCCATTGAGCATTACCTCAGGCAAGACTACTGGAATCTGATGAGCAGCATTGCCTCATAGCCTTTTATAAAATTCTAACACTTCATGCTCCACCTCATGTTCTGATTGAAGTAAGATGCCATCCTTTTCAACAAGTCTTCTAATTTGGTTCTGGGCCTACCTATTTTTCAAGCAAACATGAAAATAGGCTGTGTTAATATCCCCTAGTCTGAGCCATTGGACTCTAGACTTCTATTGTGCAATACTCTCTTCAATCTTAAGCCATTTCTCCAACTGTTGTTTGGCTTTTTTCTCCTCCTGTATTAACTCTGCAAATCTGGTATGGTCCCTTAGGTGTTCTTGAACATCTGCATAGCTGCTCTAGCATTGGAAACACTCTGGTATCCACCCTTTGGAGTTCCCTTTTTGTTAGTAATTTCAGGCATGTTTGAACCTACTTCAATTTATGCCAAATTCCAAGCATCAGAACCCCTTACATGGCTTTCTTTAATATTCATTAACAATGTGAAAGTTGTTCTGGTGGCCAGCCTTGTAACGGTAAAAATTTAAATGATTCCATCCTCCTTCTGGAGAACTTTCAAACATCACACTCAGTGGGCAATGATCAGAGAAATGAGCTCAAGAATAGTCCCCTCTAAGTGAGGCCACTGCTGTATCCATATTGCATTAACAAAAATTATATCAATCTTGCTAAATGTCTGGTAATTAGACCAGGTGAAATGCCTCCCAACTGTTCTCATTTCAATCAAACCTGTATTATGAATAAACTCTTCAAAATCTCTAACTTCATCATCCTGAACTGGATTACCATTAACTGTCCCCAGCCGCTCAAATTGTATTAAATTCTCCCATGATCACCCTAGGACAATTCAGTGCATTGATTATGTCCTTTAAGTCACACCACAAACCCATTCTATTAGAGATAGTATGCAGTCCATATATTATACTGTGGTTGAAAGTAATACTTGACTGCAGTGTAGTCACCTGGCCATGTATAAATTGTGTATGTATCCTGATAGTGTTGAAATCCACCTGATGCTGATTCCATAAGATCCTCTACCCCCTGGTGCTTGACTATAATTAGCAAGCCAGCTCCAAGACCAACAAATTTAGTAATGATTCTAGGAGCATTACATTCCTTCACTCTATTTTCAAAGTCAACTATTAAGACAACCTTATTATCAGCGCAAAACTTCTTAAACTCCTTATGCTTATACTTTCTGTTTTTTTTTCATGAAAAGTGGCCAAAGGGCCACAAATTATATAAATCAGACCAAAAGGCCCAAGGACTCCTTGTGTGTATAAACCTTACTCATTCCCCTAACATTAAAATAATAAAGGAGGAACACCCATTTCAACTAAAATCCTAGCATATGAAATTCTCTCAGCGTTGTAGTGCTATCATCTGCATAGAGTGGTCTTCCAAGTGACCAAGTCCACTGCCAGTCTTACTCAAAGCTTCTTACGCCAATAGTTCAGTGATAAGTTGGGAAGTTTAACCCACAGGGGAATGGTTTTAAAGACCTCTTCATTAAAGTTGAATTCAGCTGTCCATGCCTTGGTTAATTGGTCGATTATTCAAAACCGCCTGAGAACAAAACTTCATTCCCCTCCTCGGTGATATTCAATTTGATCACAAAATATCCATCCTTCTGGTAAAGTACCTTAGGCTTTGAGACAAAATTCCACTGGCTTGCAATGTATCTCTCAATTGCTCCAACGATAGGCGCACCCAAGGGCGTGTCCTAGTGGTCAATGGAGTGGTTGAAAACCATGAGATCTTAGATTCAATTCCTAGCGGAGACAAAAAACACAGGGTGATTCTTCCCATCTGTCCGGACAGAGTTACCTGGTACTTATTGCTAGTGGGAGGCGGCAGGTATCCCGTGGAACTAGTCAAGGTGTGCGAAAGCTGGCCCTAACACCACGGTCATCAAAAAAAATTGCTTCAATGAAAGGAGTATCCCCACAACATACAGATGAGACCTTCTACTTCTGATTCTCTGCTTCAATATCCTCCTTGAGAGGATGCACTACAATGTCCCCTTCTTCAGTCACAGGTAGTGGCCACAAACTTGTTCCCAGCTACCAACCCAGCCCAGGTTCTTCCCTCGTTGGCGTGAACCTTGGCAGCACAAGGTTCAGTAGGCTTCTGGGTTCCTGGATTAGGCATAGCTACTGTTCCATTAGCAGTTTGTAAAGTAGACACAGCACTTTCTTTCTTTTTTTTTGGGGGGGAGAAGGGGGGGGGGGAGTTCCATTCGCGTATTCACTGCAAGCCCTCCTGGCACCATAGGCGACTTCG
The DNA here is from genome assembly GCA_037074985.1 of Solanum bulbocastanum. Taxonomy (NCBI): domain Eukaryota; kingdom Viridiplantae; phylum Streptophyta; class Magnoliopsida; order Solanales; family Solanaceae; genus Solanum; species Solanum bulbocastanum. The sequence continues at coordinate 37,851,825 of CM073601.1, forward strand.
AATTGGTGCACATGTCAGCCAATAAGTTTCTTAAAAAAAGTCTCTATTATTGTCTTTTATTCTCCACTTAGAAATGTGGAAAAGATTATCATTTCCTGTTACCATGTGTGGAAAACTATGAAAGATAGTGTTTCCATCCTCGACTAAATATTATCACATTCTAAGCCACTCCCATATTTTGTGGAATCTAGGGTCATGGGTGAGAAGAGCAGTAAATTTGAGGATATTGTGGATGCGTACTTGGCATATCTTCAAGTAAGTTCCAGAATGAATTACAATTTATATTTCTTTTGGTTTTAAACTTTTCAGTTATGGAGCTTTTACCCCATTAAGTGTATCAGCTGAAGTTTGTGAGTCGGATGTAAAAGAAAAAAAAAAAAACAAAAGGAAAACCAACATTTCAAAATCCTCTTATCTTGGGTTTCTTTTAAATCTATTGATTTCGATCACGATGCTTCCTTTGAGTTCATTCATAAAAAATTTAGGCATGCTTCAGTTTCTATCACTTATAAGTTATAGGTCCATAGGACTTTGCAACCATTTGAACTTGCATGCAAGTCACTATTTCTTGTTTTATTTGCCTTATTGTATTCATGTACAAAATCACACAGTTAGCTTTTGTACAAGCTATTTTATTTAATGGACCTTCTGTATTTACAAGCTCATTGCTTTTGTATTCTCTCCCATAAAAATATTTACACAACTCTACAACTAGGAATAGGCAAGATACCTGCGAATGCAATTGGTGAATGAGTGATTTGCTGAATTATCTCATGGAAACTTGGTTGATTTTTTCTTCACTACAATTTCAAATGTCTTCTTTCCATTTGGTTAAAAGTCCTTGAGCTATATATTTCGTAATCTAGTGAGACTTGTGCCTTGCATCTTGATTTCTTTGATCCAGAATGTAGTCTGATACATTATAAAGACTGTCCCTGGAAGAAAAATTTAAGGGGTTTTTTAAATAATTTGCATCCTTGAGATATCACGAGTTTGTGAGTAAGTGTCTGTAGTGTCAGTGCTTTAGTTTGGAAGGATGCCACATGAATTAGGATTCTTAAGAGAATTTAAAACAATACACTGAAAAATAAACGCTAAAAAACACTGGATTGGGGATCATAAGATAATTAAGAGACAACATCCAAGTCACAGTAGGTGTGAAGCTGCACTGAAATCGAGTTGACTTCTTGTTATTATATAATATCCTACTTTTCCATTCCGAAAATGTTTCACGTCCGACATATGAGAACTTCCAAATATTTAAATATTTTGATGAAGTATAAGCCCTCATCTGCTATTCTTACCTGTATTTTAGGTAACAGTAGTTAATCCTGCCATGGATAGAGCATTGTCACTTCTACAGAAATTTGCGGTTGATGCACAAAATGGAAGAATTTTGAAGGACAAGCTATGTTTTGGTGCTCCATGGAGACACCCTCCATCTTCTGATGATCCTACATTGTGTCGTCAGTGGGCTAAAATTCAACTTATGGATTTTGTTCAGTGTCTTGTGAATGCAGAATTTGGGGTATCTTTCATCTTGTTCCGGTTTTTAAGCTAATAAGCTGGTTCTAGCTTTGAATGTCTTTATACAAGCATTGCACAACATTATGCATTGTGAAGAGCTTCATTCTCTTTCCCTATGTGCAAGTATTGTAGAGCTATTATTTACATGCTACTCTGTTGTTTTATGTCTTCACTTAGAAATCATGTAAATGATGCCTCCTCACAATACTCTCTGGTCTGATTTATCAAAAAGTGCGAGAAGTATGAATACACAAGGACCATTAGAAAACAGCAAAATATATGAGTCATGCTGTTTGTGATGGTCCACTTGTCTCATTATGTAATGCTTTATGTAAACAATGACCTTATTGTGGCTTCTTATTAGGTACATTACTGCGTAAAAGGATAAAATAGAAAACAAAAGTTATGATGCCATGTTTTTGTGCTTTTGTAATTGAGAAAGAAGACATTCCAAAACGTGTCCCCTAAATTTTGTAGATGAAATATGATTTCCGTTTTAGAGCCATTAGCATCATAGACACTTAGTCATTTTTTTTTTTTTTTGCCTTGCCTTTTATTCTTTTCTCCAACTTGCAGGTGAACTACCTAGCTGATTGTAGTCTTGAAATTTTTGATGATCCATCTGCTATTGCATTATTAGAGGTACTACTCATGTCAATTACACCTTTTCTATTGAGATATCTCTGTGTTTTAATGCAGTTCTCATTTTTGTTCTGAATTTGATTTTCTTCCTGCGGTTGCTATAATATTTGCTGCACTTTGCTATAATTCTATGAACATAAAAGAGGCACCGTTCGGAAGAGAAGATGTGATGTCCAAAGAGGAAGCAAAAATATTGGAAGAACTAACAAATTGACACTCCTCCTGTTACACTTAAAATTTTTTGTTTACCTCTTTTTTAGGTCGGTCTACTGTATTCTCAACGGGATCCATCATTCCTTCGTCCTCTTTCTCGGGGTATTCAGAGGTGCCTTGTTAGATGGTAGGATGTGCATTGTCATTCACCCTGGTTTTAGAACAAGTAAGAAGCATCTACATGTGTTTACTCTTTCCGTTGTGCTACAGGCTTGTTCAAGAGCGAATCCAACTGCAGTCAAAGACTTCACTCCAGTATCTTTGGCAGCGAGTCGTTCGTGGGCGCAGCTATCGCCATCTGATGTTAGAAGTAGGATACAAGTAGTTTATCAAGGTAATAATTTCTAATAAAACTTTCAAAGGGACATTTTGGTTATGGGTTTTGTGAACATATATCTATAGAATAGTCTCATAATCCTATGATTTCACAAATATAGAAAGCTATAACTATTTTTATTCTATTCTATATCTAAATGTAGTATTCAACTTTATCTCATTTGCCTTATGCTTTTTGGTGGCTAACATACCATGTGCTATGGTCTATTAGGGCTATGGTGAATTAATTACTGTTGGTCAAGCATTTTGATGGATATATCTTTACCTAAGGTTAGACTTCGATAGTGTTTGTTTTCTGGAGTAGCACTTGTGTTCTTAACTTAACTCTTTTATCTGATGTCACACTAAATAAGAGCTTTTATTGCTGCATTTCAGGTAATGTGGGGTCAAGCTCATGATTTACAATGATGAAGATGCCGATTGATCATTAAAAGAATTGTAAGTAAATCTTGAAGACAATTATTAATTACCCTATCCTGTGCAAGTAGTGGGCCTTCTTTTGAGAGTAACTTGCCATCAAATATGAATACCCATCAAAGTGTATTATTGCCAACGCAGAGTATTTAACTCAGAAGGAAGCAAGAAGAAAGGATACTCCTGCTTTCTTCTGAAAGAACTGACTAGAATTCCTGATAAAGAAGACTGTCAGTGCTGTTCCATTCTGACTTATTTGCTTTATTTCCTTGTGCTAAAGCTTCTTGGCTTCCAGAGCCATAGATAGTGCCAGAGAAAAAAAAATAAGGGTGGTAAATGGGTCGGTTGGGTTAATTTCGGACTGGTCATATCCCAATCCACCCAAAGTTTTATTGGGTCAATATGCCATATGGGTTGGGTTAAGATGTGTAAAATAACAACCCAACCTGCTCAATGTAATATAAAGGTTTCCCTCCTTATAAATAGGGATGTTGTGAGATTAGAAAAGCAAACCCAAGCATCTGTTGTTCTCATTCTTTTTCAAGTAAATCTTTAAACTTTTTAATTCCGTTCCTTTAACTTTCTACATTACAAAAGTTTTTTGGAAAATATTATTCAGCAGTGGCTCATGTTTTTAGTTTTCAAATAACATATTTTTCAAGAAACTATTTACTAGGACTTCAAACCTTTCAAAACTAGATTTTCGTAAGTTTGTAATATCTAGCTTTAAGTTGATTCATATACCAAGCATATTTTATGAATGGCGTAATTGTCATTTTGTCATTTTTGGAACAATAGAAGATCTATGAAAAAACTTTGAACTTAAATGTGTCATATCATTATTTTTTCTTAATTACTACTGAGCTTTCTTTTATTCCTTCTCCTTTATATATAGTTAAAACAAGGAATATAAGGATTTTTTTTCTTTGGTAAATAGTATAGCTTTAATTCATAACCAACCAACGTACAAGGATAGCATCAGCAGCCTAGACAAGCTACTCCTACATTCAACCAAACTAGTTTCACTTAGCTATTCCAAAGCAAACAAGAAACCTATGTAATTCATAAGGGATAAGGGGATAGTCTCTGCACCTCCTGCTGTGTGACAAGCGACCCCAACCTATCTTAGCCCTAGACACTGTTAAAGTCTCCACATAAGACCCAAGGAAGTTGCTGCTGTAATGTGATCTGCATAACATCTTGCCACGGGGTCTCTTTCTTCTGCACCTCATTCCTTGCATAAACACAGGTAACATATAAACTAATCTTCACCCCAGGATCTTCAACCAGACAGTGTATATATTGCTCATGCACCTCAAGGATCATACCATTGGCATCACCATTATAATTATGTGCAGTCAACCATCCTTGAGCTAGTTTTCTTCTTATCACAGGTGCTCTATGTTCCTTACCTTTATTTCAAGACATCCAAATATATCTACTCTCTGTTTATTCAGAAAGAGTTTGAGCTCCTTCTGTTTGTTGCCTTGGTTAAGGCCTCTTATGTTCCAAGTAGAGATGATCATGTAGGAAGGGATGGCATATAGTTGCCAGCACTCTTCCTCCTATCATGCATCTGAGCATCCAGCACATTATTTATATTCTGCATGAGTGAGGTTTCCTCAACATGTTGCTTCCCACTTCTTTGTCCAGGATCAGGTTCAAGTGGTGTTTGTAACACCTCAACATTTGATCTTATGATAGCAGTGCTATCCTTAACGTTAGTATGATAATGAATAGGCATCCATTTAGTTACCATCCTTCTTCTTCTACCCTCTTTCCTCCGACCCTTACCACAGTCCTTTTCTGCCCCTACCAGTTCAGTCTCCCCTCCACCCTCACTAGGGGAGTGTTTGTACCAACACTCAGCATCCATGTGCCCCAACTTGAGACAATGATTGCAGAATTTCGGTCTCCATTCATACTCAATAGATTGGTTCCAAGGCCCAGAGGGAGTTTCAACAACAATAGCATCCAGCAAAGTCTTCGTAATATCCACCTCAATCAGAACCCTAGCATAGGAGATCTTCTCAGCCTTAGCAGTAAATCCATCTGTATACAGTGGAACCCCAATTGCACTAGCAACTTTGCTCAATGCCTTAACAGACCAATATCCCACAGGTAATCTGGGGAATTTAACCCAAATTGGAATTTGACTGAACATATCAGCATTGAACTCAAAATCCAATTGCCAATTTCTCAAAATCATAGGTTTGTTACCATAGAAGTAAGGCCCTGCTTGCATCACTCTCTCCTTGTCAGCAATGGTATGAAATTTAAAGACATAGTACCCATCGTCATGGTAAAGCACCTGGGGTAGTTCAACAAAACCCCACACCTTCTTGACATACTCTGTCATTTGCAGTTCATGCAGATTATGCCCAATTACATTGCCTATTAAAGCTGTTTCCCACTCTTGAACTTGCAAGCAAATATCCTCCTCATCAATTTGAACTGTAAGAATACCCTCCTTAATCACAGGGGGTATAAAGTTCAAGGTCTTACCAGTGCTGCGATTGCCCCTCACAGGTTCAGGAACGGCAGGGGTAGGACGCATAGATGTACCAGCATCAGAGAATTGTTGTCGCCTCTTCGGAGTATCCTTCCCAGTTGCATTCTCCAAGTGAATTACATCTTCCGCGCTGCTGTCATCATTCTCCTCCATAATAGTATGAAATTTCAGAGGTAGGAAACTCCCAAAAGTGATAGGTGCAAGCTGCTGAGCTTCACATGTATCAGGTGTTACTATTTTGGGTGTATGTGTATGCGACGGTTGTCGGTGGCGGGCCATCGGAAAACACTCTCAGTTCACAATTACTGCCTTGCTATCGTGCGCCGAGAGCACTCGCTTTCATGCTATTGTGCTCCTCTCCGGAACTACCTCCTTTAAAGGAATAGAAGAATTTGACTAGACCGTGTTAATTAATGATGAGGTTAACTAGAGCAAATCCAAATTTAATACTATCTTATCCTAAATATTTATATTGCCCCTAAATATTGTTTTTCTGATTAAAAAGAAAAAGAAATTTTATTTGGTTGAGATTGAAGATCAAAAAAAGATGTAGCTTAGATCCAAAAGTAGGACCTGATAGTCATTTCATATTAAAAAAGTATTTGAAAGATACTAAAGTAAATTCTTAATAATAACGGTGCCAAAACAAAGTATTTCATTTCTGGTTCCAGCAGGAAATTTCCTTATAACCCGTCATCTTACAGAATTTTAAGCCATTGGTTGGACAGACTTTTGACTGTTGGGTTACATAGTTTTAAGTTTCTAACTCATTCTAACCTAATATTTTGATTGGTCAGTTTTGGTTCAACCCATTTTGATCTGTATGGTCTTCAGTTACTGATCGAACCCGTAGGGTTGGGTGGGTTACACAAAAATGTGTTAGAATTGCCCTCCCTAACTGAAAAACTGAATTCTGGTTCATTGACATATTATGCACTGACCTGTTGTTTCTCTTGGGGAAGTTGAGTATAATCACCCTTAAAGACTAATTATTACTCGATTTGCTACAGTACTCTTATCACCGGCATTTTTCATATGATTGGCATCCCACTTGCTTCTTGTCTTTGATTTTTCGCTCCATCTTTAGTTTTTACTTACAGTTGATGTCTAGCGTACTGGGATTTCTCTCTTCTATATTAATTGAGCTAAAGTTATATGTGCAGTGCCCTGTGGGTTGAAGGTGTTGCAAATTTCTTAGATGCAATATTGTTCTCATTCATCATCTGTGATCTTTTGAGCTTGTCCCATTTTCGGTTGAATGTTGTGCCTCCATCGTAGATCTGGAATGGTGAAGACTAAACCTAGAAACATCCAGACTAAAGTACAAAGTCAGTTGTGGATGCCTTACTTGTTGGAGCACGTGGTCTCTCTTCAATACTTGGAAGTCGATCTTCTGTTTTTTTCTTTATTTTCTCCTCTCAATTAGTATGGAGGATTTTATTATTTCATTTTGGGTGGTGCGGAACGGAAAGGGAGAGATATGACTATGTTAAGATCAGCCTGCAGCACTTCACTACACGTGCATCCAAGGAAAGCATTCACTATTGATTTATGAAAGGCTATATATATCAAGACTCTTAACATCCTTTCTCCAACCCTGGGACGCTCGTTTTTATTTGGAGCTTCAGTAACCAATAACTACATGTATACTCTTAGGAAGGACTGAGAATTTACCTTTGTACAGAAAGAAAGTTCAGTGTTATTCTTGAGAACATCTAAATTCTCTCAATCTTCAAGAGAAAAGCAATTGGGAAACATTGTTTTCCTTCTAAATTATGTCCCTCAAGTGTGCTCAGGTCGCTTCTTGATATGATTGAATAAATTGATTGGTCTCTGTTTCATTTCTTTCTTGTTTCTTTTATATGTAAATATGGAAGAGGTTTAAAAAATCTTGACTATGCAATTTGTTATTATTATTTTGCTTCACTGCAGAGTGCAGCCACTGTAGTTCTGATGATCATCAGTCATCACCTCTTAGTATATTTCGCCATACCTGTCAAAGCCTGGACATGGCTCATCGCAGAGCTTTAGTTGAAGAGGGGCAAGGGACCCAACTTGGGTGAAGTGCACAAATACTCGTTTTTGGGATCATCATTCAATTTATGCCCCTTTTTAGCTTACTTGCCTTTTAAAACAATTCAGACATAAATGTCTGAAGTTGAAAATTCACTTGTGAACTTGTTATGCCAAAAAATGTTTTTTGTTCTCACAACATTCAAATCTACTTCTAATAAAGCTTAAATTTGAAACTCAAGTTGCATTTATCATTAAAAGTTAATGGATATGTGACTTATATATAATGTACAAGCAACAATTTTTTTAACAAAATGGCCACATGTATATGTAACTTATAAGATATATATAATGTATTGACATTGTATAAATAGAGTATATCATGTATATGTATTGTATCACTATTGTATAAATAGTGTATACTATGTATTTGAAGAAACTTTAATGATTAATGATATCCTTGAATCCTGACCTACTCAAAATTATATCTAAACAATTTAAAAGTTAGATATGAGTTTATCTTGATATTTTAAATCTTGTGATACGTTGAACTTTAAAATTCTTCAATGGTGAATTTTTCTATTAAACAAAGAGAAGAAACCAGAATACACACACTAATGGAGAAATATAAAAATTAGCAAAGACATTTTGGAACCGAATTGAAAATTTGGAAGAAAACGAATTCCAAGATTTTAAAGAACACTCGTAAGAGAAGATGATTACTTGTAGTAGAAGAAGTGGAGTTAATGAGGCAATTAGTAAGTTAGATAGTGTGTATACAACTCATAATCAGATTGTTAGGATTGCTTTGTTGTCAGTTAATTCTACAATGGGTTAGTTAGAGTTACCACATGTAAGGTGTGCGATCACTTTGTATAAAGTCATAGTTCTGACTTACTTTGAGGTGTATCAGAGTCATCTTCTTATCCATTTCTTCTCCATACTTGTAGTTTACTTGTCCAAGTCGATGATCTAGATTTCTGAATTCTATTGAGTAAATTTGCATTCACAATTTATTATGGTATCAGGGCAACAATCTCTGGCTTAGATCGTCTTCCGCAAAGCTACATCTTCACAGCTCGTTCTAGGATCCATCAATGGTGGAATTAATAGTTGCTACCCTCGAGCACCATCATCAACTACACTTACAGTCTTCAGATACATCTGGTGTGGCTTTGCACACGACCAAACTGACAGGACAAGAAAACTATAGAATCTGGAGTCGATCGATGAGACTAGCATTGTTGGTGAAAAATAAGTTAGGTTTCGTAGATGAAACTTGCTTGAAGAATACATACAAAGGAGGAAAACTAGTTGCTCAATGGGAAAGATGCAATGCAGTAGTCCTGTCGTGGATAAGCAGCACAATAATCCCTAATTTGTTGACTACAATCATGTACACATCAAAAGCTAGACGAGTTTGAGAAGATTTCAAAGAGATTTTTGACAAATCAGATCTCACAAAAGTATATCAACTATATCTGCACATAAGTTGCAAACCTGAAGCAAGGTAACGTTTATATCACCGACTACTATTCTAAAATGAGAGACTTATGGGATGTATGCGATGTGCTAGTACCTTTTCCTTCGCGTGAATGTATAATGTATTGAAGCCGAGTCATACAAAAATCACCTGTATCAACAGAGGCTATTGATGTTCTTAATAGAATTAAATGAGACCTTTAGTTATGTGAGGAGTGATATACTTCTTTAAACACAAGCACCAATGTCATTAAGGCATACTCCATTGTAGTGCAAGAGGAAAGTTAGAGGTTTTTAGGTGTGGTCGATTCAAACAAGGAACCACTCATAGTGTTGGTTGGGAGAGGACAAAGCTACAAAGGAAAAAGGCATAATACATAAATATGCCATTTAACTTGGCTTTAAATCACATTTATGCCCCTCAACTTTGGGTGTGAACAAGTAAACAATTAGATTTATATAAAATTGAACAAATAGACACACATGTCCTACATGACATCCTACATGGCATTTTTTTGTCCTACGTGGTGTCCTACGTGTATTGTGACATGTAGGACTCATGTGTTTAGTTGTCCAACTTTATACAAGTTTAAGTGTCGACTTGTGCATATCCAAAGTTGGAGGACATAAACGTAAAATAAAGCCAAGTTAAAGAGCACATTTATGTATTATACCAAGAAAAAAAACCACTACTAGGGATTCTATGTGAGATTTGTGGATATAAAAACCATCTAACTATTGATTGTTACATGCTAATTGGGTATCCACCAAACTTCAAGAGGAAGTCTACATAAACAAGGTCTAACCAAACATGTTCTTATCATAATGGAATGGGTAGTTCCAAACCAAGAAATTCTAATCATACAGAAACAGGAAAGTTAAGGTCTTATGCCAACAATGTAGCAACTGAAAAATAAGAATATGATCCCATTGAGCTTAGGGCCCATTTGGATTGACTTAAAAAAAATAGTTTTTAAGTCAAAAATAAAAAGTCAAACTGAAATGACGTTTAAGTCAAAAAATTAAAAGTAGGGGGAGACCTACTTTTGGTTGTTGACTTATTTTAAGTCATTTTAAACTTATTTTAAGTCATTCTTGACCTTGCCAAACACTTCTCAACTTATTTTAAGTTATTTTTTATATTGCCAAACACTTCCAGAAGTCAAAAACTGACTTAAAAGTAAGTTTGACCAATATTTTAACTCAATCCAAACACCCTCTTAGTCGTGATGAGTTAGATTAGGTCAGGAATCTACTATACAACAATGGACTAAAGGAATGCAAAGCCAACTTGGCAAGTAATGTTCTCTAATAACCAAACCCTATGCATATGAATAGATCATTTACTCATGAACAACTCATCATATTACCTCTTGTAAAAACATATTGCATGATTTGAAACAATTGGACGTGTCAAGTACAGTTCAGATTTTGTAAAGCATTAAATGATTTTAACTCTTTTATTTTTTTGCATTCATCATGAGTACAATGTTATCTATTCCAGTCCTTTCTTTCAATTATTTGTTATTCAGCTATATAGCTATATTACATACTCGTACATTCAATGTACTGATGTCATTCGACCTGCATCTTTTGATGATGTAGATACAAGTTATTTGGATCCTCAACAAGAGTATGTTGAGATCACTTCATCCACTCGTCTGCTTATGAGTGAGACCTCCTTACTTTTTGAGTACTCCAATTTTATGAGTTATTAGTAGTAGATCTTTTGAGGAGTCGTGGGTTTTGTCCCGACACTCATCTTTGTATAGTAGAGGCTTCATAGATAGACAGTTTTGGAGAGTCTTTCAGTTTCAGATGTTTTATTTAAAACTTATGTTTCATACTTAGTATATTCAGTTCAGTTTTGAGATTCAGTAAATTATTTGTAAACATTTTTTTAAAAAAATTTAATGCTTACATATGCTTGAGTTAGTCTTCCGATTGTAGTCATCCAGGATGAGGGTTCGCTTGGGGACCAACAATAGTTTTCGAGTGCCGGTCATGTCCAGGGTGTAGTCTCGTATCATGATAAACTTGGTATCAGTCCTAGAGTTCAACTAGAGTGTCTATGAAGCAGTGTCAGTAGGATCTTGTTTATGGCTATGAGGGCCCCACTTCTATAAATGAGGGAGTATAGACATTTAAGAATTGTTTCCCTTCTTTCATACTCTAAATCGTGCAGTAGAACTGTATCATAAGGAATTTATTCTAACTCGTGCATATCTCATATCCATTTGACTACCCCTCATACTCAAGGTAGTTGAAAAGTAGAGCTAGATCCTTATTGATAAGTTACTCTCAGCAAAAATCTTGAGGAAGTCACGAGACATGTAGAGGGGCTTGAGAGAAGTCAGTGAGTGAGTTAAGTGTTGAGTTTCGAAAGAATGCACTCTTATTCATATGAATCGTGCGTTCGAGCTAAAAGCGACATGTATTCCTAGACTCTTTTCCCTAAACTTTGTTTTAATTGAGACCCCTATGAGGAAATGTGTTTTAGAGCTTGAGTAGTAATTTCACCCGAAAAGATAGTATGAGTTATGATGTTATTAGCAGTAGTAGTAAAAGTTCCCAGAGTTAAAAAAATGCATGCATAGGTATAGTAATCTAAGAAGGGAGAGAGTGATGAGGTAAATTAGGTTGTTGCAATCGTGCACTAGTATGTTATTAATGAGGTGTTTTTCCTTTATGAGTAGACTAAGAATAATAATTTTGTATAGAGTTCATGATAAGAGGTAGGGAATTAGTTACTAGTCAGGATGAGTTAGAGTATACGTTAACCATAAGAGAACTTTTATGTCAATGAAAATTGATGTTGAATAAAAGAGTAAAATATTCATGAGGTGATAGCTCTAAAATAAGCTTATGATTTTTAAGGGGAAGCCCATAATATTCAGAGGGTTACTGAACTAATTAGGAAATGATGTATAACGAATGGGTAAATAGTACTTAAGTTGTGAAAGGAAGTGTGACGGTAAATTATAAGTATGAAGACAAAGAGGTAAAGATAGACTACTTGTCATGAGTTTTTAATGGGTAAGTGTTTCTTAATTTGTATCTAGATATTGTAAGTTAGTATGATAAGTGAGAAATCATATTGATATCTGGGTATAGTAATAAATATTAAACTTGAATTTGAGATGAACGTCATGATAAAAAAAAATAGCAACATGAGGGTGATGTTATTAGTCTTGGGATCTGATCTGGTATACTTGACATAGAGTAGGTGAGGAATTGAGATCTTAGCTGCAATAAATATGAGTGGTACAATTGAGAGATCCTAAATTTTAGATAAGGGTAGTGAAGTGTGGCTACATCAAAAGAGTAATAAGAGCATTAAGAGGTGTACCCGAGATTGCATTTAATCAAACGAGGTTCCAACTAAGTTAATGATTTCCTATGTGTGCCTAGATAGTATATTTGAGCCGTGAATGTGGAGAGGATGATGTAAGAATTATTTATTAACCTTCCGATTTTGGTAGAAAGGAATTTACATAGTCAATGACGAGCCTCTTAAATATAGTTTGAAGCTTCCTTCAGTTAGGTTGATATAAACATAAAAGGATGTTATTGGTAGGCCAAGAAGAAGAGGCCAAATTATTAACAGTCATATTAAGTGGCCATTTAACACAATGAGAAGAGGTTAAAAGAAACATCTTAGAAATAGGTCTTAGATGGAGTCTTAGTACCTGCTTATCGAGAGTTTAGTAGGCATGAGATAAGCCTTTCTTGAGTATTAGAGTAAAGGGAATGTAGACTAGTTTAGAGATGATTGAATAGATCCATAGATTTCAAGTGTCAACTTTCGACCTAATGGGGAGATGATAAGATGAGAAACCAAGTCAAGTGTTGAGGATGAGATGATGATGTCTTCCAAAAGAGTTTTCTAGAGGTATATCAATCCATTCATAATCTTGTGTATTCTTCAAGTCCAATTATTACAACATGTTGTTGATATTCCTAATATCAAAATTCTGTCTATGACTTATGCCCATACACTTCAAAAAGATTCACATCTATGCTCAGTAGTCATAATGAGGGGCAAAGACTTTAGCCCATCAATCTCAAGCTTAATCTATAAAGTTATGGATATCAGTCTCATAATATGAACCTATTCATATAAGCATTCACGTCTCACAATATGTTTAGTCTCACAAATTCATTATTTACTCTCAATGGATAGCAACATAATGTTATGTCATGCATATTCTTATATCAGATATCTCGAATGAATCGTGCTTATGATCTTTTTCCATCTATCTCTTTCAGTACTCCTTTATAGTTTTGAGAGTGGTGTTGTTGATAGTAGTTGTGTGAAGGATAGAGAAGAGGATTGCTATTTCTTATTGTGATATTGATGGTGTGTTTATTCCATTTAAGGTTATGAATGTGGAGGAAGAAGGAGATAAAGTTTTACAATGAGTACTAAGTCAACTTCCTATTGGTAATGCCAGAATGTTTAGTTGGTAGAGATGATGAGAGAATGAGAAGTTCTTAGAAAATGGGTTAGTAGGAGCCTATGGAGTGGTTTAGGTTCAAAGCTTGAATGTGGTGTTGTTAACATGTGGACAATGAGTGATACATTAGGTGTTTCATGATATGAGCTCAAGGTTAACTAAATGTAGCAGTAAGGAGTAGTGTTCTTGGTATGAGATTTCCTACAGAGGTATAGAATCTAAATCTTGTGATTTAGATCAAGAATAATCACCCTATGTTAAGTACTTTGTGATTCTGAGTTAGACTTGAATATAGTAAGAGTGAGTCCTTTCCATTCTTCATTTACTTGTAACACCTCTAAAATTTCTAAGTTAAGACTCGAACCATTCTTCATTTACTTGTAGGGGGATATCGGGTGATTTTTAAATTGCTCATATGTGTAAAGGTAAATTATTTTGTGTGGGAATGATTTTGGATATCAATTAAGGTCACTAGAAACTCCTAGCACAAAGTTGAGTTGAAAGTTTCCTTACCGATTAAATTTTGATGTAAGAATGTCTTTGGGTCAACTTCAAACGACCATATATCTTAGAATATAAAGATTTAGATGACCCATAACCTATCAAGTTAAAGGGATTTGAATCTATTTCCAATGCCACCAATTTCACAACAATCCAATGTTTGAGTAAAAAGTTATGACTATTTTAGTAACCTGATACAGTGTTGTGACGAATTAGCCGACGTGAAAACATTAAAAAAGGTCCGTTTTGTCTTTTTACTTCTAAAAAAACCCTAAATTAATTTCTTGACTAATTAAAGACCCAAAACAATTAGACTTTCATCTCTTAATCCGTTATTCTCTTCTCTCTCAAACCCTAAGACAAAATCCTAAGAAAAAATCAAAGTAGAAGACTCCATTCAAGATTCATTCAATCTTTTTCAAGATCTTTTTCAAGGTAAGTTCTTCTCCAAGAATTTCATTCTTACCAACTCAAATTTCTCCATGCAATTATGAATCAATAATGAAAATCATAATTCTTGTCCATAGAAATTTCAAGAAAGCAATTCAAGAATCTCAAGAGAGGTTTTCTTGATTGTTCTCCTTCAAGCTAAGGTTTCAAGGCTTCTAACCAAGTTTTTTTTCCAAGATTCTTCAAGAACCTTATTCTTGCAGGTATGTAAGGTTATCATAGTATTGAATTGCTATATGTTATGCATTAAGATTCTTAAGTTAATTTTTTCATGTCTATATTTCAACATGAACCATATGAATTGAGTATTCTTGAGATGAGTAGTATCGTTGAACTCTGAGTTCCGAGTCCTTGAGTCCTTGAGTTCTTGCGTTCTGAGTATTGGGTTTCCATATTTCTATTAAGACCCCTAATTTGAGTCGTTCATGTCCATAATTCCGCATAAACCCTATAAATTGAGTTATAAATTTTGAAAAGCTTTTCAAAGCCAACATTTGAGCTTTAAACTGAGTTTTTGAGAAAGTAAAGATGATTTTTGAGAAAAGAGTTTCTAAAACATGATTAGTATGACAGTCGAGTATGACATCAATGTATAATCAGTATGATATCTAGATATACCATCTTATGCAATATGACTTTCCAAGTCATCAATGATCATATTAAAATATGATTTGGATATGTTTTTGAGAAAAAGAATTTTCAAGTATGAATTGAGTAAAAGTATAAGGGGACTATGTATCCCCAGAGGTATCAATTTTTACATTGATAAAATAGAAACTGAGATTTCTAAATGAGTTATAAGTTAAAAAGATATTTCAAGAGCAGTTACCTCTTTTAAGAGGGTAGTTTGAGCAATTATCTCAAACAAGACAAAGCTTTATGTTTTTAAACATATGAGCATGAGTATATATTATTGAGAGTAGTATTGAGCACCGATATAGGGACGAGTTCAGATAACTCCGAGTCCTCATAAACCATGTATGCCAACATGGGTAAATGGTCATACTTTTTAGATGATTTCTTATTGGTTTTTAAGCATAACTTAGTGGATCCACTTAGTTGAGGTGTTCTATACCCCAGCAAGGTATAAGACAGTTCTGACAATGTGGGCGAGACGTTGCATCATCACATAGCTCATAGTGATCGTTGTCGGTTAGAGAATCTCACAATAGAGTTAAAGTGTATTTTTATATATCACTTATTAAGTTGAGTTCAGAGATGAGAAAGTATTTTGTAAAGTTTTAAATGATTTAACTCCTTTATTTCTTTACATTAAGCTTGAGTACAATGTTATCTATTCCAGTCCTTTCTTTTAGTTATTTGTTATTCAGCTATATTATATACTTGTACATTCAATATACTAATGTCATTCGACCTGCATCTTTTAATGATGTAGATACACACTATTAGGATCCTCACCAAGAGTCTATCACTACTAAAAATTGTCAAAAAACAACGGTCAATAGCGACGGATTGCGTCACTTTTTTGGTCAAAATCGACGGAAAAGTGATGTAGTCATTTCGTCTCTTTTTAGCTCGACGCTTTTCAAAAAACGATGAACAACATTGCTAAAAAGCGATGAACTGCATCTCTTTTTGATTATTTTTTTCAATAATTTTTTTAAAAAAATCGACGGACTGCGTTGCTTTTTTTATATTTTCATTTATTTTTTATTTCCAAAAAGCGATGCAGTCTGTCGCTTTTCTGGAATTTTATATTTTGAAAAATCCCAGAAAGGCGACGGACTAAAGGAATTTGTCCGTCGCTTTTCTGGGTATATTTGAAAAAAATAATGCAAAAAAGCGACGAACAAAATCATCCTGTCCGTCGCTTTTTTCTGCAATTTTTTGACAACAGAAGTTGTCACCTGCAAATATAAATCAATTCAATTCATATTCAACCAGCCCAATCAAACAATATAATGTAAACATAGAACATATACAACATCAAACTTAAATAAATCTTCAAAAATATCTAAATCATAATACAAAAACTTATAAAGTGTTTCAAAATGTGTTTCAAAAGAGACCTAAACTGGGGAGTGACATCTAACAAAATCCTCCTCCTCCTCCTCCTCCTCCTCCTCCTCGCTGTCGTCTTCAGTGTCCTTGGTAGGAGAAGATGTAGTAGGTCGTCGAGCGAGGTTCAGCACTTGTTCTTTGATTTCCTGAATGGTCACACTCATGCTTTGTTTTTCAGCTACTCTTCTCTACTCTGACTCTGCCAGTGCCAATGTAAGTTGTACTATTTGAGCCGACATAGCAACAATCTGAACACTGTCAAGTGCCTCGGCTTGATGTAACGATCCAATACCTTGTAATCCTGACTGGAGTCGTCTGACATTGTTTTGAGATCCTAGACCATAGACTCTACCCTTGTGTGTCCCCTCTACCACTTTTTCTGTCCAAATTTGGATGGACAATTCAGGTGTCATTTGGACCGAACTATCTAGATTCTCAGTGACGTACTGATGAAACTCATTCTGCATATAGAAATTGACATTAATATATATACATATCATAAATATATTCACTATTAATATATATTATTCATATTAAATAACTTACAAAAGTTTGTTCGGCCCTTTCCTCGACCCACACATCTGGATCCGACTCATTTTCTTTCTTCTTCACATGAGTCTTCTTGAAAACCTCCAGTTCAATGGGAGTGAGCCCCAATTCTTTTTCCTATAAATAAAAACTGAAATTTATAACGATATATATGAATCAACTAATTATTTATTTAAAAGTTTGAATTAGAACTTACCATCTCTCTTGTAATTGTTCCCATGGTCTTTGCACCTCTGGTGTGCAACAAGCCACCCTTAAGACTACCTCTAGCCTTTTTGACTTGTTCAGACATTGCCTTAAACTTATCTGTGTTCCAATACACACGCAAATCATCAAAAACATGAGGCAACATCCAACCCGAACGTTGATTAGTATCCCAAACTTTTTTAGCCAGCTAGACAGTCTCGCGGATGCCCTCCTCAAATGTGGTCGCAATGACCAAATTGTACCTCGACTCCCAAGTACACATAGTGTGAAAAAAAAATTGAATAGCGTTAATTAGATCGATAGTAAAAAAAAAAAGTAAAGTATACTAAAATTATTAAACTTAACTAAAAAATATATATCTTAAATTCATTAAACATCGCCTAGCATATACTGTTTGGAATCTCGCGGGAGCTAGAGCAGGCATCTCAGCATCTAGTGTAGCACTAGGTGCAGTTGTAGTAGAAGGTGATACACTAGGATGCACAAAACACTGAGTCAATAGAGGCATACCGTCCATAGAATCTGACTACTCGCAACTAGAATTACCAATCCTCATGGCAGATAACTGAGGAGATATACCTGTGGGAGATGGAGTACCATCTGATATCCTACCTGTCGATAAGGGTTGTGGTCGACGAATAGCCTATAAAGGTAGGTCCTCGTAGCACCGTGGAGGCAATGCCATTGAAGTAGAGGAAGCACTGACTGATCGACGATAATTAGGATAATATGCCTGAAGATCCGTCGTACCAAATGAAACAGCAAATAAATGAGTATCATGATTGGTGCGCTCTGGTGCAGAACAAATAGATCCTAGAATATCTTCAAGATCTATGGGTCTCCTAGACTTTTCCATTTTAGCCTTATTAGTCTGGCTAACTCCAAGATGCTCACGATGTCTATCACCGTCACCGCCTGATTCAATGTAAGCTTACACACTTACATAGTTTGTTAGCCATTTGAAAAAAATTGTATAGATGGCTTCATTACCCCATGTGTTAACAAACAAGCTGATCATTTTACATTTAAGTATTTCGTTAGTTAATGAACACTTATTAGTATGTAATTTGACAACATATTTTTAACACTTACTTGAGATATGGTTGAATCTCTAAAAAATTAAGGAAAATATGTGTCATGGCTGATTGCATTTCCATATTAGTGAAGCCTCGCTTTCCACGCTTTTTAGATCCTCGATCATTTTGATTAAAAATTGATATCGGTGGAAATAAAGGATAAATGTCGCCTTCATCATTGCGATTGGGCCTGTTGCTACTACATGACACATCATCAGCAAAGTAATAAGAATAAAAATCATCAGTTTCTCTACCAATATGTCCTTGAACAATTGACATTCGATCTTTCCCCTTTGCTTAATTATTTGCTTGGAACTGCCAATTTTTCTGCATGTATATATGCATATATATGTTAATAAAAGACTTGGTGAATATATATAACTTAGTGAATATTTCAAATGGATGCATCCATCTTGTTTGAACCGGGCCTCTGAGGCGGGGCTCTTGTACAATATGAATTGGAAGATGCTCCACCACATCAAAGAAACCACATGAAAATATCTCCTCCAACTTAGTAGTAATAACAATAATATTTTCCTCCATCCTGTCTAAAGTACTCTCCAACAACTTTCCAGAACACAAATCTTTAAAAAAAAGATTTATCTCTGTGATTGGTTTTCATATTCTTTCGGGTAGATGGCTAAAAGCGATAGGAACTAAAGTTTCCATGAACACATGACAATCATGACTTTTCATACCTATCAATTTTCCTTCATTCATATTTGCCCGCTTTTCTAAATTCGAAGCATAGCCCTCCGGCATCCTCAAATTTTTAACCCACTCACAAATTTCACGTTTCTCATCCAATGTGAATGAAAAGTTGGCTTTGGGCTTAACTATTTTACCATTTTGTAATTCTTGCAACCATAATTCTTTTCTCCTACAATATTCCTTTATGTCCATTCTAGCTTTTAGATTGTCTTTCGTCTTACCCTTAACATCCATCATTGTGTTAAACAAATTGTCCAAATATTTTTTTTCAATGTGCATCACATCAAGATTATGTCATAGAAGATTGTCCTTCAAATACGGCAACTCCCAAAATATGCTTTGTTTGGTCCAATTATGTTCAACACCATATACAGGAAGTCTAGAAGGTGAAGCTTCTGTAACTTTAGGTAATTGAGAAACTCTCTCCCAAATTTGATGCCCTGTGAGTAATGGAGGTGGGAGGTCACTTTCAATCTTATTTTTCCTAAATATATTTTTCATCTTTCTAAACTCATGGTCCATTAGCAAGAACAGGCGATGACAATCAAACCATGTATTTTTTCTGCCATACTTTAAAGTGAATGCCTTACTATTTTCCATGCAATATGGACATGCTAGCTTTCCAACTATCATCCAACTAGACAACATCCCGTATGTAGGAAAAACATTAATAGTCCACATTAAAGAAGCACGCACAACAAAATTTTGCTTAGTTGATATATCATAAGTCAAAATGCCTTCAAACCACAATTGTTTGAGCTCATTTATCAATGGTTTTAGATAGACATCAATCAAACTTTTTGGATTACGGAGACCTGGAATAACACAACTTAGAAAGATGTAGGGACTGATCATGCACATTTTAGGAGGAAGATTATATGGAGTAAGAAATACCGGCCAACATGAATAAAGTGAAGCAATATTAGAGAATGGTGTGAAGCCATCTGCACACAACCTCAATCTAACATTTCTTGGTTCATTAGCAAAATCAGGATATACATTATCAAAATGCTTCCATGCTTCACCATCAGATGGATGAGACAAGACACCCGACGACCTTCTATATTCACGATGTCATCTCATATGTGGGGCAGACCTCGTTGATGCATACAACCTCTTTAACCTAGGAATAAGAGGTAGATAATGCATCGCATTAACTGAGACCATATTTCCAGCCGAAGTCCTCTTATAACGAGCATGTCCACAAAACTTACAATTTTCTAATTCACTATCAGTCTTGTAAAACAACATGCAACCATTAACACAACAATGAATTCTATCATACGTCAATCCTAACTTGGAGACCAAACGCTTTGCCTGATAGAAGTTCTTAAGTATGTTAAAGTCTGGATTAACTAGTTCACCTAAAAGATCAACTATTGAGTCCATAATCGTATTAAGAACATTCCAATCTAATTTAATATTCATTAATCTAACCATAACTGACAAAGTAGAATGCAGACTCCCTTCACATAGTGGACGACTAGACTCTTCTAATTGATCATAAAAGCGTCTTTCTTCTTCATAGGAGCTTCATCAAAATATTGTTTGGGTTCCATCCAACCTTGAACCCCGAAAGAATCATTGATCATTTCATGAACCCTATCATGTTCAGCCCTATCTGGTTCAACCCTATCATCATGTTCAACCCTAATTTGACCATGTGGTGCAAGCATATTATAGTCATCCACAGCATTGAATTATAAAACATACCATTCAATCCATCTCTTTCTCTGTGATCAATCCATACAAAATATGTAGGCTTAAATCCATTATGGTACAAATGAACCATGACTGTATCTGGTTCAAAAAGTTTTAGGCACCTACATGCACTACAAGGACACATAATCGATCCATTATTCTTGAAAATGTCGAGTGCCATTGTATGTTCAACAAAATTTCTAACACCTTCAATAAACTCAAGTTTCAAATTAGTACCAATTTCATAATGCATATTATACATCCACAAACGATGATCCATCTACAAATATATAGATATTCAATTATATTAATAAATTAAATAATAATTTTATTGCATTAAACTAATTTATATTGTTAATATGAATACTACATTTCAAGATCTACAAAGTTAAAGCAAAATTAATTAATGAATACTAATTAATTAAGTTCAAATATATTAAGTTCAAGTTCTAGATAAGTTCAAAATTAAGTTTATATTAATTCCTAATTAAGTTTTCAAATTATTATAAATTAATTAAGTTCAATAAATTTCTAATTAATTTAAGTTCAAATTAATTAAGGTCAATAAGATTTTCAAGTACTACAAAATTCTAATTAAGTTCAACCAAAGTTCAAGTTCTAATAAGAATAAAAATTAAGTTCTAATTAATTAAGGTCAACAAAATTTCAAGTTCATATTCCTAATTAATTAAGTTCAATTTATAGTAAATCAAGTTATAATTAATTATAAGTTCTAATTAAGTTGCAATTCAAATCCCTTATACAATCCCAAATTCAAAACTAGCTAGCTAGTGCTAAAATCCCAAATATAATTAAGGTCAACAAGATTTCAAGTTCATATTCCTAATTAAGTTCAAGTTATAATTAATTATAAAATCTAATTAAGTTGTATTTTAAATCCCTAAAATACAAAATTTAAATCTTGCCAGTCCTAAAATCTCAAATTCAAACTATTAGTCATAAAATCTCAAATATAATTCAAACAAGTCCTAAATTCCAAATTCAAACTATTCTTAAAATCACTAATTAAAAGTAGTCCTAGAATCCCAAAATCAAACTAGTGCGAAAATCCCAAATTTAAACTATTAGTCCTAAAATTTCAAATATAATTCAAACTAGTCCTAGATTCCAAATTCAAACTATTCTTAAAATCACAAATGCAAACTACTCCTAAAATCTCAAAATCAAACTAATTAACTCAAGAAATACCCAAATTCAAACAAGTCTTTAAATATCCTAATTCAAACTATTTTATTAAGAAAAATATATGGTTGGACTGGTTTTGAGTTGCCACTTAATTTTTTAAGAAAAATCAAGAAAAAACTATCGTTTTCAAAAAGACTAAAACAGAAAATCTAATGAAAACTTAACAGGGTTTCGGGGTTCTTATTAGCATTTCGGGAAGGGTTTGAAAGCACCCGAAATGCGCGCTAACACGCGGTTATCCGACAATTAATTATTTGACTAAAAATACTTCAACTTAGAATAGAATGATTGAACTATTTCATAGTTGAGACGGTTTAAAAAGGGGGGGAAAGGGAAAATATTGACCTACAATCTAAATAAGATACTTCTCAAAATTTATTCTTTTAAATCTTTTGAAAGATGATTGGTTGGTTAAAACAAAATAAGCGTCTTTTGGGAATTTGAACTTTTCGACCCTAAGATTAACGACAAATACTAACAAGCGAAACAAACACAGTAAAGTAAAGAGAGAAAGAGGGTTGGGCCCAAATCTAGTTTCTGTCCGCCTGGACCAGTATTTGAGACCATTTTCGTTTTGGGCCTTCCACCCATTTGAGTTGCACCTGCCCTAGACTAACACAAAGTAATCATTCTTTCTTTTGGGCCTTTAGGCCCAATTTTCCACCTACACTAAGAACTAGCAAAATTTAACGACAAGGGCTTAGGCCCAAAATAACAAAAATACAACAAAGATGAAAGGTGGGCCTTTGGCCTAATTTTTTCAACTCCCGATTTGCTCCATATTTTTAACCCCGGGGCCTGTACGTTGATTTTTTACGAATGACTGACTCGGTAAAGGAACTTGAGCCTTTATGGCTCTCTCGAATATGCAAGGGAACGGATTGAGTTCACGGCGAACTCGGGCAGATTTTACACGCAACAAGAGAGGAAAGAAAATTAGCATCCAAAAATAATAGAGTAATAATGTATCTAAGACAGATTATTAGAGCAACCCCTAAACTAATATAAGGAAAATAACTCAATTGAACTAAACGACATAGATCTGGATAAGGGAATACAAATTCCAAAGGTATTAAAGACCAAGTCATGCTAATGATAGGATAATAACTACTTTTACCCCGTTTTAACACCTGGAATCCATAACAACATATATACTAACCAACAACTAAATAAATTAATGCATGCTAATAAATGACGCTAACAATTAAAGCAAAACATGCAAAATATTCAATCACAACACCATAATTGGACAGGGACAAACTTTGAAATGAAATATCTACTTTAAGTGACTATACTACATTAGGAAAAACAGCACAACCACACTAAACACAAAAAGTTAGATATACTTTTTAAAAACAAAGAAACTAAAACAGAAGGAAAGATATACAACGATTAAATGGAGGAAGGAACCCAACATGGTACAAGAATAATTCAAGTAATGTGAGGAAACCGATAACACATTAAGTAGCAAAACTAAAAAGAAGAATAAGAACCAGAAACAAATTGCCAATGGGGAAAGAGAACGAGACCCTGCACTTCACATTAACTCAACTATCCATAAATGATAACTTTAGACGTCATTTCAGCAAGACTGATATACTCAAAGAGATACAAAAAAAGAACTCAAACAACCTGTGAGTGAGCTAAAAAGTTGAATATAAGGAACGAGAAATCGACACAAGCTTTATCAAGGAAAACAACCATGCTAACAAAGAAAGCCGCTAACAGTAGCTAAAGAGAAAACTCAGCAGAATTAAGATTACTCCGCTAGTATTCGATTTATACTCGTCACTATGTCAGGAACCAGTAACCATTTATCCACAGAGCTAGTCAAACTAGTTGGGCAGGAAACAGAATAAACACGCATCATTCAAAAGTAAAATAATCAATGAGACAAAGATGTTACCTTTCTTAGGGCAGTAACTGGAACAAAATGAGCAAAGAGATAGCAGCAAATTCAAACACAGATTTATACTCGAGCAGCCGGCTCAGAATCTCGAATCAACTCCCAAAAAAATCTCCTCAAAACTTAGAAACAAAAATCATATTCAAATTTATACTCGGGCAGCCAACTCAGAATCTCGAATCAACTCCCAAAAAACTCTCCTCAAAACTTAGAAACAAAAATCATATTCAAATTTCTTTAAATATAAAAATCAATCGTTCAAGAAAGGTTTTTTCCTTCTTTTTCCTTTTTCTTTCCTTTTGAGGAAGAAGGGGGTATTATTTAGAGGAAAGATATAAGGTTTTCTTCTGGGGTGAAAGGGGCTAGGAAAAAATAATAGGAATAGGGTCTATTCAAAATTCAAATGGCATAAATTTCTTTCACCATTGAAGGGAGGCATACTTTTTCTGAAGGTTCAAACTATTCCAGAAGAGGAAAGGAGGATGGACGCTTCAGATCGATCGACTCATCCTTGGAATGCTACGCGGCGTGATCTCAAGGCTATAAGGACAAATTTCGCGTGCTAGCAAGTGCTTTTTGCTGCTGTTGTAGCAAGGGAGACGCTGGGAGAAGATGACAAAGGCGCCTAGCGTGTACGCCCTTAAGATCAGCTCCCACGCCGCTTGGAATCACTGTTGTTAGTGTTTGGAAGTTGTTGTGTGTTGTTCATCCATTGCTGGAATATTGTATTTTGACGCTGTAGTTTCTGGGTTTCATGTCTGATCACACGAGGAAGAAGAAAAATGAGGTGGGGTCAGGTTGGTTTGGTGGAATTGGGTTGGCTGGGTCGTCTGGGTATGTTTGGTATTGCTAATGTATAGTTGTAATGTATGTGGGTATTGTATTGTCGTATGTATAGAATGCGCTAATAATTGCTGAAATCTTGGCTGCTAGGCTATTTTCTTGGAATGGGTCGGTTTAGTTGAAAGAATAGGCTGGGAAATATTAGTGTTGTCGGCTCAACTTGGTCTCAAAGATGGATTTTAAAGTGAGGTAGCCAAATGAATTAATAATTGGCCAATTGTGGTTACAAAATTAACCAAATTGAATTTAATTTGTAAATTTGGCTAAATCTAAATGAGATGAATTTAAACAAGATTAATTAACAAGCTTCATAAATTTAACAAAATAAATAATTAATTTAATCAAACTAATTAATTCAAAAATGCTAACTATAATTTAAGCTAAACTAATTAGCAAAATATTTATGTAAAAGTAAAATCTTTTCGACTCGATTTTCTAATATTTATAAAGTATACTAATTATATAAAAACATATTTATTATTTAGAAATCATAAAATGACTAAAATTACCTAGAAATAACTTGCAATATATTTGAATTTTTATAAAATTAATTATTCCAAATTATTTGAAACTAATGAAGCTTGAAAATTAATTCCTATCGTGGATGTCCAAAATTGGGTGTCAACAATTGTCCCTCATTTTACTTGAATTGATGCAAGAAATTCGTGGAAAATGAAGTTGACTATTCCAATTTTGACCGACCATGTCTTCATCTTTTAGAAAAAGGCTTTGGTACAGACTTTTGGGATTATGGCCGAACCCCGGAAGTGGGTTCCCTACATATCTCAGGCTATATGAGAATTCAGGCCACTTGTAGTTTGATACGCTTGATTTCACGCATGATTTTGGAATTCAAAAGTCATCCTGATATCGAATTATGAAGGCACCAGAATGCTTAGGAATAAGATTTAAGAGCGAATGTTGGAATACAATCGAGTTTTCAACATTGATCCCGCCTACATATTCCTCAACTTAGGAAATCAGGCTGCTTCTAGTTCGACTCGATCGATTGAAAAGGAAATATCTTATGCTAAGATATCCTTTGGTTCAGGACGAGTGACAAGGTAAATCGAGTATGAGAAATAGGCCTGCAACTTCTTAGCCATGAAAGTGAGGCGCTTCACATCCATAATTAAGAACTTGCATGTAGGTAATTTCCAAAGTTCGTGGTGCATTGTCACTTGGATTGGAATGTTGTTTCCAGTGAACCCAAAATTTTTCGGATGCAAAGCTGGAACTGACAAACCCAAAGATAAACCTGCCTTCTAATAGGGATGTGGTTTGATTGTGGTGGAAGTCGCTATTTTTCTTGCGTCCTAAGAGTTTGGCACTCCTCTTTGGACTACGTCCCAGTTTGCCTCTAAGAAAAAGTTCCACGTTGTGCTGCATCCTTTTGATGTCGTCCACACCGTGTTGACACTTAATTTCTCTCCTCAAGCATTTGACGTCAACTTCATCGGGTTTGACGTAATGCAGATAAAGCTTGTGTCTCATATTTATAATATAATCTTCCATGTACTCTTTCTTTGATATAGAAGTAATAAAATAGACTGATGTAATATGTTGATAGTTTCTCTTGATATTGTCCTTGCAATTGATGTTGATTTTCTCGCGATGCATGGTTTCTTTCTCTTGCGATGCACAACTCCTTTTCTTGCTATGCATGATTTCTTTCTCTTGCAATACATGACTTCTTTCTCTTGTTATGTGTGACTCTTTCTCTCACTATGTATGACTTCTTTCTCTTGCAATGCATGTTTTCTTTCTCTTGCAACGCATAACTTCTTTCTCTTGCTATGCATGACTCTTCCTCTCTCTATGCATGGCTTCTTTCTCTTGCAATGCATTTTTTCTTTCTCTTGCAATGCATGAATCTTCTCTTTTCGCGATGCATGACTCTTTTCCCGTGATGCATGAATCTTCTCTTTCCGCGATGCATGAATCTTTTTCTTGCAATGCATGTTTTCTTTCTCTTGCAATGCATGAATCTTCTCTTCCCGCGATGCATGAATTCCTTCTCTTGCGATGTATGACTCTTTTTCCCACGATGCATGACTCTTCTTTTGCCATGCATGGATTTTCTCTTGCAATGCATGAATCTCTTTCCGCGATGCATGAATCGTCTCTTGATGATGCCTCCCTGGTACTGAACGAAGATGACGCTTTACTGAGCACATAGGCGATCTTCTGGATGGCGGTATTGTCTCAATCGATAAAATAAAAAATGGTCCTCGGAGTAGTGGTATCATCTCATTTGATAATACAATATAAATGACTCTCCGGGTAGTGGTATCGTCTCATTCGACGATACAATATAGATAACCTCAGGGTAAGAATATTATCATATATGATAATATAAAGCAGATAAACGACTTTCAGGTATCTTTAGTTGCTGAAAAATAATAATATTGCTCTCTTTGTGGTTTTCGTTTGTTCCATCTCTAAACATAATTGCAATGTTTATTATGATCCTCGCTTTGCTGAGAATTTGAATGAAATAATGCTACTCATATTCCCAATTCTCTGGTATAAAAAGCATAAAACTTTTCCTGCATCCACAGAAAAATTGTTAGTTTAAAATGAACTGATCTCTATCGACCTGTTCAATGGCCTGCTCCGTGTTTGACTATTTCCGGTTGAATTCTCTGATCTCCCGTTTCTTGATATATAGGACAAAATATTTTTATGTAAAATGATTATAAAAGGAAAGAAAATTTTTTAAGAAAACTAGATTTTCAAAAAGGTATATTTGGAAAAGTCACTGCCAAGTGTCATGTCACGTTAAGCTTAATGAACGCCTTTGAAGTTGATGCCTCGAGATCTCTCTGATTACTTTTTAGAAAGTATTCAAAGTTGTTCTAAACTGCCGATGAACCTTCTTGAAAATTTTTGAGGTCATCCTCAAAAATTTATGTCCACAATTGTAATTCTCAACATAATTTCAGTCTTGACTTTGTTAGAGAGATTTTATTCTTGAGAAAAAAAATTCTATCCCAGTTTCTATTATAAAGAAGAATAGAAATCTTACGGGAGATATGACCGAGCCGTTGTGGCGCCTACGTATCCTATTGACACAGGAATCAGGTCAAACGTAGTTTTCCTTCTCGAGGATTAACAAAAGTAAGAAAATTACAAGGAAAACAATTGACGCTGACATAGGCCGCCTATGTATCTCATTCTTGAGAATTCAGGTCGAACGTAGTTCATTACATAGGGATAAAATTCTAGACAAAGACGATTACAAGCAAAATAGAATGACTACAAGGGAGACAAAAATACAAACTGATGTTTCACACATAATATCTCTTGACGGCATCTGAGTTGATTGGTTTTGGCCATTCGGTGTCATCCATCTCCAACAGGACCAAGGCACCTCCAGATAATACTTTACTAACCATGTAAGGTCCTTGCCAATTTGGTGCAAATTTCCCTTTGTACTCATCTTGATGAGGGAAAATGCGTTTGAGAACCAACTGACCAACCTCAAACATTCTAGCACTTTCTTTCTGTGAAAAACACGAATCATTCTCTGTCGATACAGTTGACCATGACAAACAACAACCATTCTCTTCTCATCAATCAGGGTTAACTGGTCAATCTTCTTGCGAATCCAATCAACATTATTCAGCTCAGCCTCCTCGATAATTCTCAATGAAGGTATTTCAACTTTTGCAAGTATAACTGCTTCTGTTCCATATACTAACAAGTATGGAGTGGCTCCAATTGATGTTCTGACAGTCATTCTGTAATCCAACAAAGCATATGGCAGCATCTCATGCCAGCCTCTACGATTATCAATCATTTTCCTCAAAATCTTCTTTATGTTCTTGTTGGCGGCTTCTATAGCTCCATTCATTTAGGGGCAATAAGCGGTCGAATTTCGGTGGGTGATCTTGAATTGTTCACATATTTCTCTCATTAAGTAACTGTTAAGTTTCGCTCTATTGTCAGTAATGATGGATTCTGGCACTCCGAACCTACATATCAAATTGTTGCGAACAAAATCAGCTATGACCTTACGAAGCTGCTTCCACCCATTTGGTGAAGTAGTCAATGGCAACCAAAATGAATCTGTGTCCGTTGGAGGCAACTGGTTCTATTGGACCAATGACGTCCATGCCCCAACCTACAAACAACCAAGGTGAACTCATAACATTGATTTCGTGAGGCGGCACTCAATCAAATCACCATGCACTTGACATTTATGACATTTCTGCACAAACTTGCAACAATCGTGCTCCATAGTCAACTAAAAATAATCGGCACGGAGGATCTTTCTTGCCAAAGTGAGTCCATTCATGTGAGTACCACAAACTCCCGTATGTATCTGTTCCAGAAGCTTCGCAGCTTCATTAGTATCAACACATCTAAGAAGACCTAAATCTGGAGTCCTCCTATAAAGGATTTCCTCGCTTGCGAAGAAATTGAGGGCCATACGGCGTATCGACTTCTTCTGGTTGAACGTTGCATTCTCAAGATAAGTTTCGATCTCTAAATACCTCTTGATGTCAAAATACCAAGGCAAACCATCAGGTTCTACTTCAATATGTGAACAATGGATAGGCTGCTCTTTTACCTCTATATTCAAGGGATCAATATAGCTTATATCTGGATGTTTAATCATTGAGGAAATGGTGGCAAGAGCATCGGCCAAATCATTCTGTGTCCTGGGAGTTTGTCTGAACTCAATCTTACAGAACCTTTTGCACAACTTTTGTATATACTGCACGTATGGTGTGATCTTTAGGTTATTCACGGCCCATTCTCCTTAAACTTGGTGAATTAGCAAATCTGAATCTTCAATAACCAACAACTCATGAAAATTTATGTCGATGGCTATCTTCAAACCAAGGATACAAGCTTCATATTCTGCCATGTTGTTCGTGCAATCTAATCAAAGTTTAGCCGCCATAAGATAGTGCTGACCAGTTTCTGACACTAAGACCGCTCCGATACCTTTCCCTTGGTGATTCGCCGCTCCATCAAAGAATACCATCCAACCAGGGTATAACTCAGAAATATCTTCACCCACAAATGCAACTTCTTCATCGGTAAAATAAGTCTTGAGCGGTTCGTACTCTTCATCAACTGGATTCTCCGCAAGATGATCAACTAAAGCTTGTGCTTTTATCACCTTCTGAGTCACATACATAATATCAAATTCACTCAAAAGCATTTACCATTTAGCCAACTTCCCGGTCGGCATTGCTTTCTGGAAAATATACTTCAACGGGTCCATCCTGGAAATGAGGTATGTGGTAGAAGAATGTCTCAACTTTTGAGCAATCCAAGTCAAAGCACAACATGTTCTCTCCAAAAGAGTGTAACGGGCTTCATATGGAGTGAATTTCTTGCTCAAGTAATAAATGACTCTCTTCTTCTTCCCAGTTTCATCATTTTGACCAAGCACGTATCCAAATGCATTATCTAAGACAGATAGATATAGCAGCAAAGGACTTTCTTCACAAGGAGGGACCAACACTGGTGGATTGGATAAATAATTCTTGATGGCATTAAAAGCAGTTTGACATTCTCCGGTCCACTTGGTCAGGGCATCTTTTTTCAACAACTTGAAGATTGGCTCACACACCACGGTGAACTGAGCTATAAATTGACTAATGTAGTTCAACCTTCCCAGAAAACTCATCACCTCTTTCTTGATCTTCGAAGGAGGCAACTCTTGAATCGCTTTGATCTTGGAAGGATCAAGTTCAATGCCTCTTTTGCTAACTATGAATCCCAACAACTTTTCGGCTGGCACTCTAAAACACATTTAGCGGGGTTTAGCTTCAAATCATATCGACGCAAGCAACCAAAGAACTTCCCCAAGTGAGTTAAGTGGTCCAAACTCTTGCGGGACTTGATTATGACATCATTTACACACACTTTGATCTCTTTATGAATCAAATCATGGAAGATAGTTGTCATGGCCCTCATATAAGTAGCACCAGCATTCTTGAGACCAAAAGGCATCACCCAATAATAGTATACACCCTAGGGTGTGATGAAAGCTGTATTTTCTGCATCTTCTTCATCTATCAGGATCTGGTGATAGCCCGCATAACAATCAACAAACAACTGCATCTCATGCTTAACAAGTTATCAATAAGAATATGAATGTTTGACAATGGAAAATTATCTTTTGGGCTAGCCTTGTTGAGGTCTTTATAGTCGACACAAATTCTGATCTTTCTGTCTTTCTTCGCAATCGAAACAACGTTGGCTAACCAAGTCAGATATTGCATCACTTTCACTACTTGAAACTCGATCTGTTTGGTAATCTCCTCTTTGATCTTTGAACTCAACTAAGGCTTGAACTTCCGAGTCTTTTGTTTAACTGGACTGAATTCTAGATTAATCGGCAACTTGTGGGACACCATATTCATACTCAGCCCCGACATATCTTTGTAAGACTAGGTGAATACATCAATATATTTTATAGGCAAACGGACCAGGTCCTTTCTTAGAGCTTCAGTCAGATAGACGCTGATTCTTACTTCTTTAACACATTTCTCATCTCCGAGATTTACAGTTTTGGTTTCCTCAAGATTGGGCTTGTGTTGATTCTCAAATTATCGAAACTCTTCAGCAACATGCTCAGGTACCTTATTTTCTTCTTTATATTCCTCACACACGTCATCACCTACCTCATTTCATTCTTTTGGTTCATGGCATGACATGACATTGGCAGGTTTTAAATTGATAAAATCATAAACAAACAAAATTAGGAAAGTAAAATATAAACAGATAAGTAAACAAACTTTCTATAAAATAGGCTTTCATTTAAATTGAAAAACAAGCACAAACTTTGGTCATGGCTAAGGGCCATTTTGCCTTTTTAAACATCAAAAGGGAATTTAAAATTTCAGACAAGTTAAAACAGCATAAAAGGTGGGTCTCGGGCCTCTTTCGGACTACCACCAATTTTAAAAACAAACAAAGACATATGTCTTTTCTAGCAAGCTACACGGGAAATTAGGAGCGGTGTGGAGGTCCAATTTTGCAATTGTTCCTCAGGTTCTGCATCACGAATGCTCGATGTCCCAGCCTCTTCTTTGATGACTGCATCAATCTCCTAAAAAAAGCCCCAGATTCCTTCCTTGATACTATCATCATGACATATACTCGCACCGGAAATAACTGGTACAAATGAGGAATTGGCCTGGCCAATGCTTAAACCACGCTCTTGATCTTCATCTTTGCTTCGTCATCTGTTGGGACATACCCCAAACCAAAATTTGCTCCTTTTGTGGGAATTTGGATAGGCTCGACAATTCCTTGAAAATGTTTTCCTAATTTGAAACCTGGTTCAAAACCACTCCGGGGCATAACAGTAGCAATCATCTTGTACATGGGAAGCATAGGGGGCTGTGGAACCAAGTCATCACCGGTGGCATTTACTAGCTCCACCGTGTAGAAATCACAACCTCGAGAGACATCATCAACGATCAGTGCATACCAGTTGGAATGTCTCCCTTCACTATAAATGACCAATTCCTAGTCCTTCCAAATGAATTTCATTAGTTGGTGAAGAGTAGAAGACACAGCCCCAGCCATATGGATAAATGATCTTTCCATAAGCAAATTGTAGCTGGTGTTGATATCCAACACCTGGAACTCCATATTAAAATCCTCAGGACCCACCTAAATATCCAAGTTTACCGCACTCAGTGTGTCTCTTTGCACTCTATCAAAAACTCTCACATTGACTTGATTTTGATGCAGCTTTCCCAAGTCGAATTTGAGCTGCCTCAGAGTCGAAAGTGGGCAAATATTGAGACCAGATCCGTCATCAACCAAGACACAGTTTATTATCTTGTCTCGACACATAGTGGTGACGTGCAGAGCTTTGTTGTGCATTCTGCCTTCAAAGGCCAGCTCTTCTTCACAAAAGCTGATTCGATGTCCTCGAATAACCTGGTTTACATGGCTGCTAGATTGTCGTTGTTGGTGCCTACGGGCACATAAGTGTCATCCAAAGCCCTCATCAGAGCCTGTCTATGCATTTGTGAACTCATCAACAAGGCCCATATAGAAATTTGAGCCGGCGTCTTCTCCAAATGCTTCACAATTGAATAATTTTTTGGCTGTATTTTTCTCCAGAATTCCTCGGCTTCAGCTTCACTAATTGGCCTTTTAGACTGCTCTTTCTTCTGCACCCCCTGGGATAACTCTTCTAGTGTGTAACACCTGTCGGATCGGGTCATACCCTAGGTAACAGCCATTTCAATCACAAACTTTGGTTAGTCAGGAGTTTCTCTTGGCACCAAGGCAACAACCTTCTCGGGTGTCAGAATCACAAAAAAAAATTTCTCTCTAATGCTCAACGAAGCCATAGCCCTTTCCAGATTATCAAGAGCGATCGAAACTACCGCCTTTGTTACGCACAAATCGTCATCTATCTCTATCATGTTGATAGTGACGCCTCCATGGTTTGGCAAAGGATTACTATTGACATTGGGCATGACTATCTGGAGAGAGATAATTTTTGGTCAATCAGGTCTTGGATCTTGTGCTTTAAGTTGATACAGTCCTCGGTATCATGCCCAACACTGTTGGAGTGATATGCGCACCTCTGATCAGGTCTGTAAAACTTTGAGCTAGTGTTAACTGGTTTGGGCTCCACTGGATGGATATATCCTGCCGCAGTTAATCGCTCAAACAACTTTGTTTGCCTTTCAATGAGCGGAATGAAGGTTCTAGCAGGCTTCTTCTCAAATCTAGGATGGGAGGGATCAAAATTGTCCTGTTGAGGAGGAGACATTTGTCGATAATTTGGAGCGTGTAGACGAGGGGCTTGATATTTGGGATATGAGTTAGTTTGGTAATTTGGCTATGGAGCTTGGTAGTTCGGAGGGGGGAGGGGTATTTGGCAAAGTGGAGCTAGGGTTTGGTACATTAGGGGAGGAGTTTGGTAATTTGCCTGAACGTTGGCACAGTTGGGGGCGACATTTTGGTAGTGATGAGGTGGACTTTGGTAAACTGGAGAGGGAGTTTGATAGATAAGAGGGGAAATTTGGTAGCTAGGAGGGGGAGTATTTTGATAACTGGAAGGAGGGGTATTTTGATAACTGGGGGGATGGATATTTTGGTATCGGTCTGTGCATGACAAGTCGAGTACGAATTATGTGAAGGTCGAGAACGACCTTGGTATGATGAGGATTTTCTTGGGATCTTCTTCCCTTCGTAGGACATAGAAGACACATCTTCTCTTTTCTTTTTCAACAACCCCGAGGATTTGGGTGAGGCAGCAACACAGGCGATCTTCCCAGTTCTTAATCCGTCTTCGATAGTCTCACCTACTTTGACTATCTCAGCAAACTTCCCTCCAAAGGGCAACATTATTCTATCATAATATTAGGGTTTTTGAACCCGCACAAATATTTTGATCATTTCTTTCTAAGACATAGGAGGCCGAACTCTAGTTGCCTCCTTTCTCCATTTGTATGCAAATTCTTTGTAACTTTCATTTGATTTTGGCTTCATTTTTTCTAAGGAATAACGATCTCCACGTTGTAGGCGAACCGTTCGATAAAGTTCTTAGCCAAAGCATTCCAGCTAGGCCACTTTCTTGTTTCATGAGATGTAAACCATTGCAGAGCCTGTCCACTCAGAGTTCGGCTAAAAAGCCGCATCAGTAAAGCTTCATCTCTTCCAACTCCCATGAGCTAGTCACAATAGGCCCTTAAGTGTACCAAGGGGTTTCCTATTCCTCTAAAAACGTTGAACTTTGGTACCTTGAACACTTCCGGGAGGTCCAGATTCAGATGAAAGCATAAGTCCTCATAACTCAAACCGGCGACTTCAGGAATACACTACAACTCTTTCATGGCTTTTCGAATCTCTTCCTTCATATCCAGCTTGGCGGCCTCTTCTTTTGACCTCCACTCTCTCTCTCGCTCCTCATAATAGTCGAGCTCAGAACCATTGGCGTTATGCTCAATGGGGACCGGGATTTGGAAAGTGGTTTTTTAGGGTAGTGACGGAGCAATGGAGGGACTTTGGGCATTTTGAGTGGCTTGGTAATTTTGAGGGAAAGTTTGGGGGTTGGTATGTTGATTTTGGTGATGGAGGGAAGTTTGTAGGTTGTTAACGTTTAGGTTTTAAGAGGGTGGACCAGTTTGGAGGTTGGCATTTTGGGGAGGAAGTGGCAATTGGAGGCTGGTATTTTGAGGAGGGGGCGGTGTCTGATAAGAGGCGGAGGCATAATGGGGATTTTGGGTAGTTAGGTCGATGATTGAGGGGTTATGAGCAGGACTGGAGGGTGGGTTTTAAGCATGTTCTGCACTTGAAGAAGGACAGTAAAGTGGAGGCCTTCCATCTGCTGAAGCATTGAAAGCAAAAGCTGGATTAGGCAACTTTTGTCTTCTCTACATTTCGACCCGCATCTCAGCAATCTGTTGCATCAGCTACACAATTAACTCGTTCTGATCGGCGACGACGGGCTGAGCCACTACAACATCTGTTAAGCTGGTATCCTCAATGTTATCGCCCATTGTTGACTTGCCCTTCCAAGAACTTTGATTGGGGAAGGAATCTGTAGGCCCTTTTGATATTGTAAAATAGGGGTGTTCAACCAGCTTATCAACACAGATCAGTTCTAACTACCTGTTAAGGAAAACAACTCAAAGAAAAATCTGTTAGTTTTGATTCAAGACAAATAATGCAAAATATCACATAGAGGGCATATAAACACATAAGAGTTGCTTTGTTTAAGAACATGTTAACCCACGAATAACGGGGATTGATTTGTGAAAAAGCAAGAATTTGCTCATTTTTTTTTTGGGGCTATTGACTCAGAAAGGTTAAATTGTGCTGAGCTAAGGTCTCCTCGCTGCATCTTCTGGCATATGTTGATCTGAACTTAACATTTCCTTGTAGGATGAAGGGGGAAAAAGAAAATTTTTAAAAGATAGGGGCCAGGCCTTGAAGGCTGCCTACGTATCTCGCAAGGAGAATTCAAGCCCTACATAGTTCAAATACAAGAGGAAATTCTCATTTTCATTAATTCATTCATGGTGATTACAAGGAAAGTGAAAAACAAACAATAAAGCTCCTAAAAGATAAAATGTGCCTCCATCCAAGCCATTCTGATTGTCGCATTAATTACGGGGGATAAATTCATATGCTCCGAGGGCAATTTTCTCATTCCCTTCTTTCTACTGTCCCTGGAAAGAAGGCTTATAGACAATTTCCTCCCCAGTATCTTCTTCAATAGCTCCAGGGTGAGTGTTTTCGGGGCCACTATTGGCTTCTTGATTGAAAAAAGAGCATTTTTTATGTATTTTTTGCAGCCTCATGGTTATATCTTTGTTGAAGACATCTTGTTCCTTCTGCATAGCGGCCGTCTCTTCATTCATGATAGCATATCTTGCAATCTTAGCCGCTAACTCTGCGTCCAATGCCACATTTGTTGCTTATGCGACCGCGGTGGCGAACTCCACTTCTATTCTCCTTTCTCTGGTTTCTTGGATCTCTTGTTTGAGCCTGTTCAATTTCATCCTCAAATCTTCCTCAGTTAGTTCCATCTCAATATTTTTTTCCTTTTTCATCTTAGCGACAATTTCACTTTTCCTGAAGTGACAAAGTAATGTTTTAGGATTTGGTAGGGAGATTTTATTTTTGGCTGAGAAACTCAAGACTCGAGAATTTTTTGTTGGACATTCTGGGGTAGTGACTGATATTCAGTATCGTAGAGACTTTTTTGGAAAAATTTTTAAAAGGAGTGGGCTAAAAATGTCTTCATTCAAAGCAACGTACCACATAAGCAGTTAAAGCAAACAAACGGCTAACGCGCGTCCTAAACAAGTAGGGAGCCCTTTTGAGCCAAGGGTAAGCCTAGCGTATTTGAAAGATGAATGTGTAGAGTTGGACCATTTTATTACCCCAAAGCAAATTTCGCATATAAAAATGATGTTCAAAAGGCAAAAATAAACAAGAAACACAAAAGGAAAGGCTCATGCAGGGGCCATTTGAAAAGAGTACCAAAATATAAGAAAATCAAGCCCTCATAGGGACAAATAACAACAATTACATATAGAAAAATCCATGCAGGGGCGAAGTCCACTAAGATGTCCCGATGGCTCTGTTTCTGATCTGCTCCTCTTGTTCTGTGCCATGAGATGCTGAAGCCTGTATTGAATCATTAGCAAGTATCCTTCGCTCCGGTGGCCTTTCTCTTCCCAGTCTTTTAGACACATCCCACTTTTCTTATCTCCAATCTATAAATTCTTAAGCTTTCTAATTCTTGAGTTACTCTCTCGAGGGCATATCTATCCTCCTCTTGCTTTCGAAGGAATTCATTGTGCATTTCCTGAGCTTCCTTTTTCACCTCTCTTAATTCTATCAAAGCTTTGGACTCTTTGTCTTCCACACTGTGATAAATATTTGGAACTGGGAAGGAGATACCTTGTATATTGTCTTTCAACCATGTTTTGTAGGTTTCATCGTACCCGGCATTAAACCAGTCCACGACAATGGTTTTTTCATCCATTTGTACAGTTTTTTTCCATTCTCTCAGCATTTCTGAAGCCTCATACACTTTATCATCCTCGATGTCGAACACATAGATACGATAGTATGCATTTGGAGGGGTAGTTTGTATTCTTTCGAACTGCCTCAAGACCCGAATTGGTGCGTAGGGGAAGATACCCCGAATACCTGGTAGAGGAAGTATGAGTTATTTGTGGCCCCGTACTATGAAATCTTTTGAGATGAAGCGATCGAACATCCACTGAATGTCATCTTCTCTCAGCTCGGAGAAAATCTGAGCCCATCTTCTTCTAGTCTTCCTATTTTCTAAATCTGCCCAAAACAGCACATCATTCAAACCCTTAAGAGAATTATTATCATCGAGGGTATGTAGCTGTTGAGTCCCACGTCCCTTCACTAAGTGGTTCAATATCCACCATTGGAGGAGGAGATTACAGCCCTGAAAGTATTGATGTCCTTCCTTACATCTTCCTAAAGCATGATACATGTTAGACAGGATGACAGGCGCGATGGGATAATACTTCACTTGAACTTGGTTCAAATGCTCGTGGCAGAGAGTGTGTGAAAGCAATATTACCCGAGTGTTGATTCTGAGGCTCGGGCCTTGGGGAAAAACCATAGTACCTAATAGCGCGACGGCAAATGCCAAAGGTCTGATCTGTCCCATTCTCTGAAGGTAACCCTGAACTCTAGGTTGTAATTTGCGCAAAAGCTTGCATACCCAAATCTAACATAGAGATCCATAAAAGAAATGTTAGAACCCTGGGCCTAGTAAGCGTAGTCCTTTCTTAACCCGAGCCAATTTATAATATCCTCGAGAGTAGGCTTGTTAGGGATTAAGATGTTTTCCTGTTACCTTTCTTTCAAGCCCTATGCTGACTGTTTCTATTTCGTCCCAAATTTTCTCAATTGTCGGGGTGAATTCCATGGTTCCGAAACAAAATACCATTCTCTCGTTGTCCCAATAATCCGTGAGGACTTCAACCAGCTGGGGGCACCCAACCATGTTAATGAGTTATGTTAGGGCCTGTACATATTTGTTGAGGTCCCTTTTGTGAAATGCATAGAGGTTGTTGTGCCACATCTTGAGCAGAACTGGGGCTTCCACTACCATGTCAAACTTAGGAAATCGATCCATACCTACAAAATAAAGCACGGTTAAGATTCCCTCCCCCAAATAAGCAACAAATAGGCTTCCACACATACATCTTTCAAATGTCAAATAATACGATATGTCGTTAAGTCGTGGACCTTGGACATGTTTTTTGGCGGTTTTACTAATGGACTTAATACGTCTTGGGTATTAAGACATCTTAGGCTAATGCTTAGATTTGGATTTGGTTTTGCTCTATTCTAGGTTGACTAGAATTGGTTTAGAAATGACGGTTACCTGAATTGGACAAACAACGGGGTAAAGATTAATAAACAACATTGGATGACCATAAGCCAACTATTCGTTCATCACTTCCAAAGAATTCAACTTGTGTTTTTCTGAAGGACAGCTGTGGTAAGCCACGTAATCGTCTTTTTTCCTAATGTAATTTATTTGCCGTTTGGCAGAATCGGATGCCATAAATGTTACAATTAGTATAAGATACGATAAATTAAACAAGTAAGCAGTTACACATATAGTCAAATAATTAATCTTAAGGTTAAAACTATTTAAATTCCCAGCAGAATCGTCATTCTATTTTATTAAGAAAAATATATGGTTGGATTGATTTTGAGTCGCCACTTAATTTTTTTTTAAAAAAATCAAGTAAAAACTATTGTTTTCAAAAAGACTAAAACAGAAAATCTAATGAAAACTTAAAAGGGTTTCGGGGTTCTTATTAGCATTTCGAGAAGGGTTTGAAAGCACCCAAAATGCCCGCTAACATGCGGTTATCCGAAAATTAATTATTTTGCTAAAAATTTGAATAGAATGATTGAACTATTTTATAGTTGAGACGGTTTAAAAAGTGGAATGGGAAAATATTGACCTACGATCTAAATGAGATACTTCTCAAAATTTATTAAAATTTATTCTTTTAAATCTTTTTAAATATGATCGATTTAGTTGAATGGTTAAAACAAAATGAGCGTCTTTCGGAGATTTGAACTTTTCGACCCTAAGATTAAAGACAAATACTAACAAGAGAAACAAACACAGTAAAGTAAAGAGAGAAAGAGGGTTGGGCCCAAATCTGGTTTCTATCCGCCTGGACCAATATTTGAGCCCATTTTCATTTTGGGCCTTCCGCCCATTTGAGTTACACCTATCCTAAACTAACACAAAGTAAGCATTCTTTCTTTTGGGCCTTAGGCCTAATTTTCCACCTACCCTAAGAACTAGCGAAATAATAGCAAAATTTAATGACAAGGGCTTAGGCCCAAAATAACAAAAATACAACAAAGATGAAAGGTGGGCCTTTGGCCTAATCTTTTCAACTCTCGATCTGCTCCGTATTTTTAACCCCAGGGCCTGTACGCCAATTTTTGATGGATGGTTGACTCGGTAAAGGAACTTGAGCCTTTATGGCTCTCTCAAATATGCAAGGGAACGGATTGAGTTCAAGGCAAACTCAGACAGATTTTACACGCAACAAGAGAGGAAAGAAAATTAGCGTTCGAAAATAATAGAGTAATAATGTATTCAAGACATATTATTAGAGCAACCCCTAAACTAATATAAGGAAAATAACTCGATTGAACTAAACGGTATAGATCTGGATAAGGAAATACAAATTCCAAAGATATTAAAGACCCAAGTCACGCTAATGATAAGATAATAACTACTTATGCCCCGTTTTAACACCTAGAATCCACAACAACATATATACTAACCAACAACTTAATAAATAAATGCATGCTAATAAATGACGCTAACAATTAAAGCAAAACATGCAAAATATTCAATCACAACACCATAGTTGGACAGAGACAAACTTTGAAATGAAATATCTACTTTAAGTGACTATGCTACATCAGGAAAAACGGCATAACCACACTAAACACAAAAAGTCAGATA
Source organism: Solanum bulbocastanum (assembly GCA_037074985.1). Taxonomy (NCBI): domain Eukaryota; kingdom Viridiplantae; phylum Streptophyta; class Magnoliopsida; order Solanales; family Solanaceae; genus Solanum; species Solanum bulbocastanum. The sequence goes on from CM073601.1 coordinate 37,892,095, forward strand.
TACTTCTTAGAAACAAAGGAACTAAAACAGGGGGAAAGATATACAATGATTAAACAGAGGAAGGAACCCAACATGGTACAAGACTAATTCATGTAATGTGAGGAAATCGATAACACATTAAGTAGCAAAACTGAAGAGTAGAATAAGAACCAGAAATAAATTGCCAATAGGGAAGGAGAACGAGACCCTGCACTTCACATTAACTCAACTATCCATAAATGATAACTTTAGACGTCATTTCAGCAAGACATCAATACTCAAAAAGATACAAAAAAATAACTCAAACAACCTATGAGTGAGCTAAAAAGTTGAATATAAGGAACGAGAAATCGACGCAAGTTTCATCAAGGAAAACAACCATGCTAACAAAGAAAGCCGCTAACAGTAGTTAGAGAGAAAACTCAGCAAAATTAAGATTACTCCACTAGTATTCAATTTATACTCACCACTATGTCAGGAACCAATAACATTTTATCCACAGAGCTAGTCAAACTAGTTGGGCAGGAAACAGAATAAGCACATATCATTCAAAAGTAAAATGATCAATGAGACAAAGATGTTACCTTTCTTAGGGCAACAACTGGAACAAAACGAGCAAAGAGACAGCAGAAAATTCCCACACCAATTTATACTTGGATAGCCTGCTCAAAATCTCGAATCAACTCCCAAAAGACTCTCCTCAGAGCTTAGAAACAAAAATCATATTCAAATTTCTTTAAATATAAAAATCGATTGTTCAAGAAAGGTTTTTTCCTTCTTTTTTCTTTAAAGTTTCTTTTAAGGAAGAAGGGGGTATTATATAAAAGAAATAACTAGGGTTTTCTTCTGGGGTGAAAGGGGCTGGGAAGAAACAATAGGTATAGGGTCCATTCAAAATTCAAATGCCATAAATTTCTTTCACCATTAAAGGGAGGCATACTTTTTCTGAAGGTTCAAACTATTTCGAAAGAGGAAAGGAGGATGGACGCTTCAGATCGATCGACTCGTCCTTGGAATGCTACGCGGCATGATCTCACGGCCACAAGGACAATTTTCGCGTGCTGGAAAGTGCTTTTTGCTGCTGTTGTAGCGAGGAAGACGCTGGGAGAAGACAATAAAGGCGCCTGGAGTGTACGCCCCTAAGATCAGCTCCCACGCCGTTTGGAATCGCTGTTGTATTTTGTTGTTAGTGTTTGGAAATTGTTGTGTGTTGTTCACGTGTTGCTAGAATTGTGTATTTTGAAGCTGTAGTTTCTGGGTTTCGCGTCTGGTCACACAAGGAAGAAGAAAAATGAGGTGGCGTCAGGTCGACTTGGTGGAATTGGGTTGTTGGTCGGTGAAATTTGTAAAATTGGGTTGGCTGGGTCGTTTGGGTATGTTTTGGTATTGCTGATGTACAATTGTAATGTATGTGGGTATTGTATTGTTGTATGTATAGAATGGGCTGATAATTGTTGAAATCTTGGCTGCTGGGTTACTTTCTTGGAATGGGTTGGTTTAGTTGAAAGAATGGGCTGGAAAATATTAGTGTTGTCGGCCCAAGTTGGTCTCAAAGATGGAGTTTAAAGTGAGGTAGCCAAATGAATTAATAATTGGCCAATTGTGGTTACAAAATTAACCAAATTGAATTTAATTTATAAATCCAGCTAAATCTGAATGAGATGAATTTAAACAAGATTAATTAACAAGCTTCATAAATTTAACAACATAAAATAATTAATTTAATCAAACTAATTAATTCAAAAATGTTAACTATAATTTAAGCTAAACTAATTAGCAAAATATTTATGTAAAAGTAAAATCTTTTCGACACGATTTTCGAATATTCATATTTATTATTTAGAAATCATAAAATGACTAAAATTACCTAGAAATAACTTGCAATATATTTGAATTTTTATTAAAATTAATTATTCCAAATTTTTTGAAACTAATGAAGCTCGAAAATTAATTCCTATCGTGGATGTCCAAAATTGGGTGTCAACACAAACTACTCCCAAAATCTCTAATTCAAACTAGCTAGTCCTAAAATCCAAATTCAAAAACTACTCCTAAAATACCCTGATTCAAACTAGTCATAAAATAACATAATTCAAACTAATCCTAAAATTACACAAATTCACTCACTAACTAATAATCCCTAATTCAAACTAACAATCAATAGACACAAATTCAATAAACTAATTACAATTAAATAGCTAACAAAATCTAAATATAGCTCGATTTGAAATTTTTTTTTGATGAATTATTAAACCCTAACCTTTGAGGAGAGGGAGAGATTGAAGAGAGAGGAGAAGCAGGCGGGGGCGGCTGGTCCGGCAACAACGGAGACGGCAACTACAGCTTGCAGTGGCTCTAGCTGTAGCAACGACACAGTGGCGGCGGTGAGGAGTGGAGAGAAGGAGGAGAGATTGGAGAGTTTTTAGAAATGGGGAAATGTGGGAAAATCGCATCTGTGTTTTAGATATTTAATGAAAAGCGACGGACAGTGTCTCTATGTCCATCGCTTTTTTTTAAAAATAGTTGACCAACATTTTGACAAAAAAGCGACGGACTAAGAGACACTATCAGTTGCTTTTATAAAATAGTTGACAAAGTATTTTGACCAAGAAGCGATGGACATAAACATGCTGTCTGTCGCTATAATAAAAAAATATATCTTAAAATAGATTAAAAGTGACGGTCAGCATGGTTAATATTTTAATTTATATATAATTATTTTAATAAAAGAGACGGACGGCGTCGCTATATATATTAAATAAATAATTATTAATTATATATATATTTGGCGCAAAAATTCGCTAAAAAAAGTGACAGACTAAGAGATGCTGTCCGTCGCTTTTTGTCAAATAATTTAAAAAATAATTATTTTTATTAAAAAGTGACGGATAGTGTGGCAAAAAGCGTCATTTTTTTTAGCGATGCCATCGTTCGCTTTTCAGTCAGTCATTTTTTAGCAGTGTATTGAGATCACTTCATCCACTCCTCTGCTTATGAGTGAGACCTCCTTGCTTTCGGCATACTCCAGTTTTATGAGTTGTTAGTAGTAGATCTTTTGAGGAGTCGTAGGTCTTGTCCCGACACTCATCTTTGTATAGTAGAGGCTTCATAAATAGACAGTTTTGGAAAGTCTTTCAGTTTCAGATGTTTTATTTAAAACTTATGTTTCATACTTAGTATATTCAGTTCCATTTTGAGATTTAGTAAATTGTTTTTAAACGTTTCTTTCAATTTAATGCTTACGTATGCTTGAGTTAGTCTTCCGCTTGTAGTCAACTAGGATGAGTGTTCGCTTGGGGACCATTAATGATTCTCGAGTGCCGGCAATGTCCAGGATGTAGGCTCGGGTCGTGACAATATATTAGTAGTCCCATCTTAATGATCATGTACAAAGTTTAAGATGTCAAACTCAAATGGTATATTTTTTGTATATCACAGAATTAGATGGATTTATAACTATTTATTGAACAAGATACGATTAGTTATGTGCAGAAATAATGAAAGAAACAAACGATGGTACAAAAATAACAAGTACTTGTATACTTATACTTAGTAAGAAGTAGTAGTGTTGTTCAAATATTTCTTTTTGTACGGATATCAGAAATAGGGTTAACGTTTTTAAAGCATCAATCTTCATCTCTAATATTTATGTAACTATAATTTCAAAAAGATAATTGATAGATTGAGTTACAACATTAAACATGTATTTTCTAAATTAATAAAATTATGTCTTACTAGAAAAGTTGATTGTTATCACCATAACAAGCTCTATACGTAAAGAAACCAAAAGCTATTAATAAAATAATTTATTTTCCTATTCAAATGATCAACATGATTTCCAATTATTTAGAGTAACTCGATCCACCAACTTGTAAGTTATATTCATCCTCATCATCTTACTTTATTGCTTAGTTTATTAGCATGTGTTTTATACGTGTAACTCATTTTATAGTTAAAAACTTGTTATCTAACCAAAATTTATTTTCATCTAAAAAGATTAAACACACATAAATTTGGCAACATTACTGAGCTTTATGACCTCCAAAGTATGATATTTTTTTCACTAATCTTTTTAATTATAAAAAAATCTTTTACTTTTTTGTGAAATCTCCTTAAAGTAGAATTAACCCCTCCACATTTTTAAAAAGTTAAGTTTTAGCTTCGAATACTCATGTAATCACGCATTTAAACACTTTAATTTGAGTACAACTCATTCAAGTTTACGTAAAAAGGTACTGTTGAAAACTATTGAATGTCCATTACAGGAGAAAGTTAATATGGGTACTTGGATTATTCAAGTTGTCGTTTGTTCAAATAGACGATGTGGAGAAGTTTCAATCTAAACATAATTAACCTCACAAAAACTAAAATTAGTAATGTTTTTGTAGATTTGAATTTTGATGGTGGTATTAAATCCTTTTTGGATTTCACTTCACTGAATTCATATCTATAAAAGGAAAATTGATTTACCTGAGGTTTCTTTTGCATAATCCCGGTTCTAAGCTCAAGAAGATCGATCTTTGCGGGGAACATTCATGGACAATAATATGTGCAAGAAAGTTAGCTCATAAGAATAGATCTAAATATTTCAAAAGAGTGAAGATGAAATCTTAGGAAGAACAAAAATACTTGGCTTGGAAGATGAAGTTGAAAAAATATCATGCAGGGCATTTCCCACCTCGCCTTTGATCTTTCCCTTGCCGTGTAGGTAAAGCTAGAAGAGCATCACTGGCCCGACAGCTGACAAGCAAACCTTCCATTCTTATGTTTACATCACTTCTCTCTTTCTCGAGCTTTCTACAAAAAAAGCGATGCAAGAACGTATTCTTTTATCTAAGCTTCTTCCTTGTGCATTAGCTCCCCCCATCGTAGATGGTTCAGCCACACTCGGTGCCACGAAATGATTGACGCAAAAAAATAAGACGCGAAACTTATAAAGTCGTAGCCTTCTAAGACTTTCTTCTCCAACTCACTCAATCGATAGGTTGAGGCAATCAACTGGAAATCGACCAAAAGGACCTGTCAAGCCTTAGAAGTCAAAGCATGCATCACATATCATCATGCATAGCTTATTAGCTGTAGTAGCTGTAACAAGTCTATTTGTTAATTTTCATCAATAGCAAAGAAGTTGAGAACATTTTGAGCTAAAGAGAAGAGGAGAAATCTATTTTTCTTATTATCAATCAATGCCCAATGCATGTCTACTTATACAGCTGTTTCCACATTACAATTAGTTACAAACTGAAATTAGTTACAACTGATTTTGTCATTTAGCTGACTAACTATTCAATTAGTAACTAACTAACTGATTTAAAGAATGACTAAGATTTAATACTCCCCCTCAAGCTAGGATGGAAAACATCAAGAACTCCTAGCTTGGACAAAAGAAAATGATGTTGTGTTGTTCCCAGACTCTTTGTAAGCAGATCTGCCAGCTGAGATTTAGTTCCAACAAATTCTGGTTTGATTAGGCCATCTTTGAGCTTCTCTCTCACAAAATGACAATCAATTTCAATATGCTTAGTCCTTTCATGGAAGATTGGATTTGAAGCAATTTGCATCGCTGCTTTGTTATCACAAAACAGACTAACTGGAGTAGTAACATGTATTTTCAAATCTTTCAGTAACCCAACTAACCAGATAATTTCTGATACTGCCCCTGCCATACTTCTGTACTCAGCCTCAGCTGAACTCCTACTCACTGTATGTTGTTTCTTTGATTTCCAAGAAATCATAGACTCACCAAGCATAATAACATATCCTGTTACTGACCTCCTAGTATTAGGGCATGCAGCCCAATCTGAATCACAGAAAGCTGTCAAGCTTGTAATTGAACCCTTCTTCAACAATATTCCTTGTCCAGGTGATCCCTTCAGGTATCGAAGGACTCGTAATGCTGCATCCCAATGTGACTTCTTGGGATGTTGCATAAATTGACTTAATACCTGTACTGCAAAACAAATATCTGGTCTGGTGATTGTTAAGTAAATCAGCTTTCCTATCAACTGCTGATAGCTATGTACATCAGTTAGTACATGGTCATCTTTATTTCCAACTATTGAGTCATACTCTATTGTGGTAAGCTTTGTGTTCATCTCCATAGGAGTAGAAACTGGCTTAGCACCACCTAACCCCACTGTGGACAACAACTCCAAAGTATACTTTCTCTGATTGAGTAATATTCCCCTGTCTGATCTCAATATCTCAATTCCTAGAAAGTATCTAAGTTGCCCCAAGTCTTTCACTTTAAATTTGTTGTGTAAAGTCTTCTGAGCATCCTCAATCAAGTTTTGACTGTTTCCTGTGATTAACAAGTCATCAACATATACAAGGATCATCACTATGTCATCTCCTAACTGTTTTGTGAACAAGGAATGATCATGTGAACTCTGAACATATCCTGCTTCTAATAAAGCAGTAGACAGCTTAATATTCCATTGTCTAGAGGCCTGCTTCAATCCATATAAAGACTTAGTAAGTTTGCATAATTTAGTCTCCCCCTGTCTGTGAAAACCTTGTGGCAAAGCCATATAAACTTCTTCATATAAATCACCTTGCAGAAAGGCATTATTAACATCCATCTGAATGAGAGGCCAATCTTTGGAGGCTGCAATTGTAATGAGAGTTCTCACTGTTACCATTTTGGCAACGGGTGAAAAAGTTTCATGATAGTCCAACCCCTCCTTTTGATTATACCCCTTAGCTACCAATCTTGCCTTATACTTGTCTATAGACCCATCAGCATTGTGTTTGATCTTGAATACCCATTTAGAACCAATTGTTTGTTTTCCCGGAGGCAAATTTACTATATCCCAGGTATGATTACTCTCTAGAGCAGCAATTTCATCAGTCATAGCTGTTACCCACCTGTCATCTAAAGATGCTTCCTTGAATGATTTAGGTTCAACTGGTTGAGAAAAAACACCTAAATAGGCTTGGTAAGGTGCTGACAAATGAGAATATTGGAGGTAGTTTGAGATAGGATATGTACAATTGGCAGATTTCTTTGGGTTAGTAATGTAGTCATCAAGCCAACTAGGTGGTTTGATATTTCTGGAAGGTCTCATTTGTGTTTGTGGAATACTTACAGGTTGAGTAGCTGATGATGGAATATCCTCTGTGATTACAGTGACAACATCAGGAACTGTATCAACTTCAAGTGATTCAGTACCATACACAGATGGTTCAATCACTGTTGTATCTAACATAACAGGCACCACATCTTCATTGGAATATGCAGAACTCAATTCTGAGCTATTTAATTCAAACATATCTGACTCAGGAGACAAAATATCTGTATGATAAGGAAAAATATTCTCTCTGAAGACTACATCTCTGCTCACAAAGAAAATCTTTTCAGTAAAATCATACAATCTATAGCCCTCTTGTACTTCAGAATATCCTAGAAATACTGACTTTCTAGCTCTAGTGGCAAATTTATCTCCTTTAGGTAATTTAGTTGCATAACATAGGCAACCAAACACTCTTAAATGATCAAGATCAGGTGTTTTCTGATGCAGCATCTCATAAGGTGATTTCCCTCCCAGCACTTCAGTAGGTAACTTATTTATCAAGTACACAGCAGTCCTAACACACTCACCCCAAAAATGAATAGGAAGAGAACTTTGAAACTTTAAAGCTCTTGCAACTTCCAAGATATGTCTATGTTTCCTTTCTACTGTACCATTCTGTTGTAGGGTATAAACACAACTACTTTGATGTATAATACCACATGAAGCAAGTAAATCAACAATGGATGAATTGAAAAATTCAGTACCATTATCAGACCTTAAAGTTTTCACAGACAAGCCAAACTGATTTTTTATTAAAGCAATGAAATCTTTAAGTACTACAATGACTTCACTCTTGGAATGAATGAGACATAACCATGTGTACCTGCTATAGTCATCTACTATAGTAACAAAATAATATTTCTTGTCAAAAGTAGGCTTTCTATATGGTCCCCAAACATCCACATGAACCAATTCAAAAACTCCAAATGTTTTGCTTGTACTAACAGGAAATTTCAATCTACATTGCTTTGCTAAAGGGCATATCTCACAGTTATGTTGCACCTCTTTATTTGATAGATGTTTCAAAGATTGAATATGTTTTAGCACTCCAATTGAAGCATGTCCTAGTCTTAAATGCCACAGCTTTGTATCTCCATTCTTCTTGTCAACAGTCACAGCATGTACTATTGGCCTTAGTTGATTCTCTAGTATGTATAGTCCTTCCTTTTCTTTACCAATCCCCAATACCTTGCCATTGTAAAGTCCCTGAAATATACAATAGTCAGGATAGAAAGAAACTGAACAAGAAAGTTCCCTGGTTAGCTTTGCAACTGATAACAAGCTAAATTTGAAATCTGGCACATGCAACACATTCTTAAGTTCTTCCCCTTCTAAAATCTTCACAACTCCAATACTCTTGATATCACACCTCTTCCCTGTTAGGACTTGAACTCCAACACTGTTATGTGTTCCTTTATTATCAATTAATAATTCCTCATTAGGTGTAATATGATGTGTAGCTCCACTATCAATTATCCACTCATAAACTGTATCTGTTTTGAAATCTAAAGAATCCATACCTGACATGTTAGCAACACATCCTGATATACCTGCTCGATCCATTTTTGTTCCCAAATCTTCATATTGGGATGATGATATCTGATTTTCAGGAATCTTTCCTCTGTTTGTGAGATCATCAGTATTCCTACTTAAGTGTGCATTTGGCATGAAATCTGGCTTAAAACCATCAAATCCTTTTCTTTTGCTTTGAAAATCTGGTGGATATCCAACCAGCCTATAACAGTCACTCTTGAAATGGCCTTTAAAACCACAATGATCACAAATTGTTCCTGGTGGTACAAACTTCTTTGGTTTTGGTCTATATCCTTGAGGTTTCCCTGCTAAAAGTGTTAATGGATCCCTACTTTTATCCAAAACACCTAAAACTCTCTGACTTTCTTCTTGTGCTGCAACTGCATATGCTTCATTCACTGTCACTACAGGTTTCCTAGCTAGAATGCTACTCCGGATATGTCCAAAACTCTCATTTAAACCCATTAAGAATTGCAACAATTTCTGAGATCTTAAATGCTCCATATATGAAGCTGAGTCCGCACATGTACAACCAGGTGATGGAATCATTACTTCTAATTCAGCCCATAAATCTCGTAATTTCGAGTAGTAGGAAGTCACAGAATCAGTACCTTGTTTAAGAGCTGCAATTTCTGACCACAAATGGTAAATTCTAGTCAGATCTGATCTATCAAATCTCTCCTTAAAATCTTCCCAAACTCTCTTCGCATTTGAAGCATATATTATCCCTGGCAGCAATTCACTTGAAACTGTGCTGGCAATCCATGATAATACTATTGCATTGCACTTCTCCCACTGCTCCTCTAATCCTCCTTTATAATTCACCTTCATACAAGATCCATCAATGAATCCAAGTTTTCCTTTACCTCTGAGTGCCAATTTCATCGATCTGCTCCACAATGCGTAATTTTCTGGCCCTGTTAATTTGATTGGAACCAGAACTATTCCAGGCGCATCCGAAGGTTGAAGATAGAGCGGATGATTGTGATTTAGAGTTGTAATTTCATTCATACCCATTGTTGTACCTAGATCTGTAACTTCACCTGTCACCATTGATGCTTATTTCAATGGCTTCTGCTACAGCAGCTTCTTCCACCGTTGTGTTCTTCTCTTCCACACTAATCTGTCCCTTCTGATCAATGCTCTGATACCATGTTAATTTTCATCAATAGCAAAGAAGTTGAGAACATTTTGAGCTAAAGAGAAGAGGAGAAATCTATTTTTCTTATTATCAATCAATGCCCAATGCATGTCTACTTATACAGCTGTTTCCACATTACAATTAGTTACAAACTGAAATTAGTTACAACTGATTTTGTCATTTAGCTGACTAACTATTCAATTAGTAACTAACTAACTGATTTAAAGAATGACTAAGATTTAATACTATTAGAAAGTCGAATTAGCCACTTTTACACGAATTTTCAAGTGGATGAAATCGGTCGAGTGGTCTCAGTTGGGGATGGGATTGCACGTGTGGAGCTTAACGACTTATTTGATGTGAATTCTTTGTTCATGCGTTGTAGAAGAACTTTATAGAAGAGTCAGATTAGCTGAAGATGACGCCATCGAAAAGTGTTTCTGCTCTTCATCTTCCCATTTCTAGATATTTCCTTTTCCCTTTAGCTTTATTTTTTTATTTTTTGTATTATTTCTAGTACGTCTTTACTTGTCTTGTTGAATTAACTAGCCTTTGACCAAAAAAAAAAAAAGAATTATTTTTAAGCACGTGTATTGCACATATAATCTATTTACTATTAAAAAGTTTGTCATCAAACAAAAATAAAAATTTCACTTAAAATATAAGTAAAATAAATTAAAAATTATTGTTGTTTCTTATTTTATATGCCTCTGATGAATGATGTCGTAAGGATTGGTTTTAACTGAATTGCTTTTTTTACTTTTGCGAGTTCTTTCTTCAAATGAGTTTTTCCCCTCAACAGTCAACATTACGTATTCATCTTTATTTTCTAATATTTATATTAATATTTTTAAGGAATAATTTATTTAGAAAATAGTGATCGATTAATTTCTTGCATATCCAAAATTTATCAACGGTTGGAAGTATATTAATAAACTATGAAAATTAATAAGATTGCGACTTACCTAAAAAGTTGACCTACAATGAACATCATTATCGCTATAACTATAATCTTCAGAAGAAAAGTTATATATTTTTTCTTCTTTTAATTAAATGACAATAAATCGATATAGTAATACTATATAGATTAATCGTATTCACTTATTCAGGTATAACTTGAACCTCCAACTTGTAATTAAGTTGAAGTTACTTGGAACTGTTTATTTTTAAATTATATATCATTCTCACATTATTGAATCAATTAATCTTTGGACATGATTGTTTCACATTAGCCACTTCACGTAAAAAAAAATAACCCCCAAACTCATTATCTTGTCTTGTGAGATGAGAACAATTTTATTGTTGATGTTGCAATTTTTAACTAATTAACAACCTCTGTTATATATATATATATATATATATATATATATATATATATATATATATATATATATATATATATATATATATATTAGTCGTACTTGTTCCATCTCCATCGTTCTTCAAGTTTGTTATATAGATTTGCATGTGTACTTTTTGTGCTCATTTCTACATGAAATTGGAGACATCGAGCTAACAATAGATCAATCACAAGCTGAGCTAGCTATTGGAAGGAGCTCATAAGCACTAGGTGGCTGCTAGTGCTAGCTATTGTAGAGCTCCTTCCTGCTCTTAAAGGAGAATGTCAAAAGGGTTGTATTTTATTGTTACAAGTGCTCTCTAAAAAATGGCTAATTTAATAAATAAAATATTTTTTTAATAACCAAATTCTAATATTAAATAAATCAAAATATCAATACATGAGAATCTCTCAATACATCGACATTTAGATATCATTCATTGAAGATCATAGAAATATGCATCGATATTAAATATGTGTAATTTAACTCATTTCTAATGACAAATTTATTTTATCATGATAACAATTTTTTTAATATTAAATAAATTAAATGTGCAACACTCGTGTTCTTAGTCATATTATGGCATCCATCGTAATATATAGCATGAACTTTCTTAGTTTAATTTGTTTTCTTAACGGAGATTTATGTTTATCTAGTTCTAAATTTACCCATAGTGTATTTAGTTTGAAGTCAACTGACAAGTAGTTAGTATTTCTAATACTTACTACTCCTGTACTAATTTTTGTTACTCAATTTTTTTAATTCATAGAAAAAAGAATATTATTTTCTTATAATTAAAAATAACTTAATATTAAAATTCCCCCTTTTCTAATGATCAAAGAGTATTTAGTTTGGACTATAAATTTCAAATATTTTTTCTATTTTTTTTTTTTATGTCAAATCAAATCCTACATATAAATTGATATGGTAAAATAAAAATTTAGGTTCTAATGTTATGGAAGGTTAGGTCCACATTTCAAACATGACATCTTTTTGACTATGTATTTGCTATTATCCTTTTTTTATTTTTATGTTTATGTCTTTTATTCAATCTGTTATTATCATCCACAAAGTTTTTCATTAAAAATATATTTTGTGTTTAGAAAATAGGTAAAAAGTATTATTCTAAAACATTTGTATATAATTAAGATAAATACTGCGAAAATGAGGTATTGGTGTGGGGTTGTGGAGCTGATAGTTATGGGGTGAGGTGAAGATGAGGTATGTTGAAGAGTGAGGATGCCACAATTAATATAGAAAATCAATAGTGAAACTTGCTCTATTCACTTTCATTAGAGAAACTATTTTTGTTATTCTCTCTATCCAACAATAGTTGTCAACTATTGACCTGACACACTGCTTAAGAAACAATCAATAATAGGAGTAATATTACTGTTTTGTCCTTTGACTTTATTAAATTTAATGTTTTGAAAAATGTGTTAGATGATAAATAGTATTTTATAGCAAGGTAAAATAGACACAAAAGGTAAATTATCTCTTGATTTTCTAAACTGAACAAGTATTGTTGCACAAATATTTTTTGTATAATGGATAACTATTGTTGGACGAAGGGAGTATATTTAAGAAGCTTATTTTCCTCCGCACCGACACATCCATTCTAGACAGAAGCAAATGTATATCAAAATGTCACTATCCCGTTTTTATAAATAAATATAGAGGGAAAATATCAGAACAACTTCATATACATCTAAATCTAATCATGTATATCACATTATACATAATTTAGCATATTGCATATACGCATGAATCTAAATTCTGATTTGATGCAGAAAAACATTTTTTTTTAAAAAAAGAAAAATAATCCCTTTTGAAGAATGAGAGTACAAGCGTGAGTTATTAGAAAATCTCATTAGTTGAGATATTAAGAATTGTAAAAGTTTAGGCACCCTTAGTTTCTACGTGATAATTCATTAGTTGAGATATTAGAATTGTAATATCATGTTGTTATCATCGATGATATGTAGCGAGATAATAAAATCTCTTTATTTTTAATTTTTAATTTTAAGTTTAAATAATATTTGAATTAATTAGACTAATAAATTCTGACTATTTGATATTGCCGATTTTCTCATCCCATGGTATATAATTAGCCAACAGAAATAAAAAATATTGCAATTAAAAAAAAGAAGTAAAACAAAAAAACTCAATATTAATATAAGAGTCGAATAAAACAATTATTATTTTTTAATTAATCAAGGATTCAGGTTCACATTTCTTAATCCCTCTTCTATTTTCACTCTTTTATTGAAGTATTTGATATATGCTCTTTTGGTCTCAAGCTCCAATATTAGATAAGACTTATTTGTTGGGTTATGAAGGTGGATTAAGGCGTCATGCGGAAGCTTACAATTTGCAAATCATATGATTGATAAATTAGACGACACATAAATCTATACTAAAAAAAATAATATTATTATATGATATGACCAATTGGTCTACATAATTAAAAACTAATAAAAAACATAAAAACAGTAGAGAGAAAATCTCCCATAAGCAAGACTCTTAAACGACTACATTGTGAATGTTATTGTTCTTGTGTTAGAAGAAACAAAACTATATTTATAGAGTCCTAAAACCTTTTCTTATTAGAAAAGGACTCTAGCTACTCCAAAACCTTCTCCTAAAAGGAAAGAATAAACCAAATATGAAAGAATATTATATTTTCCTTTCAGGAAAAGTAAAAACATTTATGATAATGTTTTTTTTTTCTTTAAGGAAAAATAAATCTTAAATTATGGTAAGAAAATCAGGGCAAAACCCTAACAAATCTCCCCTTTTGGCTGGATTTTCTTGACAAAGCTTGATCTGTCTTCTTCATTGCATGATAATCTTGTTCTTCACAAAATCTTCATCACTGTTGCTTGTCATTGTTAAAAATAAAGTTTAAAATATATGGGTTAAAAGTGGGTTAAAAATATTTTATTTTTATTCTTAAAAATTGTAGCAACATGAATGTTGAAAATATGATTGAAACTTCTTCTCCACATGTAGCTTGACAAAAAAGATCTTCATTATCATCAAATTGATTATAAATTGATTTGAAACCATCTTGAGCCTGTCTTCAACCTCGTTGAACCATAGGACCACTGGATCTTTGAACCATGTGCTCTGATACCACTTGTTGGGTTATGAAGGTGGATTAAGGCGTCATGCGGAAGCTTACAATTTGCAAATCATATGGTTGATAAATTAGACGACACATAAAACTATACTAAAAGAAATAATATTATTATATGATATGACCAATTGGTCTACATAATTAAAAACTAATAAAAACATAAAAACTGTAGAGAGAAAATCTCCCATAAGCAAGACTCTTAAGTGACTACATTGTGGATGTTATTGTTCTTGTGTTAAAAGAAACAAACCTATATTTATAGAGTCCTAAAACCTTTTCTTATTAGAAAAGGACTCTAGCTACTCCAAAACCTTCTCCTAAAAGGAAAGAATAAACCAAATATGAAAGAATATTATATTTTCCTTTCAGGAAAAGTAAAAACATTTATGGTAATGTTTTGTTTTTTCTTTAAGGAAAAATAAATCTTAAATTATGGTAAGAAAATCAAGGCAAAACCCTAACATTATTCTACCAAAAATATATAATAATTTAGCTACAAGAGATTCATATTGTCAACTCCTATTAATTTAGGTTTGAGTTATAATCATTAATTTCTTCGTCTCAATTCATGTAGTATACTTTTGCCTTTTGATGGTTAGTTTGATGAAGATAAATTTCAATTCAACATTTGAAAAATAAAATATTGTATGATATGTCCTATAAATTACATTCTTCTTATGCCTAATAGGTATGTTTTAACATTTTAATTAAAATTTATATAATTTGAATCTTGAAAAACTAAAAATATTTCATTAACTGAAATAGAGGGAGCATATTTTCTTCTATTACCAACTTTTTCTAAATTTTTATTTCATAGAGAAGGGAATACACAAACCCTCAAAAATAAAACAAGAGGGAGAAGAAAAAAAAATGAACGGTGAAGAAGAAGAAGAGACTCAATTTTACAGAGATGCTTGTTGTGGACCTTCTTGGAACACGAGGGTATCTGACATGATAGTTGAAGAAGAAGAAGAGACTCAATTTTACAGAGATGAAGAGGCCCAGTATTATGTAGATGAAGAAGAGCCCATAATGGAGCTCGACGAGTGAAGTTGGCAATGGTGTTGGAAGCAGAACGAATGGAGAGCATGACTCCCACAACACAATTAAAGACATTGATGAGATTGTTTGAGGAGACGGACATAAATGAAGATGAGAAAAACAATAATAATAACAATAACATGCTGCATAGCAAAAAAGAGAGAAATTGATTCAGTGTGTTGTGTGTGCATAGAAAGGAATAAAGGCCGCAGGATTTGTTCAAGTGAGCTTTGGTTGAATAGAGGGTTGTGTCCTCTTTGCAATTGTTCTGTAGATGATATTCTTGACATCTTCTAATATTAATTAATTCTTCTCTCATTTTTCTTCATTATTTTTCCTTTGATAATATGTTAATTGTCATTTCTTTTCTTGGTTACCAGAAAGGAGAGTTGAAAATATTCCAGCATATCAATTAGTATTATACAAGAAAATTAAATATATACACTAATAAAAATTTATTAGTTCTTCATAAGTAAATTTGAGATTTTTGATTCAAGTAAGATTGATTTAGAATCACGAATTTTTTTTCTATCAAATAGAAAGAACGGTAGCATCAAATTTAATTTTAAATAATTCCTTTATAAATTCTATATCTATCTATATATATGAAGAAGAAATCACATAACGAAGGAGATTCTTATTTATACAAATAGCACTTCGAGTACTTGTATTGTTTAGGAACTTTCTACGAGGGAAAGAAATGAATTGAAAAAGGAAAAAGAATATGTAAAATTAGGGAAAAAAAAGCGGTGTTGCTATTCTTAATCTTTGGAGTATGTTATCATATTCAGTCACACATAACATTTTGCTTTACAAGTTTCATGGTCAGCATATTGTGTGTGTAATTCATATTAATGAATATATTATTTATAAATATTATTAGACGTTGTAAGTAAGTTATCAAATAAAATTTAAAAATACAAGCTTTTGGAATGGCAGAATGATGATCCTCACTTATTTAGCTAATTACTTAATAAAAACTTGGCCCAAGAAAGTATTTACCTGCTTCATTATAATTTCGATATATGCGTGGTCTATATTTGTATTTAAAGCATACACAAAATAGCACAGTGTGCTTATTCGCACTTAATTAAAGGGACATAAACATTGAATTTTTTGAAATGCTTGAACATTGTCTTTCGTCAGTCTAATGTGAATCTATGTAAAAAGGGTAAAAAAAAGGAAGGACATTTCACTAAGTAATATAGTAATTTTGTGTTTTTTGAATATATATATTAACAAACAACTTCTGATGAATAACAACTTAGTATTTTTATTTTTTTTTCCCTTCAAAGATAAAGAGTACGCATGTACAATGTCATCTCACCTAATTGTGCTAGTAATATGCAATATTAATTGAATGTATCAAAAAAAATATAATACATGCTTCAAGCGACTAAAATATATCATGGTTTTAGTCATAAAAGAGTATAACATTATGTCATAACAAATTGGAATTTCAAAACATTGTGTTTTAACTCATAATTTCAAAACTAATATATTGCACATAATTTATTTATTTTTTTAAAAAGAGAGCAAGAGAATTAGATGTAGGTGCAGTTTTGTATTTCAACGAGCACTTCTATTCAATTGTATTTTAGCGAGAAATTGCTATACAATTGACCCATTATTCGATTCGGGAGCTAAAAAAAGGATTTTTTTCCGCTCCCTGCCTCATTATATATTTTAAATAAAAAAGATTTCCCCTGCCCCATCCTGTTTTCAATTTTACCCATGAAATTTATGGATAAGGAAACACTGAATGGATACTTATACTATCACAAGATTCCTAACAAGGAAGAGTGCTACAAGGAGATATGTGGCTAGGTAAACAAAAGTGCTTCATTGTTTCGCTTTGTCTAAACAAGACAGATTTCAATTGGTTACTTCTTTTGTCTGTTCAAGATACATGTCAAGTTGAATTTACAAAATAAGAAGCTAGAAAATATTGATCACGATAGAAACTTATCTTTTATCCATTTCAGATTAAAATTGGAGCGACGATTGAGAAGTGGGCAATTACGATGTCATTGATGATGTGTGGAGCATGCCTACTTCCTAAATGTCCTAGATCTTCATTTTACATCTGATTTCTAATTGATATGGAAAGTTATTTTGTTGATAAAAACTAACATTCAATTCCCTGCACGTTCAACATTCGGTCATGTAAATATTACACAATTATTCTATTTACAACTAATTCTTTTTCTAGCAGCACCAGTGTTCATTTCAATTAAAGAATGCGTGAAATATGTTTAAGCATACTTATACTATATATTTTACTACATCGAACGAGTATGTAGCCTCTTTGTATCTTTGTAATTGCATGGGCCGTCCTTCGTGTATTCTGTAAGTAGATAACTCCCATATATATATTTAGGCCACACACTTTGGTGCAAGGCAGTAGGCAATCTTTCTAACTTCAAACTGAAATTCCCTCTGTCTCAAGACAAAAATTCAAATTTGTAAACAAGCAATCGATGATGAGAGGAGAAATAACACACCTTCAAATGAAGATGGAGACTTGAACCCCTGGATTTGCAAGCTAATGTCTGAACACAAACTAAACTCAAATTATATTCTAAAATACAATAAAATAGATGAAGCAAAGTCCAATATAACTCAGAACCATTTTCTACATAGAAGGGTGTTGAGATGTTTGGAGGCCTAAAATGTACACCTAGTGCAACTGAATATCGGTGGATATGAATTTGCTCTGGCAAGTCCCATATAGGAATGAAGCGTCATCCAACAAGACCAAGTTTATACCGGTAGCTCAAACTTCAACACCTCTGATTAAAGAGGAGAAATGTCTTGTTGTTCATTCGTCATATAGCATTGGATTGATGAATGCCAATACTGATTATTAAGGAAAATTCATTTTGATTATTAAGGAAAATTCATTTTGAGGATAAGTTACTAATATATTGGAGTCAAAAAATTGCAATACGATAATAGTTTCAGTCATGATGGTAATTGCGTTACAAAACAATTACAGATGGAGAAATTGGTGTCAGGAATAAAACTGAGGAAATATTTAATAAACTCGATAATACTATAGCTCCCCTTCTCCCTTCAAGATCAAAATTTTATTGGAAAAGAGACGAATCGCTGAACATCCAAATTAACATAAATCACTTTATAGCAAAAAATATTGAACACCCAAATAAGCCAAAATTAGTTTTCACTTTTCACCAAAAGCCCCAAACTGAATTCACACATGCAATCACATGACATGCAACACCAAACAAATCTCAATCAGTAGGAACACATATACCTACACGTTAAAACCACAAAAAGGAAAAGAAAGCATGTCGTCCAACACCTGCGCGCTGGATGACATGCCTGCTTCCCTAGCCAGGATAGTTTTGATATGTTATTATTAATATGCTTAAACAAATTATACTTCAATGTTTCAAAATTGTATTTTATTTTATTTTTTCATATTTTGACATAAAAACCAGCATTTATTTTCCTTCTTGCTATTTGCTTCAGCCGAAAAGTAGTACTCATTTCCATGGCATGTAGGCCCGTCTTTTTTTCTTTTTACACATTTCAATTTTCTAAATCACAATAATTAACAATATAAATATTTAGAAAACTGTAAAAAAAAAAATTATTAATTAAATCTTCAAATTTCATTAGTATCACATAAATATAATAAAAATAAAGTAATATAAATTCATAATTGAATCCATGCTAATACGGGTTCTAATATCTATTATTAATGGAAAAAGTCTGATAGTATTCATCTCTACTTGAAGGTCCCTAAAACATTAACTCACTAGCATAACATTAATCCTTTTACATATCAAAATACTATATAATTTTTTTTTTTTATAAAATAACAAACTATTAATTCAAATTAAATGCTATAAATATAATTTGATTTAATTGTAATCCGTAGCAAACATTTATCATTCGCCTCTCTCCCCAGCTTTCTCGCTTGCCACTCTCCCTTTCTCGTTGCCAGTCTCTCCCTCGCCTCTCTCACTTTATATAAACACAAATGTATAAAATGTGTTTGTGTGAGAGAAAACTGTATATACAAATACAAATACATATATTTTCGTCTGATACACTTATAATTATACAAATACAAATCTTCCTCTGCCCAATTTTCTTTTGTCTTTCTCTCTTTCTCACTTTATACAAACACAAATTATATAAATTACAATGTATAATTTTTGTTGTATAAAGCGAGAGAGATTTGATATATAAACGTTTTATTTCGATTCAATTGTATACAAATTCAAATTTTATGCAGATATACAAACACATAAAATTGAATTGAGAGGCTATCAATGATTTATACAAACAAGAGGCTACCAACTATTTATACAAATGAGAGGCTACCAACGATTTATACAAATCTGATGTTTCATAGCAAATATAAAGTTTGCTATGAAGCGCAATTATACAAACTATAGCTATAACATACCAATATAATTTTTATGTTTGCTAAACTTAAAATTTATTTTTAAAAAAATACGTTTGCGACCATAAAAAATTAATCCAGACATCATACATCCTTCAAAAGTGCAACACGCGGCCTTTGCAGCAGTCAAATTTCACTTGTGACTCTTTTGTTACAAATTTGGCCGCCTAAAATAAGTGAACCAATACCTAAAAAGTTATACTATAATTAATTTTATTCATTCAATCAAATTCTTCATAAAATTCCTACTATATGTATACAAAATCATAATTAATATTTTAAAAAGTTTACTATTTACTTATTAGTAATGATATTACGAATGTAGTAGATTTTCTTATCAAATTTATGTTTTGAGTGAAATAATAGTAGGGTTTTATTAATATTCTAGGACTTTAAATTAAACTAATTAAAACTTATAATCTACTGCAGTAATAATTTTTTTTGCAAACAAGAGCCAAAGTACTATATTGCAATAAATGTCTAATATTTTATTAACTTGAAAGAACTTTTCCTAAGTAATTATACAATAAAATATTGATTCTTTATATACAAAACTATAAATTTGAAATATCTATAAATGACTAGTTATATAATAAAAGTAATTTTTTTGAGGGGTTTTAAATATTAATGGGGTCTAAATATGTGAACAACTACAATGTACTAATTTGTTATAATAGAATTTTTTATTATATTTCTTTTTATAATAGCACCATATCGGGAAATAGAAACAAACTAGAGATAGAGAGGAAGGGAATGGAAGCCTTAAACTTATTTCTCGTCTTTCCCGCCTTTTTTGCTTCTCATTCTTATCTTCTTCATTCTTCTCATCCTCCTTGTCCTTGTTTTCCTCTAGTTCTTTCTCAACTTCATTAAAATCACAAACAAAGCCATAGTTTAGTTCTTCTTCTTTGTCAAATTCAAAATTTGGAATGTTCGGTAATCAATTTCTCTTCCATCTAAATCGGAATTTGAATAATTACTACACGATATCTGTGGAGCCGAGTGGCCTAAGGCGTCCGATTCAAGTTTTCAATGTTCTTAGTTCCTTCCCAAAAATCAAATACAAGTGTGCCTGTAACGATTTATTAGAAAGGATGGCAGAGGTTTGGTCTGCCGTGCTGACATTATGTAAGTAAATAACTCCAGAGGTTTTATGATAGAAACAAATAAGGTCATTGCAATGATTCTAGCACATAATGATGTTGGGTATTGGATGTGAATTTTGTAACAAGATGTTGTTGGCTGGCGGACGGGTATGAGAACGACCAACGTGAAAATCGATAAAGTTAGAATCACATTTCAAAAATGAATGACACACGTCTACACATGTCTGTGGAGCGTGCCAAGCGAAAGGACATAAATTAAGGAGATCTCTGTTGGAATGCCCCAACAGTAACAACCGCCATTGTCGCCCCAACAGAGATTTCTCAAATAATATTCCACACTTCAATGTATTTCTGTAAAATCAAAGAATCTAGTCTAATCTTTAATTTATGGGAATTTCTCATATTCACTGGTGGTTATTTTTGAAATATTCTCATTCTTGCTATATAAACTTTCTACAACTAAGGTTACCGGTGTATACTGATTTACAAAGTATTGAGATTTCATATTTCTTTTATTTTTACCGTAAAAAGTTTGAGAGATTGATAATGAATTTAGATACAACTCTCACGTATAACCATTCAAAAATAGCTTAATTACGCTTCATAACTATAGTTTGCTAATTAAGATTTATGGCTACATGTTATAGGGAGGAGAGTGGCGAGCGAGATTGGGAGAGGGAGGATAGAGGCGAACGAGAGACCGCATAGAGTGGGAGAGAGACGAATTGTATATGTATATCGGTTAGATAATTATATATATATATAACTGATATACATATGCATTTGTATATCTGGCCAGCGAGATTGGGAGAGGGAGGAGAGAGGCGAGCAAGAAAGGACAATAATTTGTATAATTCATGGGTACGTTTGTATAATTCACGGGTACGTTTGTATAATTCACATGTATTTTGTATAATTCGCAGGTACGCTTGTATAATTCGCGTGTTTTTGTATAATTGAGTAATATAAAGTCTAGAAATATTATACAAATATGACAAAACTAGAATTAACAAATTGATACAAACATAAACATATAAACTTTAAACAGTTATACAAATTATATTATACAAAATTATATTATATAAATTATATTATACAAAATTCGAAAACTACACATTTATACAAACTTTAAAAAGTTGTACAAAAAAAGATTGAACGTGTATGGTGATAACACTAAAAAATCAAAGGAAATCATCGTCATACACAAATACAAACCATCATTTACAAATACAAATCAAACGAAGAATTGTTAGTTGTGAATTATATAAATGTGGTGAATTATACAAACGTGACTAATTATACAAACTCAAAGCCAAGCCACATAATTAATGGTTAATGTTAATTGCGAGTGATAATTATAGCAAACTATAGTTATGATGATTAATTAAGTAGTATAATCTTGCTTAACCCCATAATTTTTTCCTAAAAATAGTTAGGGTGGCTAGGAAGGGTATCGATGACCGGTCAAAGGCCAAAATAAGGAAATAGTGTTTTTATTCCTTATTGCAATAAATTTGTGTATTCTAATTATATACAATATTCATGTCGTATGTTTATTTATTCTATTTCCAATGATAGTTATATAGAGTTGTTGCTGTCTTCTAGTTATATCGGGTTGTTATTGTCTTCGTAAATAAATTTTGATCTTCTTAATTATTATCTTCACGTTTATTTCTTAATCCTTAACTTCTTTACTTTCCCAGTCTCTTTTGTCACTATATTTTGATATTAAAACTATTTCTTTGTTTTGCATCTTCACACTATTATGTTTGTGTTTCAATTAATTCAAGAATATCAATAATATTTATTTCCTTAATTCGAAAATCAAGTCATATACCATTTTTGTGCGCTAATACTTTTTTAAAAATATGAGATTAATAAGTGCATTATTGATAAATATAGTAAATATTATGATATTCCCTTCGCAATATTTAAAAGAAAATTAAAATGTTAAGTAATAACATAAAAGGTAAGAAATTACTATAAATACAAACTAGTACTCACGCGATGCGGGGATAATATTAATAAAAGTAATTACATTATATATTTTGCTTGAACATATATTATATACTTATTATATAATGTTTTAAAATCTAAATTAGTATATATATCTATGAGAGACTTTTAGTTTATGAATTTTTGTTGCGCATTTGTGATGGTGATTATCAAAGCAAGTTTCTTAGCATTTCTTGATACGTCTTGAATAGTCGAATAGAACATTTGTAATTTTTATGCTCATAAAATAACAAAAGAAAAATTTTCATTGATGGTCATAATGTTATGTTGCTAAAAAATTATGAGCAAATATCAAATATAATATAAATTTATCATAAAATTTTAAGTTGTAAAGAGCATCAAATCTCAGTTGAATTACCTAAATAAAATTTAAAAAGTAATGAATACAAAATTATTAGTAATAATTGATTGATCGCTTAAAACTTTATGTTTCAATTATTTTATATTTTAAGATCGAAGAACTGAATAAGAAGATGTAGCTCCACTTTAACAATTATTGTTAGCAAGTGATATTGTCATTGTCTTGTTTCAGAAGGAATCTAACAATAAATAATATGCGATTATGTAGCTTCAAAGTTGGAATAGTGTATAATTAGTATTAATTATAATCGCACATGTATAGTACCTTCATCAGCATCATCATCCTAATAACTTCACATCCCATTTTTTAATTTTATTTTGATCTATAATGTTGTGCTCTCGTTGTTTCAATTATATGACATACTATCCTTTTTAGTAAATGTTGGGTTTTAAAGGTGTGAATAGAAAATGAAGGGTTGTGACTCTTCCGAAGTGTTGTGACCTTTATGAGTTGTGTCCTTTCTAAAGGGTTGTGTCCTTTCTAAAGGGTTGTGACCGTTTAAAAGGTTGTGCCTTTTCCAAAGTCTTGTGACCTTTTTGAAAGGTTGTCTTCTTTCCAAAGGGTTGTGACCTTTACCCTTTGTTGGCTATAAATAGAGAAGTTTTCTCTCATTTTTCAGCATCGAATTCTTCCCTTCTCTTGCATACATTTTCTTACATAAACAAAATTGTCGATCGACTGAGTCTGTGTGTGCTCTTGTTGCTGCTCTTGCGTTCGCTGAAGTTATTGAAGTTTGAGGTACCGCTACTTCTTTAACAGGTTAATCCGTTTTATCTTGAGAGGAATTAATCTACAACCTCGGGTACAATGAGGGGATTAAATTTCTTAAGGAAACACAGTGGTTTCTGTGGAATCAAATTAAAAACTTTCTGTCTCTTTCATCTGTTTTCTATTTCTGTATTTATTTTTTACTAACCTGAATACATTGTTCGGTTTTAAAGGCGTGAATAGGAAATGAAAGGTTGTGACTCTCCTGAAGAGTTGTGACTATGCCGAAGGGTTGTGACCTTTATGAAAGGTTGTGTCCTTTCTAAAGGGTTGTGACCGTTTAAAAAGTTATGCCTTTTCCAAAGTGTTGTAACCTTTTTGAAAGGTTGTCTTCTTTCCAAAGGGTTATGACCTTTACCCTTTGTTGACTATAAATAGAGATGTTTTCTGTCATTTTTCTACACTGAATTCTTCCCTTCTTTTACATACATTTCTTACAAAACAAAAATCGATCGATCGTGTCTGTGTGTGTGATTCGTTGTTGTCATTTTGAGTTCGTTGAAATTATTAAAGTTTGAGGTACCACTACTTCTTTAATGGTTAATCCATTTTATCTTGGGAGGAATTAATCTGCAACCTCGGGTACTTGAGGGGATTAAATTTCTTAAGGACACATAGTAGGTTCTGTGGACTCAGATAGTAGGTTCTGTGGACTCAGATAGTTCTTTGTTTTTCTTTTCATCTTTTATTATTTCTTGTTTGCTAACACTACTAAAAAAACAATGAATACTGACCTAAAAATTACCGACCTCCGTAGGTCGGTATTCTTAAAAAGAATAAAAAATTAAAAAAACTTTAGAAAACCGACTACAAGTAGTCGGTTTTTATGCAAAATAAAGCGGGAAAACAAAATTCCGATCACTGGAGGTCGGAATTTTTCCTGGGAAAAATGAATTACAATAAACACCGACCTCTTAGAAATAAATAAATAACAATATTTTATTTTTTTTCTCAATTAAATATAAAAAACAAAATTGAGAAATACTTTGATTTAATTTTATTAAAATTGTCTTCCGGATGACGGTTTTGCGTAAAATAAAATACAAAAAATATTATATTATAGACTTTCGAAAGTCGATAAAATTAAATAGTATGTAATTAAATTAATTTTCATTAAAATATTTATATAGTGACTTTCATAAAATTAATAAATTAGTATTTTCAATTAACTTTAAATAAATCATCTTCCGGATGACGGTTTATATAAATTAATAAATAAGTTAATATAAAATACCGACCTCATGAGGTCGGTATTTTTATTTCATCCAAATATTTTAGTAAAAGCGACATGCGGAGGTCGGTTTGTTTAAAATGTTCCTATTAATCATAATTTTGTTAGCATAATACTAAATTTTCATTTTACACCTACAATTAATTGTTTAAAAAAGTTCAACAATTTTGTATACTTTTATAAATAAAAAGTTAGAATACGTGGAAAAAACTAGAAACATCAATAATCCATATTTAGAGTATGAAACTACGTTGATATGAAAATCGACTACAAGTAATCGGTTTTTATGCAAAATAAAGCAGGAAAATAAATAAATGACAATATTTTATTTTTTTCTCAATTAAATATATAAAATAAATTGAGAAATATTTTGATTTAATTTTATCTAAATGATTTTGCGTAAAATAAAAAATAAAATTACTGACCTCCGGAGGTCAGAATTTAAAAAATATAAAAATAAAAATACAGACCTCCAGAGGTCGGAATTTAAAAAATACAAAAATAAAATTACCAATTTCCGGAGGTCAGAATTTCAAAAATACAAAAATAAAAATACCGACCTCCGGAGGTCGGAATTTAAAAAATACAAAAATAAAATTACCGACCTCCGGAGGTCAGAATTTCAAAAATACAAAAATAAAAATACCGACCTCCGGAGGTCAGAATTTCAAAAATACAAAAATAAAAATACCGACCTTCGGAGGTCGGAATTTAAAAAATACAAAAATAAAATTACCGACCTCCGGAGGTCAGAATTTTAAAAATACAAAAATCAAAATACCGACCTCTGGAGGTCGGAATTTTTCCCATAAAGAAATGAATTACAATAAAAACTGACCTCTTGATGTCGGTATTAAATAAAATAAATAAATAACAATATTTTGTTTTTTTCTCAATTAAATATATAAAAAAATTGAGAAATATTTTGATTTAATTTTATTTAAATCGCCTTTTAGAGGACGGTTTTGTGTAAAATAAAAAACAAAAAATATTATAATACCGACTTACGGAAGTCGGTAAAATTAAATAGTATGTAATTAAATTAATTGTCATTAAAATATTAATATAGTGGCTTCCAGAAAATGAATAAATTCATATTTTCAATTAACTTTAAATAAATCGTTTCCGGATGATGGTTTTATATAAGTTAAAAAATAAATTAATATAAAATACCGACCTCATGAGGTCGGTATTTTTATTTCATCTAATTACTTTTAATAAAAGCGACATCCGGAGGTCGGTTTGTTTAAAATGTTTCTATAAATCATAATTTTGCTAGCGTAATACTAAATTTTCATTTTACATCTACAATTAATTGTTTAAAAAAGTGTAACAATTTTGTATACTTTTATAAATAAAAAGTTAGAATTCGTGGAATAAATAAAAAAAATATCTATAATCCATATTTAGAGTATGAAACTACTTTGATATGAATTAAGAGATAATTATACTTATATTTGTAGAGTAATGTACAAATTATATCAGTATGTTGTCAAATGATGAACTTAATATGTCATGCCATGATATACATGGTGAAGAGCTAATTAACTATAATATAATCTATTCGAGTATGAAATGCGATATAATATTATTAAATACGTTCGATCTTGAATGGATGTCAAGTGTAGTGATAATATCGTATGCAATGATGGCATGTAAAGGATAATTCATCGGAGTATGAAATACGTTGATTAATTATATATACTTCTTGAGTAGTTTAACAAATCAAGTCTTATATATATATATATATATATTAGTGGTTATCAATTAAAGAAATATCGTTGATCAATTAATTCAAGGAGATTTATATATATTAAATTTGATATTGATAAACTTTAATTTGTTGATCGATAAAATTAAATTTATATAATTAGGAGGTATATAATTTAAATTTATAAAATTAACTTGATCGATAAAATTAAATTTATTAAATTAAACTTCTATTGATGTGTAGTTAATATATATATATATATATATAATTTTAATTTATAAATGTAATTTTAATTAATAAAATCAACCTCAAGAGATGCGTTTATATTAAAATAAATTAATAAATACCGAACTTAAGAGGTCGGTATATTTAAATTATTGTTTTATTTAAATAATATCGACATCCCGTTGCTAGTAAATTAAACACTTCTCTTAAAAAAAAGAATGATAGTATCAAAACCCTAAGTCATCTCTCACTCCATTCTCAGTCCTCTCTCACCCCGACCCACCGCCCCATCTTTGCCCATCCCCACCCATCCCTGCGCCACGCCACACCACCAAGCTCGGAAAAGTGAATTACAATAAAAACCGACCTCTTGATGTCTGTATTAAATAAATAAAATATTTTATTTTTTCTCAATTAAATATTAAAAACAAAATTGAGAAATATTTTGAATTAATTTTATTTAAATTGTCTTTCGGAGGACGGTTTTGTGTAAAATAAAAAAATAAAAAATTATAATATGGACTTCCGGAAGTCGGTAAAATTAAATAGTATGTAATTATATTAATTTTTATTAAAATATTTATATAGTGACTTCCAGAAAAATTAATAAATTAATATTTTCTTTAAATAAATCATCCTCTGAATGACCTTTTTATATAAGTTAAAATATAAATTAATATAAAATACTGACCTCCTGATGTCAATATTATTTAATTAACATGATTACTTTTTATTTATCTTAAAATTTAATGTGATACCGACCTCATGAGGTCGGTACTTTTTATTAAATCTAATTACTTTTAATAAAAGCGACATTCGGAGGTCGGTTTTATGAAATACGTTGATTAATTATATACTCCTCAAGTAGTTTGTCAAATCAAGTCTTATATATTAGTGGTAATGTACAAATTCTATCAATCCATTGTCAAATCATGAACTTAAAATCTCATGTAATGATGTAGAGGTGAAGAGCTAATATATAATCCATTCGAGTATGAAATGTGAGATAATATTCGTAGAAATGTTATGATAACAATTAATTATAAACTTTATATTTATATAATTAATTGTTTAATTATTTGTACGTATAACCTTCAATGTCTTATTTCGTTTTATGAAATAGACAATAGAACGTCGTAAATTACTATACAAAGCAAGTTCTATCAACATTATTACGTTCAATCTTGAATGGATGTCAAGTGTAGTGATCATATCGTAGGCACTGACATGTAAAAGATAATTCATTGGAGTATGAAATATGTTGATTAATTATATACTCCTCGAGTAGTTTAACAAATGAAGTCTTATATATTAGTGGTTTAGATATGAAATACATTATTAGTTAAAAAAATACCAATGATCAATTCAAGGAGATTTATATATTAAATTTGATATTGATAAATTATCAATAAAATTAAATTTATATAATTAGAAGGCATATAATTTAGATTTATAAAAATTAAATTGATCAATAAAATTAAATTTATTAAATTAAACTTTTGTTGATGTGTAATTAAATTAAATTAAATATATATAATATACATATATAATTTTAATTAATAAAATCGGCTTCAAGAGGTGAGTTTATATTAAAACAAATTATTAAATGCTATATTTAAATTATTATTTAATTTAAATAATATCGACTTCACGATGTCGGTATTTATTCAATATTTTTAAATATTAGTAATTATTTTAAAAGATATCGACATTCCGTGGTCGGTAAATTAACACTTCTTTTTAAAAAAGAATTATAATCTCAAAACCCTTAAAAGTCATTTTTTTCACTCCAAGCTCTCTCACGTCATCCGACCCATCCCCCAGACCCCGACCGCCGTGACCCCACATATCCCCTCCCAGCGCAGCAACAGGAGGTGGCGCCACCATCCCGATCGGTGCGCCGCCTCAATCAGCAGCAGCGCATAGGCGGCAGCAGTAGAGGCAGCTCCCATCGGCGCCGCCTCCATCTCGACCGGCACCTCCATCTCGACCGGCGCAGCAGCAGGAGGTCACGCCGGCGCCTCTATCTCGACCAGCACTGCCTCCATCTCGACCAGCGCTGCCTCCATCCCGACCCACTGCCCTTCTCCTTTAATTCAAGGTTAGGGTTTCATAATATTTTTAATTTCTTTCAATTTGATTGTTGAATTTGTTAATTAGTGTATTGAATTAGTTTTTTTTTATTGATTGTTAGGTAATTGGTAAGTGAATGATTTAGGGTTTTTGATTGTTAGTTTGAATTAGGGATTATTTGATTGTTAGTTTGTGTTTGTTGATTATGAATTGAAAATTTTAATGTTAGGGTTAGTCTGAATTAGGGTATCTTAGGATTTGTTTGAAATTTTGTATTTCTTGAGTTAATTAGTTTGATTTTGGAATTGTAAAATTAGATTGAATTAGGGTATTTAAGGAGTTGTTTGAATTTGGGTATTATTTGAGTTAGTTTGAATTATTATTGAGATTTTAGGACTAATAGTTTGAATTTGGGATTAGGAATAGCTAGCTAGTTTGAATTTAGGATTTTAGCACTAGTTAGATTCTGAGATTTTAGGACTAGTTTGAATTTGTGATTTTAAGACTAGTTTGAATTTTGAATTTAGGACTAGTTTGAATTATTATTGAGATTTTAGGACTTTTGAATTTGGGATTTTAGCACTATAGTTTGGTTTTTGAATTCTAGGAGTACTTCCAATTTGTGATTTTAAGACTAGTTTGAATTTGGAATTTAGGACTAATAGTTTGAATTATATTTGATATTTTAGGCTATTTAATAGTTTGAACTTGGGACACTAGCAAGCTAGTTTGAATTTGGAATTTTAGGGATTTGAATTAAAACTTAATTAGAACTTATAATTAATTATAACTTGAATTTACTATAAATTGAACTTAATTAGGAATATGAACTTGAAATTAGAACTTGAACTTGGAAATAATTAGCTTGAATATATAACTAATTAAGTTTAGAAATTAGATATGAACTTGAATTGAAACTTGAACTTATTATATATATATATATATATATATATATATATATATATATATATAAAAACTAATATTCTTGGATTTGAAGTTTGTATTTAACTAATTTAAGAACTTTTCGTGCCATGTAGTAACTAATAATTATTGATATTTTTCTAGTGTTGAAAGAATTGATTTTGCGGGCTAGGCAACTAAGGAAGCTCAACATCAAAAAAAGTTGATACAAGCTTCTTTCATCAAAGTAGAAGATAAGGTTTGGTGTTTCTAAATTTATAAAGTTCAAGTACAATTTCTTTTTATAATGTGTTTGTGACCTTCTAGTCTTGATACTTAGTTTAAATTTTGTGATAATTTGTTTGTGTCCATCGAATGTTTGTTTAGCATAAGTACCAACGCTAGTTGATCCTATTGATGACAAAATTGATTTTCTTGCAGGATCGATTTGTGTCCATCTAGTGTTGACACTTAGCTTTAATTTAATGTGTTTGTTAAGAATAAGTACCAACACTAGTTGATCCTATTGATGACAAAATTGATTTTCTTGCAAGATCGATTTGTGTCCATCTAGTGTTGACACTTAGCTTTAATTTAATGTGTTGGTTTAGCATAAGTACCAACACTAGTTGATCCTATTGATGACAAAATTGATTATCTTGCAAGATCGATTTGTGTCCATCTAGTGTTGAAACTTAGCTTTAATTTAATGTGTTTGTTAAGCATAAGTACCAACACTAGTTGATCCTATTGATGACAAAATTGATTTTCTTGCAAGATCGATTTGTGTCCATCTAGTGTTGACACTTAGCTTTAATTTAATGTGCTTGTTAAGCATAAGTACCAACACTAGTTGATCCTATTGATGACAAAATTGATTTTCTTGCAAGATCGATTTGTGTCCATCTAGTGTTGACACTTAGCTTTAATTTAATGTGTTGGTTTAGCATAAGTACCAACACTAGTTGATCCTATTAATGACAAAATTGATTATCTTGCAAGATCGATCTATGTCCATCTAGTGTTGAAACTTAGCTTTAATTTAATGTGTTTGTTAAGCATAAGTACCAACACTAGTTGATCCTATTGATGACAAAATTGATTTTCTTGCAAGATCGATTTGTGTCCATCTAGTGTTGACACTTAGCTTTAATTTAATGTGTTTGTTAAGCATAAGTACCAACACTAGTTGATCCTATTGATGACAAAATTGATTTTCTTGCAAGATCGATCTGTGTCCATCTAGTGTTGACACTTAGCTTTACTTTAATGTGTTTGTTAAGCATAAGTACCAACACTAGTTGATCCTATTGATGACAAAATTGATTTTCTTGCAAGATCGATTTGTATCCATCTAGTGTGACACTTAGCTTTAATTTAATGTGTTTGTTAAGCATAAGTACCAACATAAGTTGATCCTATTCATGACAAAATTGATTTTCTTGAAAGATAGATTTGTGTTCATCTAGTGTTGACACTTAGCTTTAAATTAGTTATAATAAATAATGTGGTTTGTTAGTGAATTTAGTTGTTGGAATTAAGTCAAAACTAATGTTGTTAAAGTTAAAAAGTTGTTAAGTTGTTTAAATAAGTGAAAATAAATAATGTCGTTTAGTTGGTCGATTTAGTTGTTGGAATTAAGTCAAAACTAAACAAGTTAAAGTTAAGTTGTTTAAATTAGTTATAATAAATAATGTGGTTTAGTTAGTGAATTTAGTTGTTGGAATTAAGTCAAAACTAATGTAGTTAAGTTAAAAAGTTGTTAAGTTGTTTAAATTAGTTATAATAAATAATGTGGTTTGTTAGTGAATTTAGTTGTTGGAATTAAGTCAAAACTAATGTTGTTAAAGTTAAAAAGTTGTTAAGTTGTTTAAATAAGTGAAAATAAATAATGTTGTTTAGTTGGTCGATTTAGTTGTTGGAATTAAGGCAAAACTAAACTAGTTAAAGTTAAGTTGTTTAAGTTAGTTAGAATAAATAATGTGGTTTAGTTGTTGGAATTAAGTCAAAACTAATGTAGTTAAGTTAAAAAGTTGTTAAGTTGTTTCAATAAGTTAAAATAAATAATGTCGTTTAGTTGGTTGATTTAGTTGTTGGAATTAAGGCAAAACTAAACTAGTTAAAGTTAAGTTGATTAAATTAGTTATAATAAATAATGTGGTTTAGTTAGTGAATTTAATTGTTGGAATTAAGTCAAACTAATGTAGTTAAGTTAAAAAGTTGTTAAGTTGTTTAAATTAGTTATAATAAATAATGTGGTTTGTTAGTGAATTTAGTTGTTGGAATTAAGTCAAAACTAATGTTGTTAAAGCTAAAAAATTGTTAAGTTGTTTAAATAAGTGAAAATAAATAATGCCATTTAGTTGGTCGATTTAGTTGTTGGAATTAAGTCAAAACTAAACTAGATAAAATTAAGTTGTTTAAATTAGTTATAACAAATAATGTGGTTTATTTAGTGAATTTAGTTGTTGGAATTAAGTCAAAACTAATGTAGTTAAGTTAAAAAGTTGTTAAGTTGTTTCAATAAGTTAAACTAAATAATGTCGTTTAGTTGGTCGATTTAGTTGTTGGAATTAAGTCAAAACTAATGTTGTTAAAGTTAAAAAATTGTTAAGTTTTTAAATAAGTGAAAATAAATAATGTCGTTTTGTTGGTCGATTTAGTTGTTGGAATTAAGTCAAAACTAAACTAGTTAAAGTTAAGTTGTTTAAATTAGTTATAATAAATAATGTGGTTTAGTTGTTAGAATTAAGTCAAAACTAATGTAGTTACGTTAAAAAGGTGTTAAGTTGTTTCAATAAGCTAAAATAAATAATGTCGTTTAGTTGGTCGATTTAGTTGTTGGAATTAAGTCAAAACTAATCTACTTAAAGTTAAGTTGTTTAAATAAGTTAACATAAATAATGTCGTTTAGTTGGTGGATTTAGTTGTCGGAATTAAGTCAAATCTAATGTTGTTAAAGTTAAAAAGTTAAGTTGTTTCAATAAGTGAAAATAAATAGTGTCGTTTAGTTGGTGGATTTAGTTGTTGGAATTAAGTCAAAACTATACTAGTTAAAGTTAAGTTGTTTAAGTTAGTTATAATAAATAATGTGGTTTAGTTGTTGGAATTAAGTCAAAACTAATGTAGTTAAGTTAAAAAGTTGTTAAGTTGTTTCAATAAATTAAAATAAATAATGTCGTTTAGTTGGTCGATTTAGTTGTTGGAATTAAGTCAAAACTAAACTAGTTAAAGTTAAGTTGTTTAAATTGCTGGAATTAAGCCAAAACTAATGTAGTTAAGTTAAAAAGTTGTTATGTTGTTTAAATTAGTTATAGTAAATAATGTGGTTTGTTAGTGAATTTAGTTGTTGGAATTAATTCAAAACTAATGTTGTTAAAGTTAAAAAGTTGTTAAGTTGTTTAAATAAGTGAAAATAAATAATGTCATTTAGTTGGTCGAGTTAGTTGTTGGAATTAAGTCAAAACTAATGCAGTTAAGTTAAAAAGTAGTTAAGTTGTTTCAATAAGTTAAAATAAATAATGTCGTTTAGTTGGTCGATTTAGTTGTTGGAATTAAGTCAAAACTAATGTTGTTAAAGTTAAAAAACTGTTAAGCTGGTTAAATAAGTGAAAATAAATAGTGTCGTTTAGTTGGTTGATTTAGTTGTTGGAATTAAGTCAAAACTAAACTAGTTAAAGTTAAGTTGTTTAAATTAGTTAAAACAAATAATGTGGTTTGTTAGTGAATTTAGTTGTTGGAATTAAGTCAAAACTAATGTTGTTAAAGTTAAAAAGTTGTTAAGTTGTTTAAATGAGTGAAAATAAATAATGTCGCTTAGTTGGTCGATTTAGTTGTTGGAATAAAGTCAAAACTAAACAAGTTAAAGTTAAGTTGTTTAAATTAGTTATAATAAATAATGTCATTTAGTTGGTCGAGTTAGTTGTTGGAATTAAGTCAAAACTAATGCAGTTAAGTTAAAAAGTAGTTAAGTTGTTTCAATAAGTTAAAATAAATAATGTCGTTTAGTTGGTCGATTTAGTTGTTGGAATTAAGTCAAAACTAATGTTGTTAAAGTTAAAAAACTGTTAAGCTGGTTAAATAAGTGAAAATAAATAGTGTCGTTTAGTTGGTTGATTTAGTTGTTGGAATTAAGTCAAAACTAAACTAGTTAAAGTTAAGTTGTTTAAATTAGTTAAAACAAATAATGTGGTTTGTTAGTGAATTTAGTTGTTGGAATTAAGTCAAAACTAATGTTGTTAAAGTTAAAAAGTTGTTAAGTTGTTTAAATGAGTGAAAATAAATAATGTCGCTTAGTTGGTCGATTTAGTTGTTGGAATAAAGTCAAAACTAAACAAGTTAAAGTTAAGTTGTTTAAATTAGTTATAATAAATAATGTCATTTAGTTGGTCGAGTTAGTTGTTGGAATTAAGTCAAAACTAATGCAGTTAAGTTAAAAAG
This sequence comes from Solanum bulbocastanum, assembly GCA_037074985.1. Classification (NCBI taxonomy): domain Eukaryota; kingdom Viridiplantae; phylum Streptophyta; class Magnoliopsida; order Solanales; family Solanaceae; genus Solanum; species Solanum bulbocastanum. The sequence continues at coordinate 37,926,610 of CM073601.1, forward strand.
TAGTTAAGTTGTTTCAATAAGTTAAAATAAATAATGTCGTTTAGTTGGTCGATTTAGTTGTTGGAATTAAGTCAAAACTAATGTTGTTAAAGTTAAAAAACTGTTAAGTTGGTTAAATAAGTGAAAATAAATAGTGTCGTTTAGTTGGTTGATTTAGTTGTTGGAATTAAGTCAAAACTAAACTAGTTAAAGTTAAGTTGTTTAAATTAGTTAAAACAAATAATGTGGTTTGTTAGTGAATTTAGTTGTTGGAATTAAGTCAAAACTAATGTTGTTAAAGTTAAAAAGTTGTTAAGTTGTTTAAATGAGTGAAAATAAATAATGTCGCTTAGTTGGTCGATTTAGTTGTTGGAATAAAGTCAAAACTAAACAAGTTAAAGTTAAGTTGTTTAAATTAGTTATAATAAATAATGTGGTTTTGTTAGTGAATTTAGTTGTTGGAATTAAGTTAAAACAAATATAGTTAAGTTAAAAAGTTGTTAAGTTTTTTCAGTAAGTTAAAATAAATAATGTCATTTAGTTGGTCGATTTAGTTGTTGGAATTAAGTCAAAACTAATGTTGTTAAAGTTAAAAAATTGTTAAGTTGTTTAAATAAGTGAAAATAAATAGTGTCGTTTAGTTGGTCGATTTAATTGTTGGAATTAAGTCAAAACTAAACTAGTTAAAGTTAAGTTGTTTAAATTAGTTATAATAAATAATGTGGTTTGTTAGTGAATTTAGTTGTTGAAATTAAGTCAAAACTAATGTTGTTAAAGTTAAAAAGTTGTTAAATTGTTTAAATTAGTTATAATAAATAATGTGGTTTGTTAGTGAATTTAGTTGTTGGAATTAAGTCAAAACTAATGTTGTTAAAGTTAAAAAGTTGTTAAGTTGTTTAAATAAGTGAAAATTAATAATGTCGTTTAGTTGGTTGATTTAGTTGTTGGAATTAAGTCAAAACTAAACTAGTTAAAGTTAAGTTGTTTAAATTAGTTATAATAAATAATGTGGTTTAGTTGTTAGAATTAAGTCAAAACTAATGTAGTTAAGTTAAAAAGTTGTTAAGTTGTTTCAATAAGTTAAAATAAATAATGTCGTTTAGTTGGTCGATTTAGTTGTTGGAATTAAGTCAAAACTAAACTAGTTAAAGTTAAGTTGTTTAAATTAGTTATAATAAATAATGTGGTTTAGTTGTTAGAATTAAGTCAAAACTAATGTAGTTAAGTCAAAAAGTTGTTAAGTTGTTTCAATAAGTTAAAATAAATAATGTCGTTTAGTTGGTCGATTTAGTTGTTGGAATTAAGTCAAAACTAAACTAGTTAAAGTTAAGTTGTTTAAATTAGTTATAATAAATAATGTGGTTTAGTTAGTGAATTTAATTGTTGGAATTAAGTCAAAACTAAATTAGTTAAAGTTAAGTTGTTTAAATTAGTTATAATAAATAATGTGGTTTAGTTGTTAGAATTAAATCAAAACTAATGTAGTTAAGTTAAAGAGTTGTTAAGTTGTTTCAATAAGTTAAAATAAATAATGTCGTTTAGTTGGTCGATTTAGTTGTTGGAATTAAGTCAAAACTAATGTTGTTAAAGTTAAAAAATTGTTAAGTTGTTTAAATAAGTGAAATAAATAGTGCCGTTTAGTTGGTCGATTTAGTTGTTGGAATTAAGTCAAAACTAAACTAGTTAAAATTAAGTTGTTTAAATTAGTTATAATAAATAATGTGGTTTAGTTGTTAGAATTAAGTCAAAACTAATGTAGTTAAGTTAAAAAGTTATTAAGTTGTTTCAATAAGTTAAAATAAATAATGTCGTTTAGTTGGTCGATTTAGTTGTTGGAATTAAGTCAAAACTAAACTAGTTAAAGTTAAGTTGTTTAAATTAGTTATAATAAATAATGTGGTTTAGTTAGTGAATTTAATTGTTGGAATTAAGTCAAAACTAATGTAGTTAAGTTAAAAAGTTGTTAAGTTGTTTAAATTAGTTATAATAAATAATATGGTTTGTTAGTGAATTTAGTTGTTGGAATTAAGTCAAAACTAATGTTGTTAAAGTTAAAAAGTTGTTTAAATAAGTGAAAATAAATAATGTCGTTTAGCTTATCTCAATGCCGAGCTTGCTGCTGTAGCCGAATGAGAGAAGAAAAAGAGAAGAAGAGAGAGGAGGAGATTGCCATAGCAAAAGAAGTAGAGAACAAGAGGTATGCAGTGCTTCAGGCCCAACTAACTTTTCATTTTGAATTAGGAAATATTCTTCCTCCATGTCTTGCCAGTAGTGATGGATCTGATCAAGAGGGTGATGAGAATGATAAGTCTGATAAGGAGAGTGATCAGGGTGATGAAGAGTAGTTGTATCTATTTGACATGTTAGACTTCTATATTTTAGAATTGTTTGATTGTATTTTGGTTTATTTTGAAGTTGGATGAAGTTTCTTTGGGTTGTTTTGGTATAAATATGCAGGTGGGCAATTAAAATTGCAGCAATTTGTTGCCAGTTTTATAGCAGAAACCGACCTCCGGAGGTCGGAATTTTAAAAATAAAAAAATAAAAATACTAACCTCCGGAAGTCAGAATTCCAAAACTAAAAAATAAAAATACCGACCTCCGGAGGTCGGAATTTAAAAGATACAAAAATAAAATTACTGACCTCCAAAGGTCAGAATTTAAAAGATACAAAAATAAAATTACCGACCTCCGGAGGTCGGAATTTCAAAAATACAAAAATAAAAATACCAACCTCCGGAGGTCAGAATTTCAAAAATAGAAAAAAAAAAATACCGACCTCCGGAGGTCAGAATTTAAAAAATACAAAAATAAATTATTGACCTTCGGAGATCGGAATTTAAAAGATACAAAAATAAAAATATCGACCTCTGGAGGTCGGAATTTAAAAATTAAGATTATACAAAAAATTAACAAATACCGACATCCGTATGTCGGTATTACAAAATATGATAAATAACAAAACTGACATCAGGAAGTCAGAAAATAAAATAATGAATTTTCTGACTTACAATAAAAACTGACCTCGAGAGGTCAGTAAATACCGACCTCTGGAGGTCGGTATTGAATAGCGATCAAGCTTTTTCTGACCTAAGCTGGGATGTCGGTTTTAGGTCGGAATTATAGGGAATACCGACCTCCGGAGGTCGGTATTTACTATTTTTTTAGTAGTGTAATCTGAATACAGGAGATAACAAGCTTTATATTCTTCTAAGCTTGTTATATCATGTATTCAGATTAGCAAACAATAAATAATAAAAGATGAAAAGAAAAACAAAGAACTATCCGAGTCCACAGAACCCATTGTGTGTCCTTAAGAAATTTAATCCCCTTAAGTACCCGAGGTTGCAGATTAATTCCTCCCAAGATAAAACGGATTAACCATTAAAGAAGTAGTAGTACCTCAAACTTCAATAATTTCAACGAACTCAAAATGACAATAACGAATCACACATACAGACACGATCGATCGATTTTATTTTGTAAGAAATGTATGCAAAAGAAGGGAAGAATTCAGTGTAGAAAAATGAGAGAAAACTTCTCTATTTATAGCCAACAAAGGGTAAAAGTCATAACCCTTTGGAAAGAAGACTACCTTTCAAAAAGAAGACAACCTTTCAGAAAGGTCACAACACTTTGGAAAAGGCATAACCTTTCAAACGGTCACAACCCTTTAGAAAGGACACAACCTTTCATAAAGGTCACAACCTTTTGGCATAGTCATAACTCTTCAGGAGAGTCACAACCCTTCATTTCCTGTTCACACCTTTAAAATCCAACAATCCCCCACATGAATAGGGAATGGCTATAGTTAAAACATATGCATGAAAATTGTGTGATTCGTAATTAAGGATTGATTGCCTCTGGATAAGTGGATTTCCCTTTGAACTTTTCATAGTGAACATATATTGGATATACTCGGTCAATCGGTAGATTTGATATCTTTGAACCGTCGAGTTTTGGTGTATACCTAGACAACATAAGTCACACAATCAACCCTTGACTGCTTTTGGTTCTCATTGTTTTGTTCGTTTTAGCCATGAACACGTCTTGGTTTATAAGTGAATAGAGAACTGGCCTTATCGGATTCTCCTTGAAGTGGCTTACACTTCACACTTACATAGGTGATTTCTAAATATGTTATTTCGTAGATAAACCATTTGATATACCCTATATCAAACATAGAAATCATTAAAAAGTCCTAATGCCTTTATCCTTGTTACTAAACATTGTCTTATCATGAGAATGGACCATAAAAAATATTTTGACAATATTGAACCGTCATCAATGACTTTGTTTGATCTCCTTGAACCTAGATCTTGGGATCTCCAGTCTTCTAGGTAGATTTACCGCCACAATGACTTGTTCCCGGCCATAGTCCCATTCCCTTTGATAATCTATCAACTTCCTCTCTAGTTAGGCCTTTTATAAGTGGATCCAACACATTATCCTTTGACTTTACATAGTCAATTATGATAATTCCACCAAAGAGTAGTTCTTTAAAGATATTATGTCTACGTCATTTATGACGAGACTTTCCATTATACATCATGCTCCATGCCTACCTATTACAAATTAACTCTCACAATGTATGCATACTGGAGCTAAAAGGTTTGGGCCAAAAATCTTTCAAGAAATTTTGGAGTCATTCAACTTCTATACCGGCCTTATCTAGAGTGATAAACTCATATTTCATAGTAGAGCGAGTGCTACATCTCTGTTTGGAAGATTTCCAAGAGACTGCTCCTCCACCAAAAGTAAATACATATTCACTCGTGGATTTTACTTCATTTGACCTGGTGATTCAATTTGCATTACTATATTCTTCCAATACTATTGAATATTAGTTATAATGCAAAGTAATAGTTTTTTAAGTATGTTTTAAATACTCCAAAACTCTTTTCATTGTCATCCAATGAGTTTGATTGAAATTACTCGTAAACCGACTTAGTTTATTAATAGTACATGCTATATCTGATCGCGTACACTTTATGATGTATATCATACGTCTCAATACTCTAGCAAAATCCAATTGTGAGTCACTCTTGCCTTCATTATTTTGAAGTACAAATCTCACATATATTGAAGTCTTGACAATATTGAACTCCAAATGCTTGAACTTGTCAAGTACATTTTCAATCATATCAGTAACTTTAATGTCTTTCATATCAAAGTTACTTTCTAGCATATGCTTAGTAACATTTATGTCAGAACTATCTCTTTTGATGATCAACATGTCATCAACATAAAAACAAACAATGACCTTGTGATTTGGAGTATCTTTAATGTAAAACCATTTACCACATTCTTTAATCTTGAATTCATCTGCCGACATAGTTTGGTCAAACTTCGCATGTCATTATTTGGGCGTTTTTAGTCCACAGAGTGACTTAACAAGTTTACAGACTTTCTTTTCTTTACCAGAACCACAAAACCATTGGGTTGTTCCATGTAAATTTCTTCCTCCAATTTTCCATTTTAAAAAAATGTTTTCACATCCATTTTGAAGAATTTGAAGGCCATATTTCGCAGCTAGCGCAATTAGCATCTTAATTGATGTAATCCTAGTTAGTGCTATTATCTGTCAAACAAGACTTTCTTATTATCTAAAGCCTATGACAACAAGCCTGTCTTTGTATTTGTCAATAGTTTTATCAACTTTCTTTTCCTTTTGAAGATCCACTTTGAACCCAAAAGTATTTCCTGGAAGAAGATCAACCAACTCTCAAGCATGGTTGCACAAGATTGAATCTATCTTACTATTGACAACCTTTTCTCAAAGAGAATGAGTCCACAAAGGACATAACTTTTAGAATATATGAGACTCATTTTCAAGAATAAATGTTACAAAATTAAACTCGTAGGAAGTAATTTGTCCATTGACATTTACTACGCCTCCAAATATCTTTATTAATTACATTCTCCTTTGGTTCTTTCCAAGGTCGTTTAGACCCTTCACTTGACTATTCTACGGTTCAGCCTTATGAACCATAAATCGACATGCTTTACTATTTGTAGCATATCCAATGAACATACAATCCAAAGTCTTAGGTCCTATTTTGACCCGTTTGGGAATAGTTCCCTCATTTCCATTTCTCATATGAAATAGACAATATTGGAAATTGTTTGATCACTATATTTCAAGAGTTAATGCTTGTATAAAATTTAAGGGATGACAAACAATTCTTTATCAGGATACAACAAAGCCTGAACAAACACAACTTTTTGTTGCTCCCTTTCTTAACAAACACAAGTTTTTTTTATTATTATTATTTGTTACTCCCTTTACTAACAAACAAAACTTTTTGTTTCTCTCTTTCTGAACAGACAAATTTTTTGTTGTTCTCTTTTGCTATAATGATAGCACCCCCCACAAATTTTGTGATAAACCTGAACTTATAAATAGGACATTCAACATTTCCTTCAAAGTTCAGTTTTTTCCTGTCAACAATTTCATTAGATTGAGGTGAAAATGTGCAGTAATTTGATGGATGATTCCATTTTCCAAATATATTTCTGCAAGAGAAGATTCATATTCTCCACATCTACTACTTCTAATTATGACAATCTTCTTATCCAACTGATTTTTAACTTTAGTTTTATATTGCCAATATGTTTCTATTGCTTCATCCTTACCATTCAGCAAATAAACATAACAATATCTAGTGCAATTGTCAATAAAATTATGAAACACTTTTTTCCACCACGAGATGATGTTGACTTCATATCACAAATGTCAGTGTAAATGAATTCTAAGGTATTAAACTTCCTTTCAACAACACATACTTGACGTTTTGATTTATTGCACTAGAAGTTAGGCAAAACTTCTAAGTTGATTAGTTTTTGCAAGATTTTGTAATTGACATGTCCCAAGCATTTATGTCACAAACAATTTGATTCAAGCAAGTAAGAACAAACATAAATACTAAGTTTGAAAAGACCTTCTGTGAGGTAACCTTTTCCCACAAATATTTTGTTCTTTACTTTTTATAACTTTCTCAAATACAAACATTGTTTTAGAGTTAATACCTTGCCATATGTCCTTTTCAGAAGGACCTTTCCATAATATTCAATTTGTTATAAAATTACCCATGATTATAGTCTCATCGGTCCAATAAGGGCAATATGACCCAAATGTTTGTTTTACAACACAAATACAACATATCACTTTTCACCAATGTTCATATCTATAATTTTTTTTTTAAATTTTAATAGACATATTTTTTCATGAAAAATCACAATATTTTAAGTGAAACGTTTTCATCAAAGAATACAACTCTTTTGAATGAGTAATATAATTTGGTGGTTTTATACTAGTCATATCATATACTAGTAAAGAGAGACTCAACGTCCACAATATCAAATATACTCCAAGAATTTTGTGGGTCTAATATAATACAAGATTGTCATTAAATTTCATATCTTGTACTTTCAAATTTAAATTAGATAGTAAGTCTAATTTTTTCTTTATCATAAGTAAAGAACCCCCCACATTTTAAATATATTCTCAAAAATATTTTTCAAGTATTTGAAATTATTTTCCACATATTTTTTTTCCCCATGCTTACACAATGGCAACACGAAGCCTTCTTTAGGAGATTCAATCCATATAAACACCCATTGCAGGCACAGAAAGCACTAATTTTATGTCACTAGTATTTTTTTCCCCTTTTTGTCACAACTAGACAAACCACTTAGTATTTAGAATACTAACAATAAAGATTCAATCTTTATACAACTTGTTTCTAGTTTAACGATGAAGTTTTTATATTCTTCTAATCGTTAACCGAATGAACCGTGAATTCTGATGAAGTTTTAATATATTCTTCGAATCAGTTTCACATTCAGACAGAATAATAAACCAAAAAGGTTTTAATTTCCAGAAACCTCAAATACAACACTGTTTCAAGCTAACGATGAAGATTTTATCTTTTTCAATCATTTAGCCTTAATATTCCTGACGAAGATTTTGTACTCTTCAAGTCAGAATATTCATTCAAACAGAGTATTTAACAAATTGGTGAAGTTTCTATATTCTTCAAACCAATGCACAATCTGATTTGTTTGTGAAGTTCTTATATTCTTCAAACCAAAGGAGTAAAATAAAATCTCCAAAAGTCAAACACAATCAAATTTCACATGAAGTAGAAAACTACAAAGTTTTTTTTTTCTCCTCTAGATAGAATACATATTAATAATAATGACTTTATCCTAACATTTATGAAATAAATTTCATAACTTATAAAGGATAGAAAAAGAAAATAATAATCAAGGGAAATAAAGATAGAACCTGATTTTTACTCTCATTGAATCATATTATATCTGTCAGCAATAATTCCATGCAAGTCAATTTTCTTGCTAATTTTTTTTTTCTTCCTTTTCTCAGTTTCCATCATATTCCTATTTTCCTCAAGAAGACATTTAATTTCAACAAGAAACTAAACTCATGTTCAAATATTGTTAGGAGACAACATTTGTTCATTTACTTCTTCTCATAGTTTTATAAAATCAAGAATATAGGGAAAAAATTAAAGTACTCATCTTAGCCTTTATGCACAAAATAACTTTTCTCATTGAAAAGAAAACTGAAGGGGTGCAATGCTTGAATGCACTTGGGAAGAAAATAAAAATAATCTTACCCATCCAAGGAAAACTTACTACAAAAAATATACTCAAACATATTAAAGTAGTACTAATTCATCCCAAATCTCTTTTATCTTGAGAGGAATTAATATACAACTTCGGGTACAGTGAAGGGATTAAATTTCTTAAGGAAACACAGTGGTTTCTGTGGACTCGGATTAAAAACCTTCATTCTATTTCATTTTTTTTTTCTGTTTCTGTATTTATTTTTTACTAACCTGAATACAGGAGATAACAGTAAATTCAAAAAATATTTAGTTACCTATTATATAGCAAATATAAGTCAATTTCTTTTTTCTATATATGATTTTTATCTATAGAAAAAATTCTCACGCCATATTTAAATTATAGTGCTCCCAAAAATGAATCCATTTACCTATACAAAACAATGTTTTTTTCTTTCAAATTTGACTTGCGGTATTATCCAAAATTGATCCATAATCTTCATAAAATAGATATTATTAATAGCTAATTAATTTAGATCAATTTGATTTGCCCAATTATGGAATAAATTCATATAAATTGAATATTTAATTTATGAAATAGTTTACTCTTATTTTATTATTTTTTCTATTTAGATAATAAATCACCCTATCCTTGATATTGATGGGTATTTGGACAATATGCATGAGTGGCAATTTAAAATATTAAATATTTGTTATATTTGATGATTATAAAAAAAAATGTAAATTAAGATGTGCGATCTGATGTTACAAACTTACAATTATATATTTTACAGAAACTAATATGAATTTGAGAAAACATCAATTGATAAAGTGAAAGTATAATCTTGTTGAATAATTGTCTTGAATTCAAATTGCTAATCAACATTCAAAATTCTAATCTATATTCTACAAAATCGTAAAATATTTGATAACAATATTAAAAACTAAAATAATTTAAAATTTTAGTACAAACATAATTTTGAAGATAAGCATTATTATTATACTTGAATTTAATATAATTTTAATTAGAATTAAAATTAGTATAAGAATCTTTAATTAGAATTTGAATTTCACATTGTTAATTTTGACATTTAATATTCTTATGTGTGTAATCTATATGTTTTTGTTGAACTGAAATTTAGAACACTAATATTTGTTGAATTGATTTTTTATTTTAAGTTAAAGTTATTTGAAATTGTGTGTGGAGTTATGTTATAATTAAATTCGTTGGAAATATAGTTATAACTACTTGGAATGACTTCTTCTTCTTTATATATATATATATATATATATAAACACATATTTAATAGATAGGTTTTTAATTTAAAATAAATTGAAAATTCTCAATGTTTACATTTAGTAGGGTTCCTTAATTCGTGGCTAGTTGGTGAAAGTCTTTACTTAACATTTTGTTTTAATTTAAAATAATTTTTAAACTTTAATATTAAAATAATTTTTTTCCAATATTTTTGGAATTAAATTCAAATATTTCTGATTTACGTTTTTTCATAAAGGTATATTTTGTATGTCATTATTCAAATATTATTATATAATTTATATGCAAAAGAAGAAAAAATTATTTCTGTTGTACATCACATCCCAAAAGGTAGAAAAATATATTAAATAATTGATATTCTATCTATATGCTAATGGCAATATATGCAATAGTTGAAGTTTAATATATATGCAATAGTTGAAGTTTAATGGGATAATTTTACATCATACTGTAAAACTCAACCTTAATATTTACAATTCTCACAAAAATAGTGTAGTAAATCACAAAATGGATAAATTGTAAGCACATACATTAAAGAAGAATTTTTTCATGAAAATAGTAAATAGTGTTATCACCTACTTGCAAGTTGCAACCGTAGGTAATCATATATATAATGTTCTGATTTTATATACATATTTGATGTTAGTAAAATTAATTATTCTAATTATGTGTAGTGAGGATATGTTTTTTAGAGACAACAAACATTATTCTAACAATTTCATGTTCTCCTAGTATAACGAAGATTAATAGCATATGTGGCATGGAAAGAATTGATATTTGTGCTAATTAATTAAATTTGAACCTAGAATTAAAAATAATATGACTCTACGTATAACTAAAATCAAAATATAAGTTCTAAAACATATTGCAAGCTCTTTAGCACACTCCTCTCCAATTCAATCCGGTAAAATAAGAAGATTTTCATTTAATCAAATATAATTTCATAAAATAAGAACGCACAAAAAATAAATAAATTAGTGACCAATTAAAAAAATCATTTTCAATGCAAAGAAAAATTTAAGAGATGAAAAGAATCAATCATCTTAATTTGTGAGGTTGCTTGTTGAAACTATTTCAATGCCCTCCTCTTCAGCCTCGTTTAATCGTTCGACATCGAGAATTCGTGGAAGGGCTCCCTAGAAAGAATATATCTATACTACCTTAAAAGCATGAACTCCTTAACTTAAGTGTTAAATTACTATAATACCCCCAACTTAAAACATCCAATTTATTATATATTCTATATTTAATATTAGATTTATATACACTATATTATATTAAAAGCAGATACCTTTTCACATAGATGAATAGTGACTTTTCCGAAAGATTGTGACTTTTTTTAATAGAGTTGTGACTTTTTCGATGAGTTATGACATTTCCGAAAAGTTGTGATTTTTCTGAAGGGTTGTGACTTATCTGAAAAGACACGCTAAACACTTTTTCATACTATCCTTTGTTGTCTATAAATAGAGGGGGTTTCTCACACTTTTAAACTACGATTTTTGTATGTTTTCTATTTTTCTATTGTGAGAGTTGTTCGATTATGCAATTACAATATTTTTTGTGGGTAAATTAGATAGATCAATACAAAATGATGCAACAAGGAGAATGAAATAACTAAACTTCAAACGAGAAGAGTATCATGATAATTAATATGCACTCATTTTCATAGTCATAAAATATATTTTTGCAGCAATTCTTACTTGACAAGAAGTTCAATGATTTTCTGTTGCACAAACTACAACTTGGTGTTTAGAATCTGAAAAGCCTCAAACTGTCGGAGATAAAGTACTTGATCAAAAACTTGTTTGAAGAATCCAAACTACATTTAATAAGTACTATTTCGTTTTCAATTTATTTGTTGTACTTTTATTTTTATTCAGTTTTATATAGACTGTTCTTTTTTCTTGGGGTGAGGGCGCTTCTTTAAGACCACAAAGTTAAAAGATATTCTACATATAATCATTAAATTAAAAGTCTTCTTTATTTTTAAAAATTTCATATCAAATTAAAATTAGACCAATCTATATCTAGCTTTTTTTTAATCTATACTACCTTAACAGAATGAACTAATAAATTAAATGTTAAATTATAATAATACCCCCAACTTAAAACACCAAATGTAGTATATCTTCTATATTTTATATTGTATTATATTTATTTATGTGTATTATATTATAATATATTAAAGGCAGACAACTTTTTACATTGAAGGATTGTGACATTTTCGAAGAGTTATAACTTTTCTGATGAGTTGTGACTTTTCCGAAGGGTTGCAACTCCGAAGAGTTGTCACTTTTTCGAAGGGTTGCTACGTTTCCGAAGAGTTATGACTTTTTTGATGAATTTTGACCTATCTGAAGGGTTGTGACTTCTCTAAAGGGTTGTGACTTCATTTTGATAAGGCACAACAAACAGTTTTTCATACGCTACCCTTTGTTGGCTGTAAAAAGAGGGGTTTCATCAAATTTTTAAACTACATTTTAAAAAATATTGTTATTATTTTTCTTAAAACACTCAATTTAGTATATCTTCTATATTTTTATGATAAGAAACAATATGCACATACTAATATACTACACATTTTAAACTATAAATGAAGGGGTTTTCTCACATTTTTAAACTACGCTTTTTTATGTTTCTATTCTTCTCTTCTTAAAACCTCAAGTTTGGTTTACAAACGTTGACAATCTCAAAGTTAAGTAAAATTAGAACATGCCATAACATGAATGGTAAATTAATCTAATACTCCAGCTAAAACATCCAATTTTGTATATCTTTTATATTTTATGTCAATATTTATTTATATTATATTATATTTAAAGTAAGAACACCTACAAAACAATAATAACAAAGTAATGAACTATGGAGAAGGGAGTAGAAAGTTTATTTAAGAGGTGTAACCAAGAGATTTTAAGATTGCCTAATTTTTTATTTAGCAATATTCATATTATTTTTAAAAATAGTGTAGTACATGGTTTGATTTTCACGTGCAACACACATGCATCAAAACTAATTAAAAATATATAGCTAAACTTAAAAAAGAAGAAGATATAATATATGTCTGTGTTAAGAAGAGAAAGTTATAATGGTTCAAACATATAAATGGAGCAACAAATTATTTAACATTTAAAAACACATTTCATGAAGTGTAAAACAAATATATATAAAAAAATACCATAAATAAATTTTATAGGATTTTTTTTAATCAATATATCAATTTTTTGCCTATAAACATGATAAGAATACAAATATTATTATCCAAAAAAATCCATAACTTAATAAAGCGATAGAACAATCTTGTTGAGTAGTTATCTAGAACTCACACTCATTAAATTAAACCCACTTTTAAAACTGTATTCAAGTATCTTGCAATACCTTCAAATTCAAAATAACTAACTGGTAAATTTTAAAGACGGTTTATAAATTTAAATATAATGAAGAATAGTTATAAAGGTGAATATACTAATATGAATGTAACATCTTGCAAACTGAAAGAACTAGGAAGAGCTAGAATTAGAAAGAGTGATTTTTGGAAATAATAAAAATCTAGAAAATTGGTTAAGTTAAATTAAGTGAGTTTTTGGTCAACTTCAAACGACAATAACTCCTAGCTCAGGATGAGTTAGATATGTTTACATATATCGTAGGAAAGATCTTGGAATAATCTTTCCAACGCCGCCGTGTTTGCGTGATTGTATGAATGAGTTATGCCCATTGGAAGTTAGGTTGTTCAAATTAAATAAGGAAAGTCCAATCCGGATTTTAGAAGGGCATTATGGTCTTTTCACCATACAATTAATTAATTTCATTTTTGGTAATTAAGTTGGGGTCTAAACTAATTGGATTCAGTTTACGCTTTTGAGAAACAAGTTAGGATTTTGAGAGAAGAGAAAAGAAGAGGAGAAAAGAGGAGAAGGAGCAACGAATCGTCAAGTTCTTGAAGCTAGGCTCGTGGATTTCATCAAGGGGTGATCCTTACGAGGTGTGTGAGTCTTTCATAGTGTTGGGTTCGTTCACCCTCACGCCAATCACGTTTATTTCAGTGTAGTTCGTTCTAGAAAGTTGAAAGTTGATGAATCTTGAATGGTGTTCTTGAAATTGGCCTTTGTTCTTGAGTTAGGTTGAGGTTGAGGAGTTCCTTGAGGTTAAAATGTTATTTCCTTGAGTTGTTTGAGTTAGATTCTTGGGTATACATGCTGGGTATCTGAATCTAAAGGAAATTTGAGAAAAAGAGTTGAGTTTAGGCGAATTGGGGTTAGAAAACGAAGAAGGAACAAGTCGGGCAGAAACTAGGTACCAGGTCCAGATCGTGGACCTGTTCCTCAGAAGTGTAACCTCAAAAGTTATTTAGCGATCAAATATTTAAATGCGCCTCGCGTGGCGGACTAGTTTCCAGACAGTGATTTCTTGATCATTTCTCATGTTTAGCTATTTAAAATCATTCCTAAACATCATGAGATCTTTCCTATCACAAATCACAATCCTTGAACCCATAATTCAATTCAAGGAAAGTTAAGAGTCAAGTTAAGAGAAGTCAAGAGTCAAGTTAAGAGAAGTTCATAATGTTTTTCAAAAGTCTTTTACAAATGTTTTAACTTTGTTTTAAGACTTGAGCTTTGAGTTGAGTAAAGAGTAAAGTTTGAAGTTCATTTCTTCAAAATAGTATATCGGGATTATGTATTTCCAAAGAGTAAATGTTTTCACATTTAAACAAGAAGGAAACTGAGATTTCCAAAAGAGCCTTTAAGCTAGTTTTCAATAAAGAGTAAGAGTAAAGTTCATTCTTCAAAGATTATACAGGAACTAAGTATTTCCAAGGGTTAAAATGTTTTCACATTTGAGCAAGAAAGGAAACTGATATTTCGAAGAGAGTTTTTAAGCTAAGTTTTTGAGTAATTATCTTAAACCAAAGAAAGAGTTTTGTTTTTACAAATATATGAGCTAAGTATATTTTGGGAGTAGTATTGAGCACCGATATGGGAACGAGCTTGAGTTCAGATAAATCACGTTTCCATAATCCATGTAGCCATCATGGGTAGTAAAGGATCATACTTTTTAGATGACTCCTTAATATGCTTTTAGCATAGACTAGTGGATCCACTTAGTTAAAGCGTTCTATATGACGGCAAAGTATAAGACAGTTCTGGTAGCGTGGGCAAGACGCTGTATCACCACTTAGGCTCATAGTGGTGGTTGTCGGTTAGAGAAACTCCCACAGAAACTATATTACTTTATTATATGAGTAAAATTGAGTTTGTTATTGCATTTTCTTTGACGAACTAAGTTATTTTCTACTGTATCAAAGGCTTTCTATATATTGTATGTGTTTTATTGCTTTATATTGAGTTATATGTGTTTTATTGCTTTATATTAAGTTAAGTTATTCAGGAGTTGAGTAAAGCCAATGTAATTGTTTCTTTCGGATTCTTTTCAAGCTTAAGTTATGTTTAGCATTCCAACTTGCATACTCGTACATTAATGTACTGATGCTAGTTGGCTTGCATCTTAATATGATGTAGGCACAGGTAATCAGGATCAACATCCAGTTCCTCGTTGATCCATTTGAGCACTCAGAGTCAGTTTGTGAGCCTCCTAGCTTTCCGAAGGATCCTTTTTATTGCTTTCGGTATTTTAGTTCATTAGGATGTCATGGGTCATATCCCGACGTCCATCTCAGTTGTTTAGAGGCTTCATAGACAGAGTTAGTGATGTTAGTTCATGAGTCTTTACTTTTCCTTTTCAGTTAAATTGAGAATTGAGTGTCCACTTTGTCAGTGAATGTTATTTATTACATTCTAAGTTATTTATTGAGCAGTTTAGTTTTTCTTTTAAAGTATATTTATCTTGAGTAAAGTCTTCCGTTGAGTAAGTAAGCCAAACCAAGAGTTCGCTTAGGGCCAACAATGGTTCTCGAGTGCCAGTCTCGCCTAGGGGGTAGGCTCGGGGTGTGACAAACTTAATATCAGAGCACAGAGTTCAAGAGTCCTAGGGAGTCTATGAAGCCATGTATGTAGAGTCTTAGTGATCGGTGTGAAGCGCGCCACATCTATAATTAGGAGGCTGCAACATTTAGGAAATTCTTTCACTTCTTTCATACTCACTTCGTGCGATAGAGTGTATCTCTATAAAAGTCTCTTTCTAACTTGTGTTTACGCGTAACCGATTTTGATTTGGCCTATGATCGAGAGTGCCTTCATGGGGTGTTTCTTTCCTCGTGAGCTAAGAGAAACTAAAAGATGGTTGCCGGCATGAGGAGCAGGATGGGTTTATTCGTTGTTGGGTTGCCTCGTCTGTCAAATAAGGAAAGTAAGGCATCCATGCTAATAGGTGACATGGGTATATCAAGGGTGATGATCCATGTGCATCAAGTTGAGAAAGAAAAGCTGAAGGATAGAGAAAAGTTTTAGAATAAGAGGGCTAAGACATTAGGGAATAAATCCGGGCAACAAAAGAGTAATACGAATCGGTCTTCTTTCCAACAGAAGCAGAAAGGACCTGCTCCAATATCTGCTAGTGTACCTGCACTAAGGAACAAATGTGAGTACAATAGTCAGAATTCTCAGAACTTCAGATCTAGACCCACGCATTCACAAGGTAGTAAGGCACAAGGGGGTACTAAGACTCCTGCATGTGCTAAGTATGGTAGGAGCAACACAGGGGTGTGTCGTGATGGCTCCACTGATTGCTTCAAGTGTGGCCAAAACGGTCATTTTATGAGAGAGTGTCCTAAGAGCAGTCAGAGTAATGGCGGGGGCAATAAAGCCCAGTCTTTTTCAGTTGCTCCAATAGATAGAGCTGCATCTAGATGAGCTACTTCAAGGGCAGGCGGAAAAGGAAACCGTCTTTATGCTATCGCTAGTCGCTGAGAGCAAGAAGATTTGCCAGATGTTGTCACTGGTATGATCCAAGTCTTCAATTTTGATGTTCTTCCTAAGCAACTTCTTGAGCCTTCAGTGTTTTTATACCTAATGATGAGTCTATTCTAGCAGAAAGAGTCTATCGTGATTGTTCCATTTTCGTCAATCACAAGAGTACAATGGCAGATTTAATTGAGTTATACATGGTAGATTTTGATGTCATTCTAGGTATGGACTGGCTTCATGCATGTTATGCATCAATAGATTCTAGAACTCGAGTAGTTGAGTTCTAGTTTCGAGTGAACCAGTTATAGAGTTGAAGAGCAGTTTAGCAGTGCCTAAAGGTCGTTTTATTTCCTACCTTAAGGCGAGAAAGTTAGTTTCCAAGGGGTGTGTCTATCACTTAGTCTGATTTAATGACTCTAGTGTTGAGATGCCTCATATTCAGTCAGTTTCAGTAGTAAAAGAGTTTCTAGAAGTTTTTCCAGATGATCTACCAAGAGTCCCTCCCGAGAGAGAGATAGACTTCAGTATAGATGTTCTTCCAGATACTGGTCTTATATTTATTCTGCCATATAGAATGGCACCAACAGAGTTGAAAGAGTTTAAAGAACAGTTGAAAGATCTACGTGATAAGGGCTTTATTCGACCAAATGTCTCACATTGGGGCACTTCGGTGTTATTTGTGAGAAAGAAAGATGGTTCCTCTAGGATATGTATAGATTACCGTCAGTTGAATAAGGTTACCATCAAGAACAAGTATCCTCTTCCGAGAATTGATGATCTTTTTGAATCAGCTTCAGGGTGCTTCTTATTTTTCTAAGATAGACCTCAGATCTGGCTACCATCAGTTGAAAGTAAGGGATTGTGATATTCCCAAGACATCATTCAGGACCCGTTATGGTTACTATAAGTTTCTATTCATGTCGTTCGGTTTGAACAATGCACCTGAAACATTCATGGACCTTATGAATAAAGTATTCAAACCTTATTTAGATATGTTTATTATCATCTTCATTGATGACATACTAATCTATTCAAGGAATGAAGAAGATCATGCTAGTCATCTCAAAATAGTTCTCCACACTTTAAAAGATAGAGAGTTGTATACAAAGTTCTCTAAGTGTGAGTTTTGGCTTGAGTCTGTGGCATTCTTGGGCCACATTATTTCTAAAGAGGGAGTTAAAGCTGATACTCTATAAATAGAGGTAGTGCAGAATTGGCCTAAACCCACATCTCCAACTAATATTAGGAGTTTCTTGGGGTTGGTTGGATACTATAGAAGGGTCGTCGATGAATTTTCATCTATTTCATTCCCTTTGACCAAGTTAACTCAAAAGACAGTAAAGTTTCAATGGTCTGAAGCTTGTGAGAAAAACTTTCAGGAATTGAAAAAGAGGTTGATTACTGCCCCAATGTTGACCTTACCAGAAGGTACGCAAGGCTTTGTTGAAAATTGTGATGCATCAGAGTTGGTTTGGGTTGTGTGTTAATGCAGAATGACAAAGTTACAACTTATGCCTCCAGACAGTTGAAAGTTCATGAGAAGAATTAACCAACCCATGATCTAGAATTGGCTACCGTAGTATTTGCTTTAAAAATATGGCGCCATTATCTTTATAGTGTTCATGTGGATGTGTTCACCGATCATAATAGCCTTTAGTATGTGTTTACTCAGAAATAACTTAATCTCAGACAAAGAAGGTGATTAGAATTACTCAAGGATTATGACATGGGTATTCTTTATCACCAATGTAAGGTTAATGTTGTTGCTGATGCCTTGAGTAGATTATCTATGAGTAGTACTGCCCATTTTGAGGAAGATAAGAAAGAGTTGGAAAAAGAGGTGCATAGACTTGCACGACTAGGCGTTCGACTAATGGATTCCCAAGAAGGAGGAGTAGTGGTGATGAATGGGGCTGAATCATCATTAGGATCAAAAGTAAAAGATAAGCAAGACCAAGATCCTTTATTGCTTGAATTAAAGGCAAGTGTTCATAAGCAAAAAATGATGGATTTTGAACAAGGGGGAGATAGTGTTTTGAGGTATCAAGGTGGATTGTGTGATTGATTTCAAGGATAATTGGGATGATGACCTACCTCTCATTGAGTTGCTTACAATAATCGTTACCATGCTAGTATCCAAATGGCTTCATATGAGGCTCTTTATGGGAGAAGATGCAAATCTCCTATTGGATGGTTTGAAGTTGGTGAAGTAGGGTTGATAGGACTATACTTAGTTCATCAAGATATGGAGAACGTGCAAGTTATTCAAGAGAGGTTGAAAACAACACAGAGTCATCAGAAATCCTACACTGATAGTAAGAGAAGGGAGTTAGAGTTTGAAGTAGATGATTGAGTTTACTTGAAACTTTCACCTATGAAGGATGTTATGAGATTTGGTAAGAAGGGAAAACTGAGTCCCAGATGTATTGGCCTTACAGAATATCCAAGAGGATTAACAATGTAGCTTATGAGTTAGAACTACCACAAGAATTAACAGTAGTCCATCCGGTGTCCACATCTCCATGTTGGAAAAGTATATGGGAGATCCTTCATTGATCATACCAACTGAAGATATTGGAATCAAGGGTAGCTTACCTTATGAGGAGATTCCACTTCAGATTCTAGATCACCAAGTTTGCAAGTTGAGAACAAAAGAGGTAGCATAAGTCAAAGTTCTTTGGAGGAACCAATTTGTTAAGGAAGCTACTTGGAAGCCGAGGAAGATATGAAGAAGAGATATCCACATCTCTTCGAATCTGGAGAAGTTCCAAATTAAGGTACTAATCCTTTTCTTAGCTTTTATTTATAAGATTAGCATGTTGTAATTGCATTGCTTGTTGGGTGTTTGAGCTGAATGTTAGATGTTACACCCTTAGCCTATTAAGAGTAATCTCATTCGAGGACGAATGTTCCCAAGGGGGAGATATTGTAACATATCGCAAATTGAAAGAACTAGAAAGAACTACAATTAGAAAGAGTAATTTTTGGAAATAATAAAAATCTGGAAAATTGGTTAAGTTAAGTTTGAGTTTTTGTTCAACTCCAAACGACAATAACTCCTAGCTCAGAATGAGTTAGGTGTATTTCTAGATATCGTAGGAAAGATCTTGGAATAATCTTTCCTACGCCTCCGAGTTTGCATGATTCTGAGTTCGTATGAGTGAGTTATGTCTATTGGAAGTTGGGTTGTACAAATAAGGAGAGTCCAATCCGGATTTTAGAAGGGCATTATGGTCTTTTCACCATACAATTAATTAATTTCGTTTCTGGTAATTAAGTTGGGATCTAAAATGATTGGATTTAGTTTACGCTTTTGAGAAACATGTTAGGGTTCTTAGAGAAGAGAAAAGAAGAGGAGAAAAGAGGAGAAAGAGCAAGGAATCGTCAAGTTCTTGAAGCTAGGCTCGTGGATTTCGTCAAGGGGTGATCCCTATGAGGTATGTGAGTCTTTCATAACATTGGGTTCACTCACCCTCACGCCAATCACATTTATTCTAGCAATGCTCATTCTAGAAAGTTGAAAGTTGATGAATCTTGAATGGTGTTCTTAAAATTGACCTTCATTCTTGAGTTAGGTTGAGGAGTTCCTTGAGGTTAAAATGTTGTTTTCTTGAGTTGTTTGAGTTAGATTCTTGTGTATACATAATGGGTATCTGACTCTAAAGGGAATTTGAGAAAAAGAATCGAGTTTAGGCGAATTGGGGTTAGAAAATGAAGAAGGAACAAGTCGGGCATAAACTGGGTACCAGATCTGCGACGCAGACCTATTTCTCAGAAGTGTAAATTTCTCTTTGCGTCGCAGAGAGGTCAAGGACCTCTCTTCCTCAAAAGTTATTTCGTGACCAAATACTTAAATGCGTCTCCGCGTCACGGACTAGTTTCCAGGCAGTGATTTCTTGATCATTTATCCTGTTTAGCTATCTAAAATCATTCCTAAACATTATGAGATCTTTCCTATCACAAATCACAATCCTTGAATACATAATTCAATTCAAAGAAAGTTAAGAGTCAAGTCGAGAGAATTTAAGAGTCAAATTAAGAGAAGTTCATAATGTTTTCCAAAAGTCTTTTACAAATATTTTAACTTTGTTTTAAGACTTGAGCTTTGAGTTGAGTAAAGAGTAAAGTTTGAAGTTCATTTCTTCAAAAAAGTATATCGGGACTATGTATTCCCAAAGAGTAAATGTTTTCATATTTAAACAAGAAAGAAAACTGA
This sequence comes from Solanum bulbocastanum, assembly GCA_037074985.1. Taxonomy (NCBI): domain Eukaryota; kingdom Viridiplantae; phylum Streptophyta; class Magnoliopsida; order Solanales; family Solanaceae; genus Solanum; species Solanum bulbocastanum. The sequence goes on from CM073601.1 coordinate 37,947,535, forward strand.
GATTTTCAAAAGAGCCTTTGAGCTAGTTTTCAGTAAAGAGTAAGAGTAAAGTTCATTCTTCAAAAATTGTACGGGAACTAAGTATTTTCAAGAGTTAAAATGTTTTTCACATTTGAGCAATAAAGGAAATTGAGATTTCCAAGAGAGTTTTTAAGCTAAGTTTTTGAGTAATTATCTCAAATCAAAGAAAGAGTTTTGTTTTTACAAACATGTGAACTAAGTATATTTTGGGAGTAGTATTGAGCACTGATATGGGGATGAGCTTGAGTTCAGATAACTCACGTCTCCATAAACCATGTAGCCATCATGGGTAGTAAAGGATCATACTTTTTAGATGACTCATTAAGATGTTTTTAGCATAGACTAGTAGATCCATTTAGTTAAGGCGTTCTATATGACGGCTGAGTAGAGGACAGTTCTAGCAGTGTGGGCAAGACGCTGTATCACCAATTTGGCTCATAGTGGTGGTTGTTGGTTAGAGAAACTCCCACAAAACTATATTACTTTATTATATAAGTAAAGTTGAGTTTGTTATTGCATTTTCTTTAACGAACTAAGTTGTTTTCTACTATTTTAAAGTCTTTCTATATATCGCATGTGTTTTATTGCTTTATATTGAGTTAAGTTATTTAGGAGTTGAGTAAAGCCAAGCTAAGTGTTTCTTTCGGATTCTTTTCAAGCTTAAGTTATGTTTAGCATTCCAACTTGCATACTCGTACATTCAATGTACTGATGCCAGTTGGCTTGCATCTTATTATGATGCAGACGCAGGTAATCAAGATCAGAATCCAGCTCCACGTTGATCCAATTGAGCACTTAGAGTCAGTTTGTGTGCCTCCTAACTTTTCAGAGGATTTTTTTTATTACTTTCAATGTTTTAGTTTATTAGGATGTCGTGGGTCTTGTCCCGATGTCCATCTTAGTTGTTTAGAGGCTTCATAGACAGAGTTAGTGATGTTAGTTCATGAGTCTTTACTTTCCCTTTTTCAGTTAAGTTGAGACTTGAGTTGCCACTTTGACAGTGAATGTTATTTATGGCATTCTAAGTTATTTATTGAGCAGTTTAGTTTTTCTTTTAAAGTATATATATCTTCAGTAAAGTCTTCCACTGAGTAAGTAAACCAGACCAAGGGTTTCACTTAGGACCAAGAATGGTTCTCAATTGCCAATCCCCCCAGGGTGTAGGCTCGGGGCGTGACAAGGGATTTGAATAGATGCAATTCTAAGATTCAATGTTTAAGTATAATGGCTAATGCTTCTTCTATTGTTTGATTCCATATTGTCGTCCTCAAAGTTTATTGATTGTTTAGAAATAAATTTATCTGAAAGTAAATTTTTAATCTCATTATAAAAGTTATTTGTTTGTCTAAGCAACCTAGCACAATCAAAAAAAGGAAATTAGCGTCCAACATATATGTAAAATCATTTCATGACAATCATTAATTCCAATAAAAGAATTTACCATGCACAAAAACTTTCCTAATAAATAACACAAACTGTTGATAGATTATAATCAAATCAAATCATCTTAAAGTTTGATTGGTAAGCAAATTGAGCCACATATATATTTATTTAATTGTTGCCTCCATGAATACTGTATAACCAATGAACGAACCTGACTAGAGATTGAACAAAAAAAAAAAAAAGAAACTGATTGAAGAATTGAAGAATAGGCGCAAAAGAATTTAGAGAATAAAATGAGAAGTTTAATTGAAAAATTAGTTTATATAGAAAATAATAGATTGAAATTTGACTTTATCTAAGATAGAGTTAGTTTTTAATTCAAAATTTAAAAGATGAATAGTAACTTCCCATTCAAATTCAAAATTCAAAATATTTATAATATTTAGTTAAATGCATTATACTTATAAATTCTAAGATTCAATTTACAAGTATAATGGCTAATGCTTCTTCTATTGTTTGATTACAGATTGTCGTCCTCAAAGTTTATTGATTGTTCAGAAATAAATTTATCTGAAAGTAAATTTTTAATCTCATTATAAAAGTTATTTGTTCGACTAAGCAACCTAACACAATTAGAAAAAGGAAATAGCGTCCAATATATATGTAAAATCATTTCATGACAATCATTAATTCCGATAAAAGAATTTACCATGCATAAAAACTTTCCTAATAAATAACACAAACTGTTGATAGATTACAATCAAATCAAATCATCTTAAAGTTTGATTGGTAAGCAAATTGAGCACATATATATTTATGTAAGTGTTACCTCCATGAATAATGTATAACCAACGAACGAATCTGACTGAAGATTGAAAAAAAAAAAAAAGAAACTGATTAAAGAATTGAAGAATAGATGCAAAAGAATTTAGAGAATAAAATAAGAAGTTTGATGGAAAAATTAATTTATATACAAATAATAGATTGAAATTCGGCTTTTTCTAAAATAGAGTTAGTTTTTAATTCAAATTTTAAAAGATGAATCGTAACTTCTCATTCAAATTCAAAATTCAATAATTTAATAATATTTAGTTGAATACATTTTTTCCATATTTAGTAACTGGATGCGTTTTTATTTTCTTTCTATAATTAAGATTAATTCATTTTTGAAACAACAACTTTTGTTACAGTAGATTATTATTATTATTATTATTATTATTATTATTAATTATTAATTATTATTATTATTATTATTATTATTATTATTTATTATTATTATTATTATTATTTTTATTATTATTATTATTATTATTATTATTATTGTTATTGTTATTGTTATTGTTATTGTTATTGTTATTGTTATTGTTATTGTTATTATTATTATTATTATTATTATTATTATTATTATTATTATTATTATTATTATTATTATTATTATTATTATTATTATTATTGTTATTGTTATTGTTATTGTTATTATTATTCTTATTATTATTATTATTGTTATTATTATTATTATTTTTATTATTATTATTATTATTATTTTTATTATTATTGTTATTGTTATTATTAATATTATTATTATTATTATTATTATTATTATTATTATTATTATTATTATTATTATTGTTATTGTTATTGTTATTGTTATTGTTATTGTTATTGTTATTGTTGTTATTGTTATTGTTATTGTTATTGTTATTGTTAGTGTTAGTGTTATTGTTATTGTTATTGTTATTGTTATTGTTATTCTTATTCTTATTATTATTGTTATTATTGTTATTATTGTTCTTATTGTTCTTATTGTTATTTTTATTGTTATTGTTATTGTTATTGTTATTGTTATTGTTTTTGTTTTTGTTGTTGTTGTTATTGTTATTGTTATTGTTATTGTTATTGTTGTTGTTGTTGTTATTGTTATTGTTATTATTGTTATTATAGAAAAAAGTTATTTCTAATTTTTTTAAAAAAATACGTTTGAAAAGTTTATAGACTGTTTAAACATTTTTAAATTTAAATTGAAAATAACTAACTAATACAAAATTAAATTATTTAAAAAACTAAAATTCATAATTTTTTTTGGTGATGACATGTGTCACTTTTTTTTCCTCTCCTATTATATGTAGATAGAAGATAGATGTTTGTGATATAATACCTTAGTATGTGATAATCGTAACACTAATAGCAGTACAATTGTTGACATCCAATTTTGGTTTGCCACAGTACTTATTAATTATTTAGCTTCTTCAGCTTCGAGAAATAATTTAACTTTATAAAATTCAAAAATATTTTTCAAATTATTTTTCGGTCGTTTTGTCTTTTTTTCTATATAAAATTAGTAATTTGTATATTTTTATATGTTTATAATATATAGATTCATATTTATTAGTATTATTTTATGAATATTTCAAAAATTATTTCAAAAAGAAGTTTTATATTAAATATTTATTAATTAATTTAGTATAGTTAATAGATAGTATTTGAGGTAATTAGTTTATAATTAAGTTAGTTATTTTATTTTGTCAAATTTAAGAAGCTCAATAAGAATCTCTACATTAACAAAAATAAAAAAAATACCATATTTAGAAATTGTTTGACAATTAAATAAAACTGATAGGATCCATATAACTAATGATAAGAGAAACAATTTTTAAAGAACTTGACAGAAGTCATATAATCACACACATTTTTAAAGTCTCTCCATCTAAGCCATGAATAATGTTGAAGTCAAGGTCCTATGAAACATTATTAAAAAATTAGTTCTAAAATTCATCTGAATTATGAAAAGTAACATAAATGCGCTAATAAATTTAGTATGAATTTTTGTAGAAAAGATGACATAGAATGAAGGCATCAGATTCTTTAGGTGTGTACTTCATCATCTATAATCTTAACCTGTTAACCACACTGTAAACTTTATCATGATTATGAATGTTTGAGCTCTTGACAATCAACTTAAACATGAGTTTTCTTTGAAGTATATTATCTAAATTTGTTGGAATGTATGTTTTATTTAAAATTTTATGTTTCAAGAGTATTTTCAAATAGTTTTGAGATTCAGTAAACTATTTTTACAATTCTTCAGTTTTAATGCTTATGTATGGTTGAGAGTTAGTCTTCTACTTAGTAGTCAAGCCAAGACAAAAATTCATCTAGGGATCAACAATGGTTCTCGAGTGCCAGCCATGTCCAGGATGTAGACTAGGAGTATGACGTTATGTCATGACCCAGACCATCGTAATTGACACCCACACTAACTCTCCGATGGGAGAACCATTACTACTAATTAGCTGACCAAATAACTACAAACTTAATCAAAACTACGTCATTTAAAGTTACTGAAGCAGGTTTAAATGCTAAACGATTAATAGAGTTCCCATAAACTCCTAAAGTCTAATCAAACAAATGCGGAATAATACTTAGAACCTGAAAGTCAATGTACCAACCATCTAAAGTTCAATAAGTCTAAGAAAATGAGTACAACCTAATTAAACATAACAAAATCCTAATGTACTGGTCTAACTCTGAAATGGGGACATAAACGAAAAGAGAACTCATGGCAGCCCGGAAGAACTCGCTCACCCTTGAATTCGATGACGATCACTGATCTTCTAAACGAGGTATGTCAGTAGCCGCTTAAAGATGTTCTGTACTCAACAAAGAAAGAGCAAGTGCAATATCAGTACACAACCACAATGTATTGGTAGGATCACATGGCTATCCCACTAAGTGCAACATACAAAAGCCATTACAACATAATAATAACATGCATACACTGAACATATACAATATCAACATCATTTACGAACAACGTACAATCTCACAATTCTCATATATACAGTTATGTCAAGTCAATAGTCCTCTCATGGAACCCACACCCAAACTATTAGTGTACCGGTACGTGGTACCCGTTTCAAGTTAGTATGTCGGATCGTGACACTCGTTCCAATGTTTATGTCGGTACATGGCAACCAATCCTAGTTAGTGTGTCGGAACGCAACACTCAATCCATTCAACAAGCCACAATCACAATCACAAGTATATTCTCATAATCATACAATCAAGTCATAATTCATGGCATTTAATTAATTGTCTATCCTCATTTACGATTAGTGTGATCAATAATGTAACATTCGCCTACATCTATGTATCATAATGAAGAAAGAACAAACATATATCACACAACATGAAATCACAACCATCACCTACCTCAAACAAAGCTTCAATTCTCTAAGAAACTTGATTCTTCCCTATTCAGATTTTTTTCGCTTGTTCTTGGTCTACAAACAATCAATATAACACAGGAATCAATAAATGATGTCTAACTACTGGGATTACAATCAACTCTATCAACCCTAGATCAAACCCATGATCCCAATATCCAAATTAGGGCTTTTCCCACTATCCAAACAGTTCCAAAACCCTTCCCCAACAATAATTACCCACGAAACTAAGTTCTACGGATCAAAAAATGGATTCGGTGAGTGAAAACCTTACTATTAGCCTTAAGAATGGTGATAAACACTCAAGAAAACACCTGGGTCGTTCTTAGCTCTCAAAGTCGAAAAGAGCAGAGTAAAATGATTTTGGGGTTTATTTCTGACATAATTCGCGATTGTCTCGCCATGGCAGGCCTAATCCAGCTACAATGGCCCCGCCCTGGTGGGAATAATTCCACCACAGCGGCTTGCACGAAACGAGTAAGTTGAATTAAGAGTTCCAAATTCCCATTTCACAACGCACCTTCAACCCATGACACTCAGAAAATATCCATTCACGCTAAGATTAGTTTCGATGGTTCTACTCGCCCGAATTCAATTCCATAAAGTCACACAGGTTCCTTAACGTCTTAGCTATATAATCATGTGATCAAAATCATAATTAGATCATCCTTTTGTTATCAGATTTCCCTATATCTTACTGACTCCAATTTCGTCCAAATCTGGACTTGGTTGGGAAATTCCAAGTTACTACGAAAAAGTTTTCCAGCCCAAAATTTTTCCCTACGAAAACAGGTTGTTACAATAGATACCAATTTACCCATCACTCATTCTCGAGTGACAAACTTAGGAAAATAGGCTAAAAAAGGAATGAAATAGTACATGTATAGACGAACAACTAGGGATACTTGTCTCGCATGTCTTTCTCAGTTTCCCAAGTAGCTTCCTTAATTGGACAATGCTTCCATTGTACCTTCACAGACTTAATCTCTTTGGTCCTCAGCTTATGCACATCACGATCAAGAATTGCAATTGGTTCCTCCTCATACTGAAGGTCTTTGTCTAATACAACTGAGTCCCATTTTATGACGTAATCCCCGTCACCATGACATCTCTTCAACATGGACACATGAAATACCGGATGAACTCTCGATAGGTTAGGTGGTCAAGCTAACCTATACGCCACTGGCCCTACACGGTCAAGAATCTCAAATGGGCCAATGTATCTAGGACTAAGCTTTCTCTTCTTGCCGAATCTCATTACCCCTTTTATTTGTGATACTTTTAGAAGAACATTCTCACCAGTCTGAAATGTCATGTCTCTTAACTTATGGTCCGCATACTTCTTCTATCTACTATGGGCTGCCAAATGCTTAGCTTGAGTGCTCCTCACCGTATCTTAAGCATCCTTCACTAAATCAACCCCCAAAGGTTTCACAATCCAGCCTTGAACCATCCTATGAGTGATCTACATCCACTCCCATAAAGTGCCTCAAACAGTGCCATATCTATGCTGGAGTGATAACTATTATTGTAGGAAAACTCATACAAAGGTAAGAACTTATCCCATTGTCCTCTAAAATCAATCACACATGCCCTCAACATGTTTTCTAACACTTGAATAGTCCTCTCTGACTGCCTGTCCATCTGTGGATGGAAAGCGGTACTAAAAGTAAGCTGTGTGCCCAATTCATCATGTAACTTCCTCCAAAACTTGGAGGTAAACTGCGTACCATGGTGAGATGATAGAAAGGGGCATCCCGTACAACCTCACTGTCTCTTTCACATAAACCTTAGCCAATTGTTCAGCATTATAATCTATTATGACTTGAAAAAAATGGGATGACTTAGTCAATCTGTCTACCACTACCCAAATAGAATCAAACTTTCACAAAGTCATGGGAAGACCAACCACAAAATTCATATCTATCCTTTCCCACTGCCATTTCAGAATTGGCATTCTCTAAAGCAAACCTGTAGGCCTTTGATGCTCGTATTTTACTTGTTGGCAATTTTGACACTTAGCCACAAACTCCGCTATATCTTTCTTTGTGATAGACCACCAATAAAGTTGCTTCAAATCTCAATACATCTTGGTCACACCCGGATGAATGGAATATCGCGAACCATGAGATTCTGTCAACAATTTCTGAATCAAGTCATTAGCTTGAGGAATACAAATCCTTCCTTTAAAACTGAGCAAACCTTCCACATTAAGAGTGGTCTCTTATGCCTTACCAATCATATTTTTCTTTCTAAGGTCATTCAAATTTCCATCCTCAAACTGTTTGGCCTTGATCTCCTTAATGAACGTGGCCCTTACTTCAATGTTAGCTAACACCCGATCTTTCTCTGAGATGCCCAACTGCATGAACTTAGATTCCAAATATTAAATCTCTTTAGCCATAGGTCGCTTGGATGCACTCAAGCTGTAACATCTCGCAATTTGAAATAAATAGGAAGAAGCCAATAATTGGAAATAGTCATTTTTAGAAAGAATGAAAATATGGAAATTTTGTTAAGTTAGGAAAAAGTGAGTTTTTGGTCACCTTGAAACAACCATAACTTCTAGCTTAGGATGAGTTAGGAGCACTTCAAGATATGGTAGGAAATCTCTTTGAACGATGCTTCCCACGTTGCCAAGTTTGCGCGATTCCAAGTTCGTATGCGTGAGATATGCCCATTGGAAATTGGGTTGTTCAAATAAGGAAATGTCCAATCAGAATTTTTGAAGGGCATTTCAGTCTTTTCCTTATTTAATTAATTAAATTCATTTTAGTGAATTAATTAAGGGCTAAACTGAACTTGGTCAGTTTTATGCTTTTGGAAAAGAGTTAGGGTTTTGGAGAAGAGGAAAGAAGAGGAGAAAAGAGAAGGGAAGCAAGGAAATTGTCAATTTCGTCGAGTTTAGCTTGTGGATTTTGTCGGGGGTGATCCCTACAAGGTATGTGAGTTCACATAGCATTGGGTTAGTTCACCCACGCGCTAATCATGATAAAATTTCAGTGAAGTTATTAGATTTGAAAGTAAATCCTTGAGTTCTTGATAAATTTCATTTGAATTCTTGTGGATTATATTGATTAAAGTTTCTTGAGATTGATTCACGTTTTTAGTCATGATTTCAAGTAGAATATAATGTTCTTTGAACATATAATCGATTCTAAGTGTTTGGCGAAAGATCCTATGGAGTTTAGAGCAGAAAAATGAAGAAGAAATTTCGTCGGACGAAATTTGGTAGTGGTGGCGCATCGCGGAGTTAATCCCTAGAATTGGGAAAATTCATTTCGTGCAGTGGAGCCGTCACAGAGTATTCTGCCTCAAAATTCATTTTCAAAGCTAAATTTTAAATGTCACTCCGCGTCGCGGAACCTCCCTCAAATATTGATTTTTCGGTCTTTTCTCATGTTTAGTTGTTTAAAATCATTCCTAAACATCATGAGATATTTCTTATCACAAATCTCAATCCTTGAATCCATAATTCAATTTAAGGACCAATTAAGAGTCAAGTCAAGAGCAGTTAGGATTAAAGTCAAGAGAAGTCAAGAGTCAAGTTAAAAGAAGTTCATAAAATTTTCCAAAAGTCTTTTACAAACGTGTTAACTCTGTTTTAAGACTTAAGTTTTGAGTTCAGTAAGGAGTAAAGTTGAAGTTCATTTCTTCAAAAGTATATGGGGACTATGTATTCCCAAAAGATTTTAAAATGTTTTCACATTTAAAAAAGAACGAAAACTAAGATTTTTAAAAGAGCCTTTGAGCTAGTTTTTAAGTAAAGAGTCTTTGGGCTAGATTTCAGTTAAAGAATAAATGCTTTCACAATAAAGCAAGAGAGGGAAACTTCGATTTTCAAGATAGCCTTTGAGCGAAGTTTTTGAGCAATTTTCTCAAATCACAAAAAGAAGTATGTTTTTAAACATAAAAAGCTAGTATCATATTTTGGGAGTAGTATTGAGCACCGATATGGGGACGAGCTTGAGTTTAGATAACTCACATCTCCATAGACTATGTAGCCGTCATGGGTAGAAAAGGGTCATACTTTTTAGATGAGCCCTTTAATGCTTTTAGCATAGACTAGTGGATCCAATTAGTGAGTTAGGTCCTATATCCTCGGCAAGGTATAGGATGGTCCTTGGCAGCGTGAGGTAAAGTGTTATATCATCCCTATAGCTCTTAAGTGATGGTTCTCGGTTAGAGAAACTCCCACAACAGTATTTGGTATTTTTATATACATTAGTTTATTTGTATTTTTACATACATTTCAGAGTTATATGTATCTTTACATACACACATACTTGACATCATGTTTTAAACAGTTTTTCTGTATATTGCACTTGTTTTTAAACTGCTTTATATTGAAATAAGTTCAATTATGTTGAGTTGAGTTGAGTCAGGTAAGTTCTTCAGTTCCTTTCAGAATCTTTTCAAGCCTATATTGTGTTTAGCATTCCAACTTGCATACTCGTACATTCAATGTACTGATGCCAGTTGGCCTATATCTTATTATGATGCAGACGCAGGTAATCAGGATCAACATCCAGCGCATCGTTAATCCAATTGAGCTTCAGAGTTGTTGGTGAGCCTCCTCGCTTCAAGAGGATCCCCCTTTTCATTACTTTATCATTTTAGTTCATTAGGATGTTGTGGGTCTGTCTCGACATCCATATCAATTGTTTTAGAGGCTTCATAGATAGTCAGTTAGATGTTAGAGCATTCGTCAACATTTTGTTATTTTCTTATGTTCAGATTCGAGTTGCCATTTTGGCTAAGTTAAATGTTTATTTTAAAAAAATTATGAGTTCAGTTTAAGACATGTTGAGTTATCTTGTATTTGGATTCTCTTTCTTTGTCTAAATCTTCCACTGAGTAAGTATGCTAGGCTAAAGGTTCGCTTGGGGCCATCAATGGTTCTCGAGTGTTTGCCACATCTAGGGTGTAGGCTCGGGGCGTGACAAACTTGGTATCAGAGCATATAGTTCAAGAGTCCTAGGGAGTCTATGAAGCCGTGTCTATAGAGTCCTAGTTATTGGTATGAAGCCCGCCACATCTATAATTAAGTGGCTGCAACATCTTCACGTCTTTCATATTCATTTCGTGCGTTAGAGTTTATCTCTAAAAAGTTTCTTTCTAACTCGTGCTCGTGCTTATGCGTAACCATTTGTTAGTTGGACTGTTTTGACAGTGCTTTCATGGGGCGTTTCTTTCCCCGTGATCTAAGAGAAGCAAAGAGATAGTTGACGACATGAGGAGCAAGATGAGTTGATTCGTTGTTGGATTGACTCGTCTATCAAGTAAGGAAAATAAGGCAGCCATGCTAATAGGTTACATGGGCATAGCAAGGCTGATGATTCATGTGCAACAAGTTGAGATGAACCAGCTGAAGGATAGATAAGAGTTTGAGAATTAGAGGGCTAAGACAATTAGGGAATGAATCCGGATAGCTAAAGAGTAATGCAAACCGGTCTTCTTTCCAACATAAGTGGAAAGGAACTACTTTATCATCTGCTAGTTCACCTACACCAAGGAACAAATGTGAGTACAATAGTCAGAATTCTTAGAACTTCAGAGCTAGACCTGTGCATTCGCAAAGTAGTAAGGCACAAAGGGGTACTATGACTCCTGCGTATGCTAAGTGTAGTAGGAGCCACTCAGGGATATGTCGTGATGACTCAACTAGTTGCTTCAAGTGTGGCCAAAATGGTCATTTTATGAGAGAGTGTCCTAAGAGCAAATAGAGTAATGATAATGGGGGCAATAAAGCCCGATCTTCTTCAATTGTTCCACCGGATAGAGCTGCATCTAGATGAGCTACTTCAAGGGTAGACTGTGAAAGAAACCGTCTTTATGCTATCGCTAGTTGCCGAGAGAAAAAGGATTCGCTAGATGTTGTCACTGGTATGATCTAAGTCTTTAGTTTTGATGTTCTTCCTCAGAAACTTCTTGAGCCTTCAGTGTTTCTACACCTGATGGTTAATCTATTTTAGCAGAGAGAGTCTATCGTGATTGTTTCATTTTTGTCAATCACAAGAGTACCACGACTGATTTAGTTGAGTTAGACATGGTAGATTTTGATGTCATTCTAGGTATGGACTAACTTCATACATGTTATGCATCAATAGATTATAGAACTCGAGTAGTCAAATTCCAGTTTCCAGTGAACCAGTTATAGAGTTGAAGAGCAGTTAAACAGTAGTTATCATTTCGTACCTTACAACGAGAAAGTTAGTTTCCAAGGGGTGTGTCTATCACTTGGTCTGAGATAATGACTCTAGTATTGAGATACCTCCTATTCAATCAGTTTCAGCAGTAAAAGAGTTTCTAGAAGTTTTTCCAGATGATCTTCCTAGAGTCCCTCTTGAGAGAGAAATAAACTTCGGCATAGACATTCTTCCCGATACTCGTCTTATATATATCCCGCCATACAGGATGGCACCAGTAGAGTTAAAAGAGTTTAAATAGCAGTTGAAAGGGAATGTTATATTCCAAAGACAACATTCAGGACCCGTTATGGTCATTATGCGTTTTTGGTCATGTCTTTGGTTTGACCAATGCAACTGCAACTTTCATATAACTTATGAATAGAGTCTTCAAACCTTATTTAGATATACTGGTTATCATTTTCATTGATGAAGTACTAATCTATTCAAAGAGCGAAGAAGATCATGCTAGCCGTCTCAGAATAGTTCTCCAGACTTTGGAAGATAGAGAGTTGTATGCCAAGTTCTCTATGAGTTTTGGCTTGAATCTGTGGCATTCCTAAGTCACATTGTGTCTGGAGAGGGAATTAAAAGTTGATACTCATAAGAGAATTAAGTTTCAATAGTCTATAGCTTGTGAGAAATACTTTCATGAATTGAAAAAGAGGTTGACTACAACCCCAGTTTTGACCTTATCAAAAGGTACACAAGGGTTTGTCGTCTATTGTGATGCATCTAGAGTTGGTTTGGGTTGTGTGTTAATATAGAATGACAAAGTTATAGCTTATGCCTTAAGATAGTTGAAAGTTCATGAGAAAAACTACCCAACCTATGATTTAGAATTGGCTGTTGTAGTATTTGCTTTGAAAATATGGCGCCATTACCTTTATGGTATTCATGTGGATGTGTTCACCGATCACAAGAGCCTTTAGTATTACTCAGGAAGAGCTTAATCTCAGATAGAGAAAGTGGTTAGAATTACTTAAGGATTATGACATAAGTATTCTTTACCACCCAGGTAAGGCTAACGTTGTTGCTGATGCTTTAAGTAGGTTGTCTATAAGTAGTATTGCCCATGTTGAGGAAGAAAAGAGAGAATCAGCAAAAGACGTGCATAGACTTGCACGCTTGTGAGTCAGACTTGTGGATTCCATAGAAGGAAGAGTAGTGGTGATGAATTGGGCTGAATCTTCATTAATGTCAGAAGTGAAAGAAAAGCAAGAAAAAGATCCTTTATTGCTTCAATTAAAGGCAAGTGTTCATAAGCAAAAAAAGGGTGATGGCCTTTGAACAATGGGGAGATGGTGTTTTGAGGTATTAAGGTACATTATGTGTACCAATGGTGGATGGACTCCAAGAGAAGATCATGGAGGAGGCTTATAGATCCAAATATTCCATTCATCTAGGCTTTACAAAGATGTATCGTGACTTGAGAGAGGTTTATTGGTGGAATAGTATGAAGAAGGGCATTGTTGAATTTGTTGCTAAATGTCCAAATTGCCAACAAGTTAAAATAGAGCACCAAAGGCCCGATGGAAGTGGGAGATGATTAATATAGATTTCATCACAGGCCTACCAAGATCTTGTAGACAACATGATTCCATTTGGATGATTGTCGATAGAATGACAAAATTAGCCCAGTTTTTGCCGGTAAAGACTATCCATTCGGCAAAAGATTATGCTAAGTTGTATCTTCAAGAAGTAGTTAGACTTCATAGAGTTTCGGTCTCCATTATTTCAGAAAGAGGTGCACAATTAACTTCACAAATTTTGGAAGTCATTCCAAAAAGGCTTCTGTTCAAAGGTGAACTTAAGTACTGCTTTCATCCTCAGACAGATGGGTAGGCAGAGTGCACTATTTAGACCTTAGAAGATATGTTGAGGGCTTGTGTGATTGATTTCAAAGGGAATTTGGATGATCACCTACCTCTCATTGAGTTTGCTTACAAAAATAGTTACCACTCTAGCATCTAGATGACTCCTTAAGAAGCTCTTTATGGGAGAAAATACAGATCTCCTATTGGATGGTTTGAAGTTGATGAATTTGAGTTAATAGGACTGGACTTAGTTCGTCAAGCTATGTAGAAAGTGAAAGTAATTCAAGAGAGGCTGAAAACGGTGCAGAGTCGTCAAAAATCCTGCATTGATTTAGGAGAAGGGAGTTAGAGTTTGAAGTAGATGATTGGGTATTCTTGAAAGTTTCACCCATGAAGGGTGTTGTGAGGTTTGGAAAGAAGGGGAAACTTAGTCCACGGTATGTTGGTCCTTATAGAATTTCCAAGAGGATTGGCAAGGTAGCATATGAATTTTAGCTACCACAAGAGTTAGCGGCAGTTCATTCGGTATTTCATGTCTCCATGTTGAAGAAGTACATGAGTGATCCTTCATTGATCATACCAACTTAAAATATTGGGATCAAGGATAGCTTATCTTATGAGGAGATTCCTATTCAGATTCTAGATCGCCAAGTTTGCAAGTTGAGAACGAAAGAGGTAGCATCAGTCAAAGTCCTTTGGAGGAACCAATTTGTTGAAGGAGCTACTTGGGAAGCGAGGAGGATATGAAGAAGAGATATCCACATCTCTTCGAATCCGGAGAAGTTCCAATCAAGGTACTAATCCTTTCTTAGTGGTTATTTATAAATTGGCATGTTGTTTTGCATTTGCTTGTGGGTGCTTGAGATGAATGCTACATGTAACACCCTTAGCTTGGTAAGAGTAATCTCATTCGAGGACGAATGTTCCCAAGGGGGAGATATTGTAACATCTCTCAATTTGAAATTACTAAGAAGAAGCCAATAATTGGAAATAGTCATTTTTGGAAAGAATGAAAATCTGAAAATTTTATTAAGTTAGGAAAAAGTGAGTTTTTGGTCAACTTCAAACAACCATAACTTCTAGATCAGGATGAGATAAGAGCACTTTCAGATATGGTAGAAAAGCTCGATATTTCCAACGCTGCCAAATTTGTATGATTCTAGGTTCGTATGCGTGAGATACACCAATTGAAAATTGGGCTGTTCAAATAAGGAAATGTTCAATCCGGATTTTTGAAGGGCATTTCAGTCTTTTCCTTATCCAATTAATTAAATTCATTTTTATGAATTAATTAAGCGTCTAAACTAAACTTGGTCAGTTTTACTCTTTTGGAAAAGAGTTAGGGTTTTAGAGAAGAGGAAAGAAGAGGAGAAAATAGAAGGAGAAGCAAGGAAATCGTCAAGTTCGTCGAGTTTAGCTTGTGGATTTCATCGGGGGTGATCCCTACAAGGTATGTGAGATCACATAGCGTTGGCTTAGTTCACCCACGTGCCAATCATGATTAAATTCTAGCGAAGTTATTAGATTTGAAAGTAAATCCTTGAGTTATTAATAAATTTTGGTTAAATTCTTGTGGGTTGTGTTGATTAGAGTTTCTTGAGATTGATTCACGTTCTTAGTCATGTTTTCGAGCAGAATCTGATGTACTTTGAACATATAATCGATTCCAAGTGTTTGGGGAAAGAACTTATGGAGTTTAGAGGATTTAGAGATGAAAAACAAAGAAGAAATTTCGTCGAACGAAATTTGGTAGTGGTGGTGCGTCGCGGAGCTAATCCCCAGAATTGGGAAAATTCATTTCGCGTCGCGGAGCCGTCACACAACATTCCGCCTCAAAAGTCATTTTCAAAACTAAATTTTAAATGTCTCTCCGCGTCGTGAACCCACCCTCAAATATTGATTTTTTGGTCTTTTCTCATGTTTAGCTATCTAAAATTATTCTTAAACATCATGATATATTTCCTCTCACAAATCTCAATCCTTGAAACTATAATTCAATTCATGGACCAGTTAAGAGTCGAGTAAAGAGTTGTTAGGATCAAAGTCAAGATAAGTCAAGAGTCAGGTTAAGAGAAGTTCATAAAGTTTTCCAAAAGTTTTAACTCTATTTTAAGACTTAAGTTTTGAGTTCAATTAAGAGTAAATTTGATGTTCATTTCTTCAAAAGTATATGGGGACTATGTATTCCCAAAAGAGTTTAAAATGTTTTTACATTTAAATAAGAACGGAAACTAAGATTTTCAGAAGAGCTTTTGGGCTAGTTTTTCAATAAAGAGCCTTTGGGCTAGTTTTCAGTTAAAGAGTAAATGCTTTCACAATAAAGCAAGAAAGGAAACTTTGATTTTCAAGATAGCCTTTGAGCTAAGTTTTTGATCAATTATCTCAAATCACAAAAAGAAATATGTTTTTAAACATAAAGAGTTGGGAGTAGTATTGAGCACCGATATGAGGACGAGCTTAAGTTTAGATAAATCTCACGTCTCCATAAACCATGTATCCATCATGGGTAAAAAAGGGTCATACTTTTTAGATGAACCCTTCAATGTTTTTAGCATAGACTAATGGATCCACTTAGTGAGTTAGGTCCTATACCCCTGGCAAGGTATATGATGGTCCTTGGCAGCGTGAGGTAAATTATTGTATCATCACTATAGCTCTTAAGTGATGGTTGTCGGTTAGAGAAACTTCTACAATAGTATTTTGTATTTTTATATACATTAGTTTATTTGTATTTTTACATACATCTCAGAGTTATATGTATTTTTGCATACACACAGAGTTGACATCATGTTTTAAACAGTTTTTCTTTATATTGCACTTGTTTTTAAACTACTTTATATTATAATGAGTTCAGATATGTTGAGTTGAGTTGAGCCAGGTAAGTTTTTCAGTTCCTTTCATAATCTTTTTAGGCCTATGTTGTGTTTAGCATTCCAACTCGTATACTCGTACATTCAATGTACTGATGCCAGTTGGCCTGCATCTTATTATGTTATTGACGCAGGTAACCAGGAAAAACATCCAGCTCATCGTCGATTCATTTGTGCTTCAGAGTTGTTGGTGAGCCTCCTTGCTTCTAGAGGATCCCCCTTTTCATTACTTTATCATTTTAGTTCATTAGGATGTCGTGGGCCTGTCCCAACATCCATCTCAGTTGTTTTAGAGTCTTCATAGATAGTTAGTCAGATGTTAGTTCATTCGTCATCATTTTTTTATTTTCTTATGTTCAGATTTAAGTTGCCATTTTGGCTAGGTTAAATGTTTATTTTTAAAATATTATGAGTTCAGTTTGAGACATGTTGAGTTATCTTGTACTTGGATTATCTTTCTTATGTCTAATTCTTCCACTGAGTAAGTGAGGCAGGCCAATCGCTTGGAGCCAACAATGGTTCTCGAGTGCCGGCCATGTCCAGGGTGTAGTCTCGGGGCGTGATATAAGCAAGCTAAACTACCCATACTCACCGCCTTCCGACTTAGTGCGTCTGCTGCTACATTAGCCTTACCAAGATGATATTGGATGGTCACATAATAATCCTTGAGTAATTCCATCCACCTTCATTGTCTTAAATTCAGATCCTTTTGAGTGAATACATGTTGTGGACTGCGATGATCACTAAACATCTCATACTTGCTGGTATTGAGGTAATGTCGCCAAACCTTAAGAGCAAGCACTACCGTTGCCAACTCTAATCATGTGTTGGGTATTTCCTCTCATGAACCTTCAACTGTCGCGATGTATAAGCTATGCCATTCTTATCCTGCATTAACACCACACCGAAACCCAAATGTGAAGCATCACCATAAATAATAAAATCTTTACTTTCACCGGTAATGCTAGAATAGGCGATCTGGTCAAGAGAGTCTTGAACTTTTGAAAGCTCTCTTCACATTTTTTAGTCCATTTAAATGGTATCTCCTTTTTGGTTAAATTTTTCAAGTGAGTGGCAATAGAAGCGAAGTTTTTCACAAATCGACGATGGTAGCTAGCGAGCCCCACAAAACTCCTAACTTCAGTCACAGAGTTAGGCTGAACCTAATTCTTAACCGCTTCAATCTTTAGGGTATATACCATTACCCCTTATTTTGAAAATATATGCCTCAAAAAGGCAACCGAAGTCAACCAAAATTCACACTTATAAAATTTCGTATATAATTTTTGTTTCCCAAGAACACCAGAACAATATGAAGATGGTCGGCATGCTCTTCCTCACTTTTTGAATAGACCAAAATGTCATCAATAAAGACTACACCAAATGAATCAAGAAATGGTTTGAACACTGCATTCATCAAACTCATAAAAGCTGCAGGCGTATTAGTCAACCCAAACGACATAACTAGAAACTTATAGTGCCCATAGTGGGTTCTAAATGCCGTCTTGGGCACAACCTCTGGCTTAATCTTTAATTGATGGTAACCCAACCTTAGATCAATCTTAGAGAACATTGATGCACCTTGCAATTGGTCAAAAAGATCATCTATCCTAGGTAATGGGTACTTGTTTCGAATGGTGACCCTATTCAATTGCCAATAATCTATACACATCCTCATACTACCATATGTTTTCTCAAGAAACAATATAGGAGCCCCCCACGGGGGAACATTAGGATGAATGAATCCTTTATTAAGAAGTTCTTGGATTTGAGCCTTAAGATCTTCTAATTCTACCAGAGCCATCCGATATGGAGGGATAGAAATAGGGTGGGTACTAGGTTCTAAATCAATGCAGAAATCTATATCTCTTTCCGGAGGCATACCAGGAAAATCAGAAGGAAACACTGCTCTAAATTCTGACACCACAGGAATAGATTTAATAGAAGGAGACTTAACCTCAACATCCCGAATATGAGCCAAATAAGCCAAACAACCCTGCCCTATCAGTTTCCTAGCCCGAATGGAGGATATGAGCTTAGCTTGCTTAGGCTTATACACCCCTTTCCACTCTAACTTTTTCCTTCCCGACATTTCTAGAGTCTCGGACTTAGTATTACAATTAAGCACAACATAATGAGGGGACAACCAAGTCATGCCTAAGATTATATCAAAGTCAGTCATATCCAAAATCACCAAATCAACCCAAGTATGAAGACCCATAAACAAAATAGGACAAGTACGATAGACATGGGTGACTATGACAAACTCTCCAACTGGGGTAGAAACTTAGATGAGGGCATCAAGTATATCACAAATCATATCAAATTTTGAGGCAAATTGCACGGACACGTAAGAATAAGTAGAAGCCAAATCAAATAACACATTAGCCATCCGATCATAGACAAGAATAGTACATGTGATCACTGCGTCAGATACCTCCGCCTCGGTCTTACCCCAAAAGGCATAACACTGAGTTCTATCATCATGATGGGCGACTTCCCTGCCTGGCTGTACTGTACCTTTGCCTGTGTTACCATTTCCCCTACCTTCGCAGCCTCACTGATTTTCTCCTCGCCCACCTTGTGGACGCCCTCTACCATTATTACCATTTACTGCGGGTATCACTGCTCTAGTTTGCTGCTGTGTGGAATCCATCATGCGCAGGTGGGGATAATCTCTCACCAGGTTCTCCACAACTATAGCAAGTACGATCAAAAGATGGCTTACTACCTGCCGAAGGTGCAGCTCCCTTGCTATCCTAGATCAAATTCTGAGGTGGAGTTCCCGAGTAATTACCAGTAGACTGTATTGGCCAAGCTGCAAGATTCGGCCTTTCGGAACCTCTTAAGTAGGAACCTGAAAGTTGCCTGAATTCTTGGCTTTCTTAGCCAACGCCTTAGCCTGACCGTCTCACCTCACCCCTTCCACTTTTTTCACAAAATCCGTTACTTCATTATAGCTTTTACTTGCAGAGGTCATATGAATAGACAATACCTGCAATTCAAAATTTATTCCCTTAACAAATAGGCGGATCCTCCCTTTCTCAGTAGGCACCAATTGTGTAGCATATCTAGACATTGCATGGAACTTGGCCTCATAAGCAGCCACATACATACCAACTTGCTCCAAAACCATGAACTCATCTTTCTTACGAACTCTCAAAGTCCGAGGCACATACTTCTCTAAGAACAGAGCATGAAATTGGGTCTTAAGTGGGGGTAAAACTGAAGATCTGCATTCTTCATAGGTTCTCCACCACTGCTTAGCCTCACCTTGAAGTTGAAAGGTTACGAACTCCACGCCATGTTGATGGACAATTCCCAACTTATGAAGCCTCTTATAATAATCTAGGATGAACTCATATGCGTCCTCACTCTCAGAACCATGGAACACATGCGGTTTCAATTTTAAGAACTTAGTCAACATCTTATGCTCATTACAAGTCATAACAGGACCCAAAAAAGGACAGAAGAAAGCATTAGTACCTACAGTTCCACCCACCTTGGGGACGGTGATAGCAGTAGGGGGATTGGCGGGAGCTTGAGTTGCTTGAACAGAGGGAAGCACTCCAAGACCAACCAATCCTTTTAAGAATGACATAATCTGTTGAGCTAACACCGAGTATAAGGGAGGAATACTTGTAGTCTCAGCCTGCACCTCTTTCTCTTGTCCAATATTCTCCTCATTCTCAACTTTTACATTCTCTTCTACCTCTTCATAATGCGCAGGAAGGACCTTATTTCTGGGAGTGTTCTCAACTAGTGCTCCATCCCTAGTATGCGCCACCTTTCCTCGGCCTCTACTCCTAGTTATTCCTCTACCCCTACCTCAACCATGACCTCTTGCTGCGGATTCCTCAGCTGGAGCATTGACGGGAGCTACCGGCCCGATGCCAATGAACCTAGTGTTAACCATCTGCAGACAGAAGAGTGAAAGATGTTACATACCAATTTGGATCGCTAGATACCAATTGGAATAAAGTTATAGCACGAAAGGAGATACGAGAAAACAGATAGATTTCCTAAAGTCCTATAGCCTCTCGAAGAAAAGTAGTGACGTTCCATATCGTTTCGCAAGACTCTACTAGACTCATTTTGGTATATCGATATCAATGAACCTAGGCTCTGATATCAACTTTGTCACAATCCAGACTATCATGATTGACACCCACATTAACCCTTCGATGGGAGAACCATTAATAGTAGTTAGCTGACCAAAGAACTACACAACTTAATCAAAACTAAGGAATTTAAAGTTACGGAAGTAGGTTTAAATGCTAAAGGAAAAATAGAGTTCCCATAAACTCCTAAAGTCTAATCAAACAAATGCGGAATAATATCTAGAACCTGAAAGTCAATGTACCAAACATCTAAAGTTCAACAAGTCTAAGAAAATGGGTACAACCCAATTAAACATAAGAAAATCCTAATGTACTGTTTGAGTCCGAAATGGGGGACATAAATGAAAAGAAAACTCATGGCAGCCGGGAAGAACTGGCTCACCTTGAATTCAATGACGATCACTGATCTTCTAAATGAGGTCTGTCAGTAGCTTGCCGCTTGAAGATGCCCTGTATTCAACAAAGAAAGAGAAAGTACAGTATCAGTACACAACCACAATGTACTGGTACAATCACGCTACTATCCTATGAAGTGCAACATGCATAAGCCATTACAACATAATAATAACATGCATACACCAAACATATACAATGTCAACATCATTTACGAACAAGGTACAATTTCACAATTCTCAAGATATGCAGTTATGTTAAGTCAATAGTTCTCTCATGGAACCCACACCCAAATTGTTAGTGTACTAGTACGTGGTGCTCGATCCAAGTCGTGACATCTGTTCCAATGTTTATACCGGTACATGGCAATCGATCCCAATTAGTGTGTCGGAAGGCAACGCTCGATCCATTCAATTCAACAATCACAATCACAAGTATATTCTCATAATCATACAATCAAGTCATGATTCACGACATTCAATTATCCGTCTATCCTCATTTACGATTAGTGTGATCAATAATGTAACATTCGCACACATCCATATATCATAATGAAGCAAGAACAAACATATATCACATAATATGAAATCACAACCATCACCTACCTCGAACAAAAATTGAATTCCCTAAGAAACTTGATTCTTCCCTTTTCGGATTATTCCGCTTGTTCTTGGTCTATAAATAATCAATATAACACAGGAATCAATAAACGATGTCTAACTACCCGGATTACAATCAACTCTATCAACCCTAGATCAAACCCATGATCCCAATATCCCACATTAGGGCTTTTCCCACCGTCCAAACAATTCCAAAACCCTTCCCCAACAATAATTACCCACGAAACTAAGTTCTACGGTTCAAAAAATAGATTTGGGGAGTGAAAACCTTACCTTTAGCCTCAACAATGGTGGAAAATTGTCAAGAAGACACCGGAGGTCGTTCCTTAGCTCTCAAAGTCGAAAAGTGAAGAATAAAATAATTTTGGGGTTTATTTCTGACTTAATTAGCGATTGTCCTGCCATGGCAGGCCTAATCCCACTACAGCGGCACCCGCCCTATATTTTCGCCACAGCGGCTTGCATGGAACCAGTGAGTAGTTTTAAGATTTCCAAACTCCTATTTCACAACACACCTTCAATCCATGACACTCACAAATTACGCGTTCACACTAAGATCAGTTTCAGGGGTTCCACTCGCCCGAATTCAATTCCGTAAAGTCACACGGGTTCCCTAACGTCTTAGCTATCTACTCATGTGATCAAAATAATTATTAGATCACACAACCCTAGACCTTACTGACTTCGATTTCGTCCAAATCTTGACTAGGTTGAGAAATTCCAAGTTACTACGAAAAAGCTTTTCGGCCCAAAATTTTTCCCTGTTGGCTTTTCTATAACGACGAAAACAAGTCGTTACACGTTAAGTTCCACAGTAGTTTTGTTATTGTTATATCACTGATTAAGTCTACCATTTTTCTAAGTTAGTAACCTTTTAGTAGAATATTGAAAGAGATATAAAGAGAATTGTATTAAAATTTCCGTATCACTATTTAAAGTAGTAGATGTCGTAGTTTGAAGAGCAATTATAAGGAAAGTTATAAACATGGTTTGTACATTTTTATTCCTATAGGTGATAGTTTAAATCTTTTTTGTTGATTTTCTTAATGTATTTTTCATATGTTTATTGGTTATTCAGAATATTTCGGATTAGAATGTGAAAGTGAGAAATAATGGAGATATATTAGGAGTTGATAACTTTCAAATTTCAAAATTAAAGATTAGATTGTTTTTTCTTCCTCTATGTCTCAATTATAATGTGTAGAATAATTTTTTTGTGTCCTTTTATGTATATATCAATTTTTTGTTAATTATGATTTTCCTTTTTATGTTTATTTATATACGTGTATTTGGCAGTTTTATGTGTATAACAGTATAAGTAGTTGAGATATATTAGGTGTTGGTAACTTGTTATTTTTAAATATTAAAGATTAATTATTTCTTATTACGTGATAGTTTAAATATTTATTTGAGTTTTTTTATATGTATTTTTCATTTGTTGATCAGTTATTCAGATTGTTTTGGATTAAAATGCGAAAGTGAAAAATAGTGAATTTTTTTTTTGTATAACTAAACAATATTTTTAAAAAATTTTATGTACATGAAATTGGTGGTATTTAAGGTTTTCCATTTGTGAACAATTTTCACAGATTTTTCTGCCATTGCAAATAGCATGAGAGCTGTTAAATGTACAATACAATTTCATACCTCATGAAGACCAAGAACAAAAAGAATAATAAAGAGTACAATCATGAAATCTATACATAAAAAAATTGTCAAATGCCTAATTTTATTCAAAGCGTATACATGTTATATTTAAATCATGAATACAACTCTGAACTTTCTAATTAACTTAATGCCCAACAACAAATAACGAAGAAAGAATATGTATAATTGTTTCAAATTGTAATTTAGTATGTGTTCATACAAAATTTTGCAAAAAACATGAATGTATACATATCATATTTAAGTCATGAATACGACTCTTGATGAAAAATGACTAATTAATTAACATAATGCCCAACAACAAATAAAAAAGAAAGAACATGTACAATTGTTTCAAATTGTAATTTATTATATGTTCATTCAAAAATTTGCAAAAAACATGAATGTATACATGTCATATTTAAGTCATGAATATGACTCTTGATGAAAAATGACTAATTAATTAACATAATGCCCAACAACAAATAACAAAGAAAGAACATGTACAATTGTTTCAAATTGTAATTTATTATATGTTCATTCCAAAATTTGCAAAAAAATGAATGTGTACATGTCATATTTAAGTCATGAATACGACTCTTGATGAAAAATGATTAATTAATTAACATAATGCCCAACAACAAATAACAAAGAAAGAACATGTACAATTGTTTCAAATTGTAATTTATTATATGTTCATTCAAAAATTTGCAAAAACCATGAATGTATACATGTCATATTTAAGTCATGAATACAACTCTTGATGAAAAATGACTAATTAATTAACTTAATGCCCAACAACGACGATTTCAGGACCAAATTGATCTTCTTGCCCATTAAAACCACCTGCACCGACGTAATTCTCATCACTATCATGTGCATCAGAATCATCGTTCTTGGGTTCTGTTGGAGTAGCTCCAACAGTTGCTGGATTCAAGTTCTTGTTAGCCGCGGCTTCTTCTGGGTTTTTATCTTCATCGGCCCATGTTTTTGTAACAAGGAGAGAGCAAATCATGAGTGTTAGGAAAGACAAACCAAGAATTCTTCTATCCATTGTTTTGCTTTCTTTCTTGTTTTGTTTTGTTTGTTTGTTTGTTTTGGGTGATTAACATTTGGAAGAGGTTTGTAATTTATAATGGCAAGTATTTTACCGGTTTGAGAAAATTAAGGTGATAAGTTGTTTAGCATATTTTAAGGAGTATGTCTTATGCACCAACAAAATTGCTCATGTTCATGTTAATTTTTACACCATTAAAGTAATTACAAAAAATGTTACACCATTAATATATCTAATGGTTGTAGTGAAATTAAACTCTATTTTTGTATTTAGACTCAACTATCATCTCTTTATATATGGCGACAATATATAAAATTGAATTTGTTTAAGATAGAATTTGGTATTTAGCAATTAATTTTAGAAAAGTTATACAATAGTGAGCTAAGGTTGTGGTACCATTTTAATGGGATACACAAATAAGTTCAATTAACAAAGGCTAGGAATAGATATGTGATTTGGAGCGGATATGGTATGTTATTGAAAATTCTGGTTTGATAACTTTAATTTTCAAGTTAAAAATACATACCATCATCATATCAAATTAGTTCGCTATGCTTTGATTTTTTTTTTAAGTTCTATTTTTGTATTTTACCACAAAGGTAAATAGGTAATAATAGTTTGTTCGACTTCAATTTATATATAATCAATGACATAATAGAAAATTATGACTTTTAGCTTTTAAAGAAACGTTTCGATTAGATCATACTCACATTTTAAACATTTAGAAATATATTCAAAAGAAAGTATACAAATTTTCCTTCGTTAATTAATTACACAAAAATGATATTTCAATCAATCTAGAGTTGTCAAAGTTTCAATTTCTAAAATTTTTAGTATTATAATAATACATATGAAGTGTATATAATTTTACATTTTGGTACATTATTTGATAACTCGGTTTTTCTTTTTATAACTATCGAATATCGTACTCAAAGTTAATATGTGTATTTGTGTATGAGATTGGGAGAGAGATAGATGGGAGAGAGCCAAGCGAGATTTGGGATATATAGTGGAGATGGGGTATTTATTATCTGTTTACTGCAGTTTCAACTGAGATACTAATTATATTTGAGATACAGTATGTGTAATACCTCAAAAATTTCTAACCTAAGACCCAAACCATTCTCCATTACGTATAAGGTCGTACTGGGTGATTCTTAAATTGTTCTTAGGTATTACAATCAATTCTTTAGTGTAGGAATGATTTTGAATATGAATTAAGGTCACTAGAATCCCCTAGCACAAAGTTGAGTTGAAAGCTTCCTTACCTATTAAGCTTTGATAGAAGATTCTACTTAGGTCAACTTCAAATGATCATATCTCTAAGCACATATTGAATTAGGTGGCGTATGACCTATAAAATTAAAGCTCTATGAATCATCTTTCCAACTCTACCAAGTTTTCCTCATTTTGAGTTTGGAGTTAAGAGTTATGACCGTTTTACAAGTAAGTACCATAACATAATTTTCTGAGTCAGTGACCTAGGAATCACTTCTACGAGTCGTAGAAAGGGCTACGTTCATACTGTTCACTTCTGAAAAAAGTATTGAAAGTCAAATTTTTGGGTCCGATTTCTACGGACCCATCTTTGAGTCTTAAAAACTTCTACAGGTCGTAGTTTGGGCTCGTGAAATGAACTTTTTAGCCTTAAAACTTCAATATGAATTTCACGAATGGGATCTACAATCCGTAAATCAAATCAAGAACCTTAGAGGCCCCGTAGAACGTTTTCGACAACTTGTTAATGTAACACCCCAAAAATTTCTAAGTTAAGACCAGACTATTCTTCATTTATTTGTAGGGTCATATCGAGTGATTCTTAAATTTCCCGTATGTGTAAAGGTAAATTCTATAGTGTGGGAATGATTTTGGATATCAATTAAGGTCACTAGAAACTCCTAGCACAAAGTAGAGTTAATAGTGTCCTTACCGATTAAACTTTATGTAAAATTCTCTTTGGGTCATCTTCAAATGATCATATCTCTTAGAATATAAAGAATTACGTGACCCATTAACCTAACAAAGTGAAGGTATTTGAATCTTCTTTCCAACACCATCAATTTCGCAACAATTCAAGTTTTGAGTAAAAAGTTATGACCATTTTAGTAACCTAATACAATGCAATGACGAATTATCTAAACGGGAAAACATTAAAAAGGGTTGTTTTTGTCTTTTTACCTCTAAGAACACCTTAAACGAATTTCTTGACTAATTAAAGACCCAAAACAATCCTATTTTCATCTCTTAATACATCATTCTCTTCTCTCTCAAAACCTTTAGGTAACACTGTAAGGAAAAATCAAAGTAGAAGACTACATCCAAGATTCTTTCAATCTTTTTCAAGATTCTTCTTCAAGGTAAGTTTTTATCCAAGAATTTCATTATTTCCAACTCAAATTCCTCCATAAAATTATGAATCACTAATGAAAATCATAATTTCTAGCCCTAGAGATTTCAAGAAACTAATTCAAGAATCTGAAGAAATGTTTTCTTGATTGTTCTCCTTCAAGCTAGGATTTCAAGGCTTCTATTCAAGTTCTTTTGCAAGATTCATCAAGAACCTTGTTCTTTCAGGTATGTAAGACTATTATAGTGTTGGACTAGTTCGTCCTCACGCCCTACATCTACTTTTCAAATGAGTAAAAGAATAATCTAAGATTATATTCCTATATTTGAGTATTCCTAAGATAAGTTGATTTTGAGTTCTTGGGTTCCTGATTCTTTTTGAAATTCTATTCTTATTTATTGAATCAATATATGTTATGCATTAAAATTCTTGAGTTGATTCGTTCATGTCTATATTTCAGCATGAACCCTATGAATTGAGTATTTTTTTAGATGAGTAGTATCGTTGAGTTCTGAGTACTGAGTTTCCTTATTGCTATTAAGATCCCTGAGTTGAGTCGTTCATGTCCATAATTTCACATGAACCCTATGAGTTGATTTACAAATCATGAGAAGCTTTTTAAAGCCAACAATTAAGTTTTAAATTGAGTTTTTGAGGAAGTAAAGATGAGTTTTGAGAAAAGAGTTTTATAAAACATGATTAGTATAACAATCGAGTATGAAATCAATTTTTAAGTAGTATCGTATCTAGATATGCCATCAATTTTTATGCAGTATGACTTTCCGAGTCATCAATGATCATATACAATATGATTTTGATATATTTTTGAGAAAGAGTTTTCATGTATGAATTGAGTAAGTGTACAGGAACTAAGTATTCACAAAGTAATCAGTTTTTACATTGATAAAAGAGAATCTTTGATTTCTTAATGTGTTATGAGTTCAAAGATGTTTCACGAATAGTTACCTCTTTTAAGAGGATAGTTTGAGCAATTATCTGAAACCAGAGGAATAATATGTTTTTAAACATATGAGCATGAGTTATATTATTGGGAGTAGTATTGAGCACTGATATGGGGACGAGTTCAGACAACTCAAAGTCCTCATAAACCATGTATGCCAACATGGGTAAAGGGTCATACTTTTTAGATGATTCCTTATTGTTTTTTAAGCATAGTTTAGTAGATCCACTTAGTTGAGGATGTCTCATACTCTGCAAGGTATAGGACATTTCTAGCAGCGTGGGTGAGACGCTGTATCATCACATAGTTCATAGTGATGGTTGTCGGTTAGGGAATCTCCCAAATAAGAGTAAAAGAGTTATTATTGTATTTTTAAATACATTGAGTTGTTATTTACTATTTTAAAAAATTTCTTTATAATGCATCTTTATTGTTGCTTTTATATTGAACTGAGTTGAGTATTTCTAAGTTTGACTATCCTTAAGTAGAGTTGAGATGAGGTGAGTATGTTCTTCCTTTTTATCAGTTCAAGCTTATGTCTGTGCTTAGAGTTCCCTTTGCATGTTCGTACATTCCATGTACTGATGCCATTTGGCCTACA
The DNA here is from genome assembly GCA_037074985.1 of Solanum bulbocastanum. Classification (NCBI taxonomy): domain Eukaryota; kingdom Viridiplantae; phylum Streptophyta; class Magnoliopsida; order Solanales; family Solanaceae; genus Solanum; species Solanum bulbocastanum. Next base: position 37,975,781 of record CM073601.1, read on the forward strand.
TCTTTCATGATGTAGATACAGGTAAATAGGGTCATCAACAGGCGCTTTGTTGATACCAGTTGCAGTTCCAGAGTTGCTTTGGTGAGCCTTCCTGGTTCGGAGGGTCCAACATGTACTTTCACTCGTATCAGGATGTTGTGGGTCTTGTCCCGACTTCCATCGTAGTTGTTAGAGGCTTCATAGATAGGCAATAGTAGTTGAGAAGTCTTTTTATTTCCATTGATAAACGTTTAATACTTGAGTTGCCTCTTTTGTCTAGTTGAATGTTTTCTTTAAAATTTTCTAAGTATCTATTTTGAGACATTGATTTAAGTTTTTACTTTTTAGGTTCATTTATTGTTGAGTAAGTCTTCTGCTGAGAGTTGAGCCAGGCCAAGGGTTCACTTGGGGCCAAGAATGGTTCTCGAGTGCCGACCACATCCAGGGTGTAGGCTCGGGGTGCGACAGTTAATGGGGTTTCTTTTGTCTTTTCCCACTTTTCCTAAGCATAATCCATAAAGTTATAACTTCAGTTAGGGGATTATATTCCACCAAGTACTCAATTTTTGACTCAATTTTCTTTTAATTCTACGCTCTCAACTCCCCAACTCAAAAACAAAACCGCAACCAAAACAAAAACTAGGATTTCAAGGCTTCCAATCAAGTTCTTCTTCAAACTTCTTCAAGAACTTTGTCCTTCTAGATAAGTAAGCCTATTCATAGTGTTGGACTAGTTCTTCCTCACGCCCTACATCTCAATCAGTCAGTAGAAATTTCAATCTAGGATTTTGTCCCCAATTTACGAAATTCTTGATATGTGTTTATCCTTATTTCAAATTCTAAATCATTGTATTATGAGATTGAAATTCTTTATGCATGGAGTCTCTTGGTGTTGTCGTTCATGTTTGTTTTCTACATGAACCCTAATTAGTGAATTTTTACTAAAAAGTTTCAAGACGGTATTTTCCATACAATGATTTTGGAAATTGAAAGTGAGTTTACGAGAAAGTTTAAAGCACTAGTTTCAAAGAATTTAAGGGACCCTAAACGGTTCCAAAATTATCATTTTAAGTTGAAATAGAGCTCTACTTCATAAACAATATAAAGAGTTTTTAGACAGATTCAATACTATAACACCTCAGATATTAGAAGTGAAAGTTAAACTTGAAAGTCCTGTTATGAAGGGTTTCACAAGCCGTTTGGAGTTGCACGGGCTGTGAATCTTGGCACGGACCGTGAAGTTGAACCAACTCCTATGAAGGTTCACAGATACTTGGACGGTTTGTGAAGCTTCACACGGATCGTGAAGTCGTCCGTGAAAGAAACCCCTTAGTTTTTCAGTTTTTGCTCAACTTTAAACGATTATATATCTCAGCACAAAATGAATTAGGTGGCTTATGACCAATCAAATTAAATATCATTGAGTCTTCTTTCCAACATCACCACGTTTGCGTAATTTTGAGTCCGAAGTTAAAAAGCTATGCCTATTTTAGTGAAGCATTGTTGGGTAGGTTAAGCTTAAAGAACAGCAAGACAGACCGTGAAGAATTTCATGGACCGTGAAGCCTTAAATGGTTTGTGACACCTCCTATTTAAGTCACCTTTTCAGTTTTAAAAGTTGGGTTGTTTTGGTCTTTGCCCTATGCATTTGGTAGTCAAACTATGTCTTTTTAACTCTTATTCTAAGCTTAAACCATGATGTTTTACACCTAATTTGTAACATCTCACAAATTGAAATAACTAGGAAGAAGCTAATAATTGAAAATGGTCATTTTTGGAAAGAATGAAAAATCTGGATATTTTGTTAAGTTAGAATAAGTTGAGTTTTGGCCAACTTCAAATGGCCATAACTTCTAGCTCAGGATGAGATAGAGGTACTTCTAGATATGGTAGGAAAGATCTTGGAATGATCTTTTCAATTCCGCTGAGTTTGCGCGATTTCGAGTTTGTATGAGTGAGTTATGCCCTTTGGAAGTTGGGCAATTGGAATAAGGAAAGTCCAATCCGAATTTTGAAAGGGTAGTTTGGTCTTTTCCTTGCCCAATTATTTTATTTCATTTCATTTTTGGTAATTAAGTTAGGTTCTAATCAGAATTAGATCAGTTTACACTTTTACCAAAATATGCTAGGGCTTGGAGAAAGGAGAAAACAAGAGGAGAAAGGAGAAAAGAAGAGAAGAAAGGAGAAAAGAAACAAGATTCGTCAAGATCGTCGAGTTTAACTTGTGGATTTCATCGGGGGTGATCTCTACAAGGTATGTGAGATCACATAGTGTTGGGTTAGTTTACCCACGCACCAAACATATTTAATTCAGCATATTTTTGTCTATAAAGATTGAGAATTTGATGTTCTTGATAGTTGTTCTTGAACTGATTTCATTCTTGAATATAAGTTGAGATTAAGGAGTTTCTTGATATGAAAGTGTTGATTCCTTGAGTTGTATGAGTTAGATTTTGTGTATATACTTTAGGTATCTGATTCTAAAGTGAATTTGAGAAAAATAATTGATTAAAATCGATTTAAGATAAGAAAATGAGACCAAAAGTTCGTCAGATTTTTGCCTAAGGAACAGGTGGCGTGATAGGCCCCCATAGCTCCAGGAAGGCTGGGGCGGCGTGCCACCAGTGCGCCATTTTGGAGCCCCAGTAATCAGGGCCTGGTACAGCACTCCCAGATCATTGTTTTTCACCAGTTTTCGTCGATTAGCCTATTTAAGTCCTTCTAAAGTGTACTGACACTTTCCCTTGATTCTAATCTAAATGACTTCTAAACATCTAGAAAGCATCCAAAAACATGAATCATAACCTTGAATCCAAAAACATGAATCATAACCTTGAATCCATAAATTCAAATTCAATGAATGTCAAGAGCCAAGTATAGGAAGTTCTTAGAGTCTTTTCAAGAAGTATTTTGCAAATGCTTTTAACTTTATTTTAAGACTTAAAGTTCAAGTTAAGTAAAGAGTAAAGATTCAAGTTCATTTCTTCAAAAGTATTAGGGGACTATGTATTCCCAAAGGGTTTAAAATGTTTTCATATTTAAACAAGAAAGAAAACCTCGATTTCCAAAGAGCCTTCGGGCTAGTTTTCCGAAAAGAGTAATCGCTCTCTAAATGAAGCAAGAGAGGAAACTTTGATTTCCAAGATAGCCTTTGAGCTAAGTTTTTGAACATAATCTCAAATCACAGAAAGAAGTATATTTTTAAACATAAGAGCTAATATTATATTTTTTGAAGTAGTATTGAGCATCGATATAAGGGAAAGTTCATACAACTCACAGCCCCTATAAACCAAGTAGCCACTATGGGTAGAAAAGGGTCATACTTTTTATGATTCCTTTAGTACTTTTTAGCATAGACTAGTAGATCCACTTAGCAGTTTAGGTTCTATACCCTTGGCAAGGTATAGGATGGCCCTTGCAGCGTGAGGCAAAACATTTTATCATCAAAATAGCTCTTAAGTGATGGTTGTCGGTTAGAGAAACTCCCGCAACAGTAATTGTATTCTTATATATACAGTTTATTGTATTTTTTACATACATTTCTAAGTTATATGTATCTTTGCATACACAGAGAGTTGACATCATGTTTTAAATAAAACTTTTCTTTATATTGCACTTGTTTTAGATTGCTTTATATTGAAATAAGTTCAGTTATGCTGAGTTGAGTTGAGCCAAGTAAGTTCTTCAGATTCGTTTCAAGCTTTTGTTGTGTTTAGTATTCCAACTCGCATACTCGTACATTTAATATACTGATGCCAGTTGGACTGCATCTTATTATGATGCAGACACGGGTAACTAGGATCGGTATGCACTGCATCGTTGATCCAGTGAGCACTCCAAAGTCAGTTGGTGAGCTTCCTTGCATTCCGAAGGACTCCTTTTTATTACTTTCAGTTATTTCATTAGTTCATTATGATGTCGTGGGGTTTGTCCCGACATCCATCTCAGTTGTTTTAGAGGCTTCATAGACAATCATATGTTAGTTCTTTAGTCTTTTCATTGTTAGTATCTTATGTTGAGACCTAAGTTTGCCTTAATGGCCAATTTAATGTTTCCTTTATAACATTCCAGTTTATTACATAGACTTGTCTTTGTTGAATTAAGTCTTCCATTGAGTAAGTAAGCTAGGCCAAGGATTCGCTTGGGGCCAACAATGGTTCTCGAGTGCCAGTCCTACCCGGGGTGTAGGTTCGGGGTGTGAAAAACTTGATGTCAGAGCACAGAGTTCAAGAGTCCTAGGGAGTCTATAAATCCATGTCTATAGAGTCCTAGTTCTCGGTGTGAAGCACGCCACATCTATAATTAGGAGGCTGCGACGTTAATGAAAGTTCTTCACTTCTTTCATACTCATTTCGTGTGATAGTTTTATCTCTAAAATGTTTCTTTCTAACTCATACTTGCGCGTGACCGGTTGTGAGCTAGCCTATGGTCGAGAGTGCCTTTATGAGGCGTTTCTTTCCTTTTGAGCTAAAAGAAGCAAATAGATGATTGCTGACATGATGAGCAGGATAAATTTATTCGTTATTGGGTTGACTCGTGTGTCAAGTAAGGAAAGTAAGACAGCCAAGTTAATAGGTTACATGGGCATAGCAAGGCTGATGGTCCATGTGCAACAAGTTGAGAAGGACCAGCTGAAGGATAGAGAATAGTTTAAGACCAACAGAACTAAGACATCAAGGAATTAATCAGGGCAGCAAAAGAGTAATGTGAAACGGTCTTCTTTCCAACATAAGAAAAAAGGACCTGCTCCATTATCTGCTAGTGCACCTGTACTAAGGAACAAATGTGAATACAATTGTCAGAATTCTTAGAACTTCAGAGCTAGACTTGCGGATTTGTAAGGTAGTAAGGCACAAGGGGGTACTAAGACTCATGCATGTGCTAAGTGTGGTAGGAGCCACTTAGAGGTGTGTTGTGATGGCTCCACTAGTTGCTTCAAGTGTGGACAGAATGGTCATTTTATGTGAGAGTGTCCTAAGAGCAGATAGAGTAATGGTAATGGGGTCAATAAAGCCCAGTCTTTTTCAGTTGCTCCACTAGGTATAGCTGCATCTAGATAACCTACTTCAAGGGTAGACGGAGAAGGAAACCGTCTTTATGCTATCGCTAGTCGCCTAGAGCAAGAGGATTCGCCAGATGTTGTCACTAGTATGATCCAAATATTTAATTTTGATGTTCTTCTTGAGCAACTTCTTGAGCCCTTCAGTGTTTCTACACCTATTGGTGAGTCTATTCTAGCGGAGAGATTCTATCATGATTGTTCCATTTCCGTCAATCACAAGAGTACCATGGCTGATTTAGTTGAGTTAGACATGGTAGATTTTGATGTCATTCTTGGTATGGAGTGGCCTCATGCCTGTTATACCTCAGTTGATTGTAGAACTCGATTTGTCAAGTTTCAGTTTCCAAATGAGTCAGTCTTAGAGTGGAAAAGCAGTTTAGCAATGCCTAAGGGTCATTTTATTTCATACCTTAAGGCGAGAAAGTTAGTTTCCAAGGGGTGTGTCTATCACTTAGTCCGAGTTAATGACTCTAGTGTTGAGATACCTCCTATTCAATCAGTTTCAGTAGTAAAAGAGTTTCAAGAAGTCATTCCAAATGATCTACCCGGAGTCCCTCCTGAGAGAGAAATAAACTTCGGCATAGAAATTCTTCCAAATACTTGTCCTATCTCTATTCTGCCATATAGCATGGCACCAACATAGTTGAAAGAGTGAAAAAAGCAGTTGAAAGATCTTTTAGAGAAAGGTTTCATTCGACCAAGTATCTCACCTTGGGGCACTTCGGTCCCATTTGTGAGGAAGAAAGATGGTTCCCTTAGGATGTGTATAGATTACCGCCAATTGAACAAGGTTACCATAAAAAATAAGTAACCTCTTTCTAAGATATATCTAATATCTAGCTACTATCAGTTAAGAGTAAGGGAATGTGATGTTCCAAAGACAGCTTTCAGAACCCGTTATGGTCATTATGAGTTTTTGGTCATGTCCTTTGGTTTGACCAATGACTACAACATTCATGTACCTTATAAATAAGGTATTCAAACCTTATTTAGATATGTTTTTTATCATCTTCATTGATGACATACTAATCTATTCAAGGAATAAAGAAGATCATGCCAGCCATCTCAAAATAGTTCTTCAGACTTTGAAGGATAAAGAGTTGTATGCCAAGCTCTCTAAGTGTGGGTTTTGGCTTGAGTCTATAGCCTTCTTAGGCTATATTGTGTCTGGAGAGGGAATTAAAGTTGATATTCAGAAAATTGAGGTAGTGCAGAATTGGCCTAGACCCATATCTCCAATAGATATTAGGAGTTTCTTGGGTTTTGTTGTATTATAGAAGGCTTGTGGAGGGGTTCTCGTCTATTTCATCCCTTTTGGCCAAATTGACTCAGAAGACAATAAAGTTCAATGGTCTGAAGCTTGTGAGAAAAGCTTTTAGGAATTGAAAAAGAGGTTGACTATTGTCTCAATTTTGACCTTATCGGAAGGTACTCAAGGTTTTATGGTGTATTGTGATGCATCAAGAGTTGGTTTGGGTTGTGTATTAATGCAGAATGACAAGATTATAGCTTATGCCTACAGACAGTTGAAAGTTCATGAGAAGAATTACCCAACCCATGACTTAGAGTTGGCGTCCATAGTATTTGCTTTAAAGATATGGCGTCATTATTTGTATGGTGTTCATGTTGATGTATTCAATGATCACAAGAGTCTTCAATAGGTGTTCACTCATAAAGAGCTAAATCTCAGATAGAGGAGGTGGTTAAAATTGCTTAAGGATTATGAAATGAGTACTCTTTACCACCCAGGTAAGGCTAGTGTTGTTTCTGATGCCTTAAGCAGGTTGTCTATGGGTATTACCGCCCATGTTGAGGAAGAAAAGAGAGAGTTAGCAAAATATGTGCATAGACTTGCACGCCTGGGAGTCAGATTTATGGATTCCACAAAAGGAGGAGTAGTGGTGATGAATAGGGCTGAATTATCAGTAGTGTCAGAAGTAAAAGGCAAGCAAGACTAAGACCCTATTTTTCTTGAACTGAAGGAAAATGTTCATAAGCAAAAAGTATTAGCTTTTGAACAAGGGGGAGATGGCGTATTGAGATATCAAGGTTGATTGTGTATCAATGGTAGATGGACTCCAAGAGAGAATCATGGAGGAAGATCATAGCTCCAGATATTCCATTCATTCGGGTTCCACAAAGATGTATCATGACTTGAGAGAGGTATATTGGTGGAATAGTATGAAGCAGGGCATTACAGAATTTGCAGCTAAGTGTCCAAATTGCCAACAAGTTAAAGTAGAGCACCAAAGGCCCGGTGGTTTGGCTCAGAATATCGAACTTCCAGAATAGAAGTGGGAGATGATTAATATGGATTTCATCACAAGTTTACCAAGGTCTCACTGGCATCATGATTTTTTTTGGGTGATTGTCGACAAAATGACAAAATCAGCCCACTTTTTGCCAGTAAAGACTACTCATTCGGCAAAAGATTATGCTAAGTTGTATCTTCAATAGGTGGTAAGACTTCATGGGGTTCCGGTCTCCACTATTTCAGACAGAGGTACGCAATTTACTGCACAGTTTTGGAAGTCATTCCAAAAAGGCTTGGGTTCAAAGGTGAACTTAAGTATTGTCTTTCATCCTCAGAAAGATGGGCAAGCATAGTGCACTATTCATACCTTATAAGATATGTTGAGGGCTTGTGTGATTGATTTCAAAGGGAATTTGGATGATCACCTACCTCTCATTGAGTTTGCTTACAACAATAGTTACCACTCAAGCATCCAAATGGCTCCTTATGAAGCTCTTTATGAAAGAAGATGCAGATCTTCTATTGGATGGTTTGAAGTTAGTGAAGCAGGGTTGATAGGACCATATTCGGTTCATCAAGCTATGATGAAGGTGAAAGGGATTCAAGAGAGGTTTAAAATGGAGCAGAGTCGTCAAAAATCCTACACTGATGTTAGGAGAGGGGAGTTAGTGTTTGAAGTAGATGATTGGGTACATCTTAAAGATTCACCAATGAAAGGTGTTATGATATTTGGTAAGAAGGGGAAGTTTAGTCCCCGGTATATTGGACCTTGTCGAATATTCAAGAGGATTGTCAATGTAGCTTATGAATTGGAGCTACCATAAGAGTTAGCCGCGGTTCATCCGGTGTTTCACATCTCTATATTGAAGAAGTGCATGGGCGATCCTTCATTGATCATACCAACTGAAGATATTGGGAACAAGGATAGTTTATCTTATGAAGAGACTCCGGGGCAAATTATAGATCGCCAAGTTCGCAAGTTGAGAACAAAAGAGGTAGCATTCCTTTGGAGGGACAAATTTGTTGAAGAAGCTACTTGGGAAACTGAGGAGGATATGAAGAAGAGATAGCCACATCTCTTCGAATCCGGAGAAGTTCTGAATTAAGGTACTAATCCTTTCTTAGTATTTATTTATAAGTTGGCATGTTGTCCTGCATTTGCTTGTGTGTTCTTGAACTGAATGTTGCATATTACACCCTTAGCGTTGTAAGAGTAATCTCATTCGAGGACGAACATTCCCAAGGGAGAGATATTGTAACATCTCTCAAATTGAAATAACTAGGAAGAAGCTAATAATTGAAAATAGTCATTTTTGGAAAGAATGAAAAATCTGGAAATTTTGTTAAATTAGAATAAGTTGAATTTTGTCCAACTTCAAACAGCCATAACTTCTAGATTAGGATGCGTTAGAGGTACTTCCAAATATGGTAGGAAAGATCTTGGAATGATCTTTCCAACGCCGCTGAGTTTGGGCGATTTTGACTTCGTATAAGTGACTTAAGCCCTTTGGAATTTGGGCTGTTGGAATAAGGAAAGTCCAATTCGAATTTTGAAAGGGTAGTTTGGTCTTTTCCTTGCCCAATTATTTTTTTCGTTTTAGATAATTAGGTTAGGTTCTAATCAAAATTAGATCAATTTACGCTTTTATCAAAATATGTCAGGTATTGCAGAAAAGAAAAAAAAAGAGGAGAAAGGAGAAGAGAAGCAAGATTCGTCAAGATCGTCGAGTTTAGCTTGTAGATTTCATAGGTATGTGAGATCACATAGCGTTGGGTTAGTTCACCCACGCGCCAAGCATGTTTAATTCAATATATTTTTGTCCTAAAAAGATTGAGAATTTGATGTTCTTGATAGTTGTTCTTGAATTGATTTTGTTCTTGAATATGAGTTGAGATTAAGGAGTTTCTTGATATTAAATTGTTGATTCCTTGAGTTGTATGATTTAGATTTTATGTATATATCTTGGGTATCTGATTCTAAAGTGAATTTGAGAAAAAGAATTGATTAAAATCGATTTAAGATCAGAAAATGAGACCAAAAGTTCATTAGATTTTTGCCTAAGGAACAAATGGCGTGACGCGCCCCCGTAGCACCAGGGTGACTAGGGTGGCACGCCAGTAGTGCGCCATATTGGAGCCCCAGTAATTAAGGGCTGGCGCGGCGCGGCCGGGATGCGCCCAGATCGTCGTTTTTCACTAGTTTTCATAGATTAGCCTAACACTTTCAGTTTTTCACCAATTTTCACTAGATCGTCGTGTACTACAACTTTCCATTGATTCTAACTACTCTACATGACTTTTAAACATCTAGAAATCATCCAAAAACATGAATCATAACCTTGAATCTATAAATTCAAATTCAAGGAAAGTCGTGAGCCAAGTCTAGGAAGTTCTTAGAGTCTTTTCAAGAAGTCTTTTGCAAATGCTTTTAACTTTGTTTTAAGACTTAAAGTTCAAGTTGAGTAAAGAATAAAGAGTAAGGATTGAAGTTCATTTCTTCAAAAGTATTAGTGGATTATGTATTCCCAAAGGGTTTAAAATGTTTTCACATTTAAACAAGAGAGGAAACCTCGATTTCCAAATAGCCTTCGGACTAGTTTTTCGGGAAGAGTAATCGCTTTCTAAATGAAGCAAGAGAAGAAACTTTGATTTTCAAGATAGCCTTTGAGCTAAGTTTTTTAGCACTAATCTCAAATCACAGAAAGAAGTATGTTTTTAAACACAAGAGCTAATATTATATTTTTGGGAGTAGTATTGAGCATCGATATGGGGGAGAGTTCAGACAACTCACAGCCCCCATAAACCATGTAGCCACCATAGGTAGAAAAGGGTCATACTGTTTAGATGATTCCTTTATTGCAGTTTAGCATAGACTAGTGGATCCACTTAGTAGTTCTGGTTCTATACCCTCGGCAAGGTATAGGACGACCCTGGCAGTGTGAGGCAAAATATTGTATCATCACAATAGCTCTTAAGTGATGGTTGACGATTAGAGAAACTCCCATAGCATTAATTGTATTCTTATATACATAATTTACTGTATTTTTTACATACATTTCAAAGTTATATGTATCTTTGCCTACACACAGAGTTGACATCATGTTTTAAACAACTTTTCTTTGTATTGCACTTGTTTTAGACTGTTTTATATTGAAATGAGTTTAGTTATGTTGAGTTGAGTTGAGCCAGATAAGTTCTTCATATTCCTTTCAAGTCTTTGTGTGTTTACCATTCCAACTCAGATACTCGTACATTCAATGTATTGATGCCAGTTGGCCTGCATCTTATTATGATTCTGACACAGGTAACTAGGATAGGTATCCAGCGCATTGTTGATCCAATGAGCACACCAAAGTTAGTTAGTGAGCCTCCTTGCATTCCAGAGGACTCTTTTTTATTGCTTTCAATTATTTCATCAGTTCATTAGGATGTCACAGGGTTTGTTCCGACATCTATCTCAGTTGTTTTAGAGGCATCATAGACAGTCAAATGTTAGTTCTTTAGTCTTTCAATTGTCAGCATCTTATGTTGAGACTTAAGTTTGCCTTACTGGTCAGTTGAATGTTTCCTTTATAATAGTCCAGTTTATTACATAGACTTGTGTTTGTTAAATTAAGTCTTCCACTGAGTAAGTAAGCCAGGCCAAGGGTTCGCTTGGGGCCAGCAATGGTTCTCGAGTGCTAGTCCCGCCCAAGGTGTAGGCTCGGGGCGTGACTTAATTAAGCTCTTAGAAAGTGTTGGTAATTTTTTTTACGTTCATTGACACTTCAAGACATTAGAACAAGGTTCTAAGAGGAGAAAAGCTAGGATTCAAGTGTTCTTCATGTTCCTTCAATTTCTCCATAGAACTTTGTTCTTCCGGTATGTAAGGCTATTCATAGTGTTGGACTATATCGTCCTCACGCCCTACATCTCCATTCAGTCAGAAATCATTACATCTAAAGGATCTATCCATACTTCTTGGTGTTTGAATTCATTTCTTTAACAATTTAGGTTTTGATTCCTATTTTTGCATGTGAATCTTATAATGTTGTCCATGGTTAGTATCACATGAACCTATTGATTTAGTTAAGTTTTGTTTTCAATAAAGGTTGCATGAAAGTTCCTTATATATTGATTTTGGGCTTGAAAGATAAGTTCATAAACATACGTTTTAAAAGTGTAAGTTTTAAACATAATTCTTGAAAAGACAATCAAATTTTTTCATTTGTACAGTTTGACAAATGAGAAAGAACCTAGTTGATGTATTGAAAAGTGCTTTAGAAAAGCAAAGTGACAAGTAAAGTAATAGTCCCTTTCTTTGTAAAGGATAAAGTTATATTGATTATTTTGGGAGTAGTATCGAGCACCAAATTAGGTAGGAGTATGTTATAACTTAAAAGTCCCATAAAACTACATAGCCAACATGGGATAGGATAGCACTAGTTCTTCGTGTGACTTATCAAACCTCTGAGAAGGCGTATTAGATGGATCCATAGTTACAGTATCATTCTATACCACGACAAGGTATAGGATGACCCTTGCAACGTGGGTGAAATGTTATATCATTTCTAGGCTCATAATAATAGTTGTCGGTTAGAGAAGTTCCCCACAAGAAAAGTATATTATTTTCATGATGCTTTTATTGCATATCTTATTGTAAAGTTTAAAGGGTTTTCACTTCATATTCATGTATTGGTACAGTGTTGAGTTGCTTTTAGTCCCTTAGTTCAGTTATTGTTTTACTCAGCTATATTACATTCTTGTGCATTCAATGTACTGATATCATTCAACCTGCATCTTTTATGATGCAGATATAGTTGTTCAGGATCATCAACCGATGTTTCGTTGAGATCACTTTGCACTTTAGACAGCTTTGGTGAGCCTTCTTGCTTTCATAAGGATTTCACATTTATTTTCCTATTATTGTTGAGTTGTCGTAGTTCTTGTCCCAACATCTATCCTAGTATTAGAGGTTTCATAGAAAGTTAGAGCTGAAGAGTCTCTCAATATTTTCCTTTTTATATTAAAGATGTTTTGCAAACTATTATGGTTATTGAAATGAGTGAGTACTTTCAAACATTCGAGTTGAGTCTTGTTTTGAGATCAATTTTTTTTATAAAGCTTCTTTATGCTTGAGTAAGTCTTCTGCCAAGTAGTCAGCCAGACCAAGTCGGTGAAATACGACAAGGACCAAAATTCTCAACTATTTAGTCTTGATAGTTTAAGATTAAAATTCTCAGTGAAATATGACAAGGGTCAAAATCAAATTTTACAAAAAAATAAATAAATAGTATAATTATCAAATATTATTTTTCGCAAGTATTTGATAGGGAAATTTCACAAGAGTAAATTTCGGTTTTAAGTTTATAATGGAGCATTATAACTTTTCTGCTTCAAAAGTAATTTTGATAATAGGGTTGGGCCGGAATAAAGGGTTGCAAGCATAGGTTTGTGGGAACAAATAGAGAATTTTTTGTGACTAACTATAGTTTAGACTACAATTATAAATAGTCGTTATAGTTTACCTACTTACAATGCATATCAATTGCTTTATAGAGGAGACAGGTGAGCAAGGTCGAAAGAGAAAAAGGAGAGAGGCGTGGGAAAGATTGCAAATATAGGTTGGATCTCATATACAACCAAATATAGGATGTATTTCAGATACAACCTTCATATTGATACAAACTTGTATGCATCTCTACTCTCTTCTCTCTAAAATCTCGCTCGATTCTCTCTTTTTCATGTCAAACTTGCTCAAAGATACACTGATAAACATATTACCTTTGAAACTAAAACATAGATACATAAATACACATACGTATTAATAATCAATCAAACACAAACACACATATTAACTTTAAAACTGAAAGTGCATCTGTGTATTTGTATTTGGTTGATGATTATAACATATGTATATTTGTGTATCCATGTTTTAGTTTCAAAACTAGTATATGCATTTGTGGTTAGGTTAATGATATATATATATATATATATATATATATATATATATATATATATATATATATTGTGTGTGTTTCTAAGCTAATATGTGTATTAGTATTTGATTGATGATTGATAAATATATGTTATGTGTATCTATATATCTGATACACAGAGTAGAGAATATTCAGAAGCAAAGAAAAATATCAGTACCAAATGGATGAAACATAATTAATGAAACATAAATGAATTAAGAACTTACAAGCAAGAGGTGTGAAGGGATCACTGAAATCTCTTTCACTATTAATCAAAGATCTCGAGTCCAGATTATGAAATAAAGAATTTTATGATAGATACACTTTACCTCCATTGGTGAACTTATTCAGCCTTAAATTATATTAGCCCGGCAATTGAATTTCAAATACCAAATACCTGAAAAGGCAGAGAATTAAAGTTGAATTCTAACAGACAATATTAAGATTCAACTTTTATAAATAAATATAAAAGGGGACATGCTTAATTATTTTATTTTCTATGAGTTTTTTTTAAAACGTAAGTAACTATTATACCTTTAATAAACACAACATGAATTATGCATAGAGAAATAAATCTTTAATTGATTATGAAAAAAAAGCAAAACAAACTGAATTGTCAAGATTGATGGAGAAAAGAGATTTGTGTGATTTATTATGTTGTTATTATAAAAACAAGAAACAGTGATTAGCTCATGTGGTATGGAATGAACTTAGACATATCTCAAAAACTTAATTGTACCAAATAAAAAAAAAATGTGTAGGTTACAACAATATAATCAAAATTATCAAATATGCAAGAAAAATAATTCAAAAAGTAAAATTAGAACTAGTTTATAAACTCAAGTAACAACTAAAAGAGAAACTTATGTCTTAACAAACACTAGTGATCGTGTCCGCGTGTTTCACGGATTATTTTTATTTTTTAAATTTAAATTATTTTATAAACTTTATTATTAAATAATTTATATGTTTATATTTCATTATTCACTTGTTTTGATATAGTAAATGTAGTCTTCAACCTCCTCATATATATATTTAGTATCAAGGAATATGAAAAATTTAGACACTAAAAAAAAAAAATAATAATGCAAGTTTTATAAATCAAAAAAATTGAGATAGTGAGTAAAAATTTAATTATTCGTGAAGAGTATAAAATTTAAGACGGTGAGAGTAGACGTAATTTTTAAATCTTCTTCTATGATTTAAATAAGATAAATCAAACTTTCAATTGCTCCATTATTTTTAGGAATGTTCTATTTTTTCTATTAAAAAGGTTAAAACAAAATTTGAAATATATTTTTTAGTTTTTTTCATTTTGATTGAATCAATTGTGTTCTAAATTATTAAAATTGTGTCCACAATGTTATTTTTTGTTTAATATATTTTAATTTTAATATTACTTTTAAATAAGTTTTAATTATAAAATTATATATCAATATAAATTTTGTAATTAAAACATTTGATGTAATTTGTTAGTATTTCTTTAATTAATAAATTTATTTTTCTGAGAAAATCTGCAAATTATTAATAATATATATAATTATCGGTTTTTGTTTGTGACACTTTCATTTGACAAGCATTTACATAATTATTTATAAAAATTATATTTTGAATTTTTCAAATTTGGAAATTATTTTGATGATGCCATGGGCCACTATTTTGCAAAATACGGATGTATAATATTCTAGATTTATTATTTTAAAAAATAAATAAAATAATATATATATATATATATATATATATATAAATATTTGAAATAGTTAAATTTATATTTTTAAAACTCAAAATTTGAATTTATTGTGATGTTGATACATTGATACTTATCTTTCCTGTTTATAAACAGAAGATTCTTATATATAGTTGAGTTTTGAGAGATTTGGATAATTAGGTGAGTGGGTGATAAATTTTAGGGATGATTTAGGTTAGTTAATTTTTTCTCTTTCGATATTTATCTATATTTTTAAAAAAGAATTCCTACGTATTTAAGCTATCCATTTATTAAAGCTCTCTTTTTCTTTCTTTTTTGTCATGACATTTTTAAATTAATTTTAAAATATTTCTTTTATTTTTTCCTTGTTATAATACTACCAATAACCTTAGTATTAGACTATCACTTGTGAGGAAATAATCCATCTTTAAAAAAAAAATTTCTTCTAAAATTTATCATTATCATTATTATTATTATTATTATTATTATTATTATTATTATTATTATTATTATTATTATTATTATTATTATTAATAATAATAATAATAATAATATTTAAACATTATGTCGTTTGCATGACGTTAGATCCTTCAAACGTTATGCTCCTAACTATAATTTATTAGTTTTTTTTTTTTTTTTTTACCGTATTGATATAAATAATTCAGTTATTCTTTTAATGTGTCCCTATGATTTATGAGCATTTTTGAAGGAAGAGTATAATGCAGTTTAAGATTAACTACCATCAAAATTTTAAATTTTAAAAAACGATAAAAAGTTAATAATAATAAAAATTAAATTTGTAGTACTTTTTTCAAAAAATAATAATCCAATATTTTTAGTTTTATTTTTAGAGTTTAAATTAATTTTAATAATTCATAAATTCTGTTTTTTTATAAATTCATATCTTCTATATGTAGTAATACCCCAAAAAAATTTTGAACTAAGACTCGAACCATCATTCGTTGTTAGTAGGATTTTACGGAGGAAGTTAAAATTTTCGTAAGTATTAAGATCACTAGATGCGGCACCTTGAGTTCCAAAAAAGTTAAAGAGAATTCATTCAAGTCGTTCCTTAGTTCTTTTAAGTTTTGGGTCGACTTCAAATGACCATAACTTTCAATCCAGGAAGAGTTAAGAAAACCGAAGATGTCAAATGAAATATCTCTGAGTCCTCTTTCCAACGCCGCCGAGTTTACTAATTTTTGAGCTTGTATGAGGGAGATATACCCTTTTGAAGTCAGGCTGTCTAATTGAGGAAAGTTACCCGAAAATAGGAGGGATATTTTAGTCTTTTCCTTACCCCACTTATTCTAAACGTGAATTACACCAAATTAAGGGTCTAAACTGATTCTAATCAGTTTTATTCATCCTTAAAAGCATTTAGGGTTTTAGAGAGAAGATTCAAGAGGAGAAAAAGTTCAAAGTTTCAAGCATTCGTTCAAGAAATTCAAGATTTTGCCAAGAACCTACTTCTTTGAGGTATGTAAGCTTCCATGGTGTTGGATTTGTTCACCCACACGCTAATCATGAGTTTCTTTTCCAAATCTATCCATAAATATTGAGCAATTTAATTTCTTGATGAGTTCTTGATAAGTGTTCTTGAAGTTTCCTTATCGATTAAGTTTTGATGTAAGATTCCACTTGGGTCAACTTCAAATGACCATATCTCTTAGAATATAAAGAGTTACGTGGCTCATAACCTATCAAATTAAAGGTATTTGAATCTACTTTCCAACGCCATCAATTTCGTGTCAATCGAATTTTTGAATAAAAAGTTATCACCATTTTTGTAACCTCATACAGTACTGTTACGAATTAGCCAACGGGAAAACATTAAAAAGAGTTGTTTTTGTCTTCTTACCTCCAAGAAAACCCTAAATGAATATATTGACTAACAAAAGTCTCAAAACAATCATATTGTCATCTTTTAATCCATCATTCTCTTCTCTCTCAAACCCTGGGCCAAAACCCTAAGGAAAAATCAAAGTAGAAGACTCCATTCAAGATTCTTTCAATCTTTTTCAAGATTCTTCTTCAGTGTAAGTCTTTATCCAATAGTTCCATTCTTTTCAACTCAAATACCTCCATACAATTATGAATCACTAATGAAAATCATAATTTTTGTCCACGGAGATTTCAAGAAACTAATTGAAGAATCTCAAGAAAGGTATTCTTGATTGTTTACCTTTAAACTAGGGTTTCAAGGCTTCTAATCAAGTTCTTCTTCAAGAACCTTGTTCTTATAGATATGTAAGACTATCATAGTGTTGGACTAGTTTGTCCTCACGCCTTACATCTTCTTTCAGATCAGTAAAAGAGAAATCTAGGATTCTACCCCTAGATTTGAGTATTCTTAAGATAAGTTGATTTGAGTTATTGAGTTCATGGTTATTTTAAAAAAATTATTCCTAATTATTGAGTTTCTATATTTTTATTGAGATCCTTGAGTTGATTTGTTCATGTTTGTAAATCAGCATGAACCCTATTTTGAGTTATAAATCTTGAGAAGTTTTTCAAAGCCAACACTGGAGTTTTAAACTGAGTTTTGAGGAAGTAAGTATGAGAATGAGAAGAGTCATAGACATGAGTTGAGTCATTCATGCCCATAAATTCTGCATGAACTCCATCAGTTGAGTATCTTTGAGAGGAGTAGTATCTTCAAGTTCCTAATCATTTTGGGATTACATTCCTAATTATGGGGCTACTATATGTTACCTATGAAGGTCCTTGAGTTGGGTATTTCATGCCCATAATTCCGCATGAACCCTATGAGTCGAGCAGTCTTGAGATGGGAGGTAGCATTGAGTCCTTGAGTTTATTAGTTCATGCCCATAATTCCGCATGAACCCTTCGAGTCGAGCATTCTTGAGAGGAGTAGTATCATTGACTCATTGAGTTCGGAGTTGTTGAGTTCCAAGTATTGAGTTTTATGCATGGTTATTGAAAACCTTGAATTGAGTCGTTCACGTCTATAATTTGGCATGAATCCTATTTTAAGAAGTCTTTTTACAAATTGTTTTAAAACTTGTTTTAAAGAGTTGAGCACTGAGTTGAGGAAGAGTAGAGATCATTTTCTTTAAAATGATATATGGAAACTAAGTATTTCCAAGAGTAAATGTTTTTACATTTAAGATGAGAGGAAATTGATTTCCAAATGAGTTTTGAGTAGTTTGAGTATCATATCTTTTAAGAGAAAGATTTTTGAGTAATAATCTCAAAACACAGAAAGAGTTATGTATTTAAACATATGAGCTAGTATATTGTCACGACCTAAGCCTACACCCTAGATGTGGCCGGCACTTGAGAACCATTTCTATTCCCCAAATGAACCCTTATCCTGGTTGACTACAATCAGAAGACTAACTCAAGCATACAAAAACTTAAAAACTGAATAAAATTCATGAAACTCAAATACAAAGCCTTAACTCAAATGATTTACTCAGAATATAAATAGAATATTCAACTAGCCAACAATAGACAACTTAAGTCTTTAAAACATTTAACAAAATCAATGAAACAGACTTCTCAAACTGTAATGTCTATCTATGAAGCCTCTAACTAACAAAGATGAAAGTCAGGACAAGACCCACGACATCCTAACAACTGATATAACTGAAAGTACAAGTGAACTCTCCAGAAGCAATGAGGCTCACCATAGCTAATTCGAACTATATGTGGTATCAACAAAACGCTTATTGATGATCCTGAGTACTTGTATCTGAATCATGAAACGATGCAAGCCAAATGGCTCAGTACATGGAATGTACGAGCATGTAAGGGGATTCTAAAGCATAAACATAGGCGTGAACTTGATAAAAAGGAAACATACTTACCTCTTCTAAACTCAACTAAAGAATAAGATACTCAACTCAAGATACTCAAGGATAAAACAACAATAAATGATGCAATACATGGAAAACTTTTAAAACAGTAGATAATAACTCATTTGTATTAAAGAATACAATAATAATTCAATTTGTATATAAAAATACAATATAACTCTATGGGAGATTCTCTAACCCACAACTATTACTATGTGCTATGTGATGATACAATATAACTCTGTGGTTTGAGATTATTACTCAAAATCTTTCTCTTAAAAGAGAAGATACTCAAACTGCTCAAAACTCTTTTGGAAATATCAGTTTCTTCTCATCTTAAATGTAAAATCATTTACTCTTGGGAATACTTAGTTCCCATATATCATTTAAAGAGAATGAACTCAACTCTACTCTTCCTCAACTAAGTGCTCAAGTCTTTAAAATAATTTGTAAAAAGACTTCTTAAAATAGCGTTCATTTCGAATTATAGACGTGAATGACTCAATTCAAGGTTTTCAAAAACCATGCATAGAACTCAATACTTGGAACTCAACAACTCCAGAACTCAAGGAGTCAATGATACTACTCATCTCAAGAATGCTCGACTTGGAGGGTTCATGTGGAATTATGGGCATGAACTACTCAACTCAAAGACTCAATGATACCTCTGATCTCAAGACTGCTCGACTCATAGGGTTCATGCAGAATTATGATCATGAACTACTCAACACAAGGACCTTCATAGGTAACATGTAGTAGCCCCATGATTAGGAATATAATCCCAAAATGATTTTGAACTTAATCAAGACTTAGAACTTGAAGATACTACTCCCCTCAAAGATGCTCAAATTATGAAGTTCATGCGGAATTATGGACATAAACGACTCGAATCGAGGGTCTACATAATAATATGGAACTCCTGTATATGAGTCTTCTCATTCTCACACTTATTTCCTCAAAAGTCAGTTTAAAACTCAAGTGTTGGCTTGAAAAAATCTTCTCAAGATTTATAACTCAAAATAGGGTTCATGCTGAATTATAGACATGAACAAATCAACTCAAGGATCTCAAAAAAAAAAAAAAAATAGAAACTCAATAATTAGGAATAAATTTTTTAAAAGAAAAATGAACTCAAGAACTCAAAATAAACTTATCTTAGGAATACTCAAATCTAGGGGTAGAATCCTAGATTTCTCTTTTACTGATTTGAAAGTAGATGTAGGGCATGAGGATGAACCATTCTAAAGCTATGATAGCCTTACTTACTTGGAAGAATAAGGTTCTTCAAGAATCTCGAATAAGAACTTGATTAGAAGCCTTGAAACCCTAGCTTGAAGGTAAACGATCAAGAAAACCTTTCTTGAGATTCTTGAATTAGTTTCTTGAAATCTCTATGGATAAAAATTATGATTTTCATTAGTGATTCATAATTTTATGGAGGAATTTGAGTTGAAAAGAATGGAATTCTTGGATAAAGACTTACCTTGAAGAAGAATCTTGAAAAAGATTGAAAGAATCTTAAATGAAGTCTTCTACTTTGATTTTTCCTTAGGGTTTTGCCCTAGGGTTTGATAGAGAAGAAAATGATGGATTAAAAGATGAGAATTTGATTGTTTTGAGCCTTTTTTTTTAGTCAAGAAATTCATTTAGAGTTTTCTTGGAGGTGAAAAAACAACAACCTTTTTTAATGTTTTCCCGTCGGCTAATCGTAATAGCACTATATAGGTTACTCAAAAATTGGATTGACGCGAAATTGATGGCGTTAGAAAGTAGATTCAAATACCTTTAATTTGATAGGTTATGGCCCATGTAAATATTTATATTCTAAGAGATATGGTCATTTGAAGTTGACCCAAGTAAAATCTTACATCAAAACGTAATCGATAAGGAAACTTCAAGAACGCTTATCAAGAACTCATCAAGAAATTAAATTGCTCAATATTTATGGATAGATTTGCAAAGAAACTCATGATTTGGGTGTGGGTGAATGAACCCAACAATATAAAAGTTTACATATCTCAAAGAACTAGGTTCTTGGCGAAATCTTGAATTTCTTGAATGAACGCTTGAAACTTTGAAAATTTTCTCCTCTTGAATCTTCTCTCTAAAACCCTAAACACTTTTGGGGATGAATAAAACTGATTCTAATCAGTTTATACGCTTAATTGGGTGTAATTCGCGTTTATAATAAGTGGGTTAAGGAAAAGACTAAAATACCCCTCCTATTTTCAGGTAACTTTTCTTAAATGGACAGCCTGACTTAAGAAGGGCATATCTCCCTCATACGAGCTCAAAATTTAGCAAACTCGATGGCGTTGGAAAGAGGACTTAGAGATCTTTCATTTGATATCTTGTGGGTCACCTAACTCATCATCTACTAATGTTGAGTTCCATATTATTATGCAGACCTTCGAGTCGAGTGGTTCTTACCCATAATTCCGCATGAACTCCAAAAGTTGAGCATCTTTGAGAGGAGTAGTATCTTCAAGTTCTAAATCTTGAGTATTGAGTTTCTAACACTTTTGAGATTATATTCCTAATCATCAGACTATTACAAGTTACCCATAAAGTCCTTGAGCTGAGTTGTTCATGCCCATAATTCCGCATGAATCCTATAAGTTGAGCAGTCTGGGGATGAGAAGTATCTTTGAGTCCTTGAGTTGAGTAGGTCATGCCCATAATTCCGCATGAACCCTCTGAGTCATTCTTAAAACGAGTATTACCATTGAATTTCTTGAGTTATGAGTTGTTGAGTTCCGAGTATTAAGTACTCTCTCTCTCTCTCTCTCTCTCTCTATATATATATATATATATATATATATATATATATATATATATATATATATATATATATATATATATATATATATGGTTATTGAAAACCTTGAGTTGAGTTGTTCACGTCCATAATTTGGCATGAACATTATTCTGAGAAGTCTTTTACAAACTTTTCTAAACTTGTTTTAAGACTTGAGCACTTGAGTTGAGAAAGAGTAGACTCGAGTTTATTTTCTTTAAAATGATATATGGGAACTAAGTATTCCCAAGTGTAAATATTTTCACATTTAAAAAAAAGGAGGAAGCTAAGACTTAAATTGTCACACCCCGAGCCTACACTCCGGACGTGGCTGACACTCGAGAACCATTGCTGGTCCCAAGCGAACCCTTGGTCTGGCTTACTTACTCAGCGGATGACTTAAACATAAGAAATGTACCTAATGCAATAACTTAAGAAATAATAACTTAGACGAAATGGCAACTCAAATATTAAACATATACAATTAAAATGAATAAGACTAAAGAACTATAACTATCTGTCTATGAAGCCTCTAAAACAAAGAGGGATGTCGGGACAAGACCCCCGATCATCCTAACAACTGAAATACTGAAAGTAAAGTAAAAAGAGTCCTCTGGAATGCAAGGAGGCTCACCAACTGACTCTGAATGCTCAACTGGATCAACGAGGCACTGGGTGATGATCCTGGTTACCTGTGTCTGCATCATCAGAAGATTAAGGCCAACTGGCATCGGTACATTGAATTACGAGTTTATGATTTGGAATGCTAAACACAACATAGGCTTGAAAGAATCTAAAAGGAACACTTACCTTGACTTTACTCAACTCTTGAATAACTTAACTCAATATAAAGCAATAAAGTATATGCAATATATAGAAAGCTTGTAAAACAGTGGAAAACAACTTAGTTCATTAAAGAAAAAACGCAATAACAAACTCAACTTTACTCAAATAATAAAGTAATATAGTTTATGTGGGAGATTCTCTAACCGACAACCACCACTATGAGCCTAATGGTGATACATCGTCTTACCCATGCTCCCAGAATATTCCTATACTTTGTCGTCATATAGAACGTCTTTACTAAGTGGATCCACTAGTCTATGCTAGAAAGCAACTTAAGAAGTCATCCAAAAAGTATGATCCTTTACTACCCATGATGGCTACATAGTTTATGGAGACTTGAGTTAATATGAACTCATATCCCCATATCAGTTCTCAATACTACTCCTAAAATATATTCAGCTCAAGTGTTTGTAAAAACAAAACTCTTTCTTTGATTGAGATAATTACTCATACTTAGCTTGAAAGCTCTCTTGGAAATCGATGTTTCCCTTTCTTGTTCAAATGTGAAAAACATTTTAAACTTTTGGGAATACTTAGTTCCCTTATAATGTTTTGAGAAATGAACTCAACTCTTTATTCTTTGCTTAACTTAGAACTTAAGTCTTAAAACAAAATTAAAACGTTTGTGGAAGACGTTTTGAA
This sequence comes from Solanum bulbocastanum, assembly GCA_037074985.1. Lineage (NCBI taxonomy): Eukaryota > Viridiplantae > Streptophyta > Magnoliopsida > Solanales > Solanaceae > Solanum > Solanum bulbocastanum. The sequence goes on from CM073601.1 coordinate 37,998,847, forward strand.
AACTTTATAAAACTTCTCTTGACTTGCTTCTTAACTTCTAGACTTGACTCTTAACTTTCCTTCAATTGAATTTATGGATTCAAGGTTCATGATCTCATGTTTATGGATGATTTCATGATGTTTAGATGTACCTAAGAGTGTTGGAATCAACTAGAAAATATAGGTACATTGCTAAGGAACTAGTACAAAGAATTGGAGAAGAAATGGGAAGAACTGGCGTCCCTAGTGCTCTAATAGACGTGGGGCGCCAGAGGGTAAAATTCAGAGATGGACCTGGGGGGCACTGGATGGCGCGGTGTCCCAAGGATGAAACTTCAGAAAACCTTTTGGGGCACGCTGGCTGGCGTGGCGCCCCACCCGTTTCCCCAGGTGTTCTACGATTTTTCTTGCTCATTTTTCAATTCTATGTATAAAGTTTGGTTAATGATTGACACAAATGTGTATTTGTGCATTTTTGTTTAAGTTTCAAAGATAATATGTGTATTTATGTTTGATTGATGAGTGGTACATATGTGTTCTGTGTATCTGATACGCATAGCTTAAGAACAATTAAAGACGAGAAGATTTAGAAGCGAAAACAAAGTATTGATACCAAATTGATGAAACATAAATGAATTAAGATATAAAAACTTACCAGCAACGGATGTGAAGGGATCATTGAAATCCCTTTCACTATTAGCCGGAGGTCTCGAGTCCGAGCCATGAGTTGATGAATTTCATCATAGACACGCTTTATCTCCACCAGTAAACTTATTCAGCCTTAATCTATATTAATTTGGCAACTAAATTTCAAATATTGAGTAACAGAAAAAAGTAGAGAATTATATTTAAATTCTAACACATAATGTTTTTTTATGAAGACTCAATTTTTTATGAATAAATATAAAGAGATGTGATTCATATTTTATTTTATTTCCTACAAGTTTCTTTTTAAACATAAGTAATTTTTATACCTTTAATAAACTCAACATGACATATGAATAGAGAAATAAATCTTTAATTGATTTAAGAAAAAAAGAAAAAGAAAGCAAAACGAAGTGAATTGTCAAGATTGGTGAAGATAAAAGATTTGTGTGATTTATTATATTATTATTATAAAAACAAGAAAGAGTGATTAGCTCATGAGATATGAAATGGACTTAGGCATATATCAAAAACTTCATTTTAGAAAACATAAAAGGAATAAATAAATTAGAACAATATAATAAAAAAAATTACCAAATTTGCAAGAAAAAAAAAATTCTAGCAATAAAATTAGATCTAGTTTATGAACTCAGGTAAGAATTACAAGAGGAGCTCATACCTTTAAAGACATAGTACACAGATATTTCATGATCTTTGAACCGAAGATGCCTTTAAGGGAACTAATTTAATGGCATATGTTAGCTTATTAGATGTCTCATGTGTAGTGAAACAAGTTCTTAGATATAGCGCTCTATGACAATATCAAAGTAAAGATCAAAGCTTCATATGAACCTCATCAAACTGCAGAAGCCTTGAGTTTGAAGAAGAAGATACTTCATCTCTGAAGCCTTCAAGAAGCTGACATTTGAGTATATATGAGTAGAATGGAAGGGGTTGGGAGCTTCCCTAATTTCTTTTGGTCTAAATATTTGTATATTTCTTTGTTCTATGCTTTTATTTTTCATTTTGCCGATTTTGGCCTCTGTTTGACCAAATTCATTTTGGATTTTTTTTAAAAATTACTATAATTTGGGACAAATTAGAGATCTATAGTTATAGTTTTATTAATTATAAATTATAACTACATGTTTGGGTAGGAGAGAGGTGTCCGATACTAGAAGGAGGAGGAGAGAGGCGATTGAGATCTAGGAGAGAGAGGAGAGAGGAAAGAGAGTTTGAATACCTATTATTGTTGTTGTATTAGGTTGTATCAAGAATACAATTTATACACATGATTTATATCAAAATGAATACAATTATATCAAAAAACTATTGTATTTAGCTACATATTATGAAGAGAGAGGCGAGAGAGATCGAGAGAAGTAGGAGACAAGTGAACAAGATTGAAAAAGGGAGGAGAGAAGCGAGCTAGATTGAGAGAGAAAGGAGAGAGGCGAGTGAGATCGATAAAGGGAGGAGAGAGAATATTGTATCGCGAATACAGTTGATACAAAAATACAAATACAATTGATAGAAAATGCAAACATAGTTGTCTGAATACAATTGATATAAAATTCAAATCTCTCACCTATATTTGATTGAATATAATTGATATATAATACATTTGATAGAGAAGATTAATGCATATTGTATTCATTGTATCATGTTGTAACACCCCGGAAAGTTTTTGAGCTAAGACTCAAACAATTCTTTGTTGAGAGTAATATTTTACCGAGGAATATAAAATTTTCTTAAGTTTTAGGGTCTCTGATGTAGCACCTTGAATTCCAAAGTGAACTTAAGAGAATTCCTTCAAGTCATTCCTAGGTTCTTTTAAGTTTTGGGTCAACTTCAAATGATCATAACTTTTTGCACAAGATAATTTAGGAGACCCATAAAATATTAAATGAAAGAACTTGGAATCAGCTTTCCAATGCCGCCGAGTTTGCTAATTTTTGAGTATGAGGGAGATATGCCCATTTGAAGTCGGGCTATCCAAATAAGGAAAGTTATTCAAAAAATATGAAGGGTGTTTTGGTCTTTTCCTTACCTAATCAATTTAAAACAAAGTTTAGTAATATTTTGGGGACAAATCTGATTTGGGTCAGTTTTCATAAATCCAAATACGCTTAGGATTTTAGAAGAGAATTCATTCAAGTCATTCCTTAGTTCTTTTAAGTTTTGGACCAACTTCAAATGACCATAACTTTCACTACATGATGAGTTAGGCGACCCATAAGGTATCAAATGAAAGATCTCCGAGTCCTCTTTCCAACGCCGCTGACTTTGCTAATTTTCGAGCTTGTATGAGGGAGATATTCTCTTTTGAAGTCAGGCTGCCCATTTAAGGAAAGTTACCCAAAAATAGGAGGGGTATATTAGTCTTTTCCTTACCTCCACTTATTCTAAACGCGAATTACACTCAATTAAGGGTCTAAACTTATTAGAATTAGTTTCATTCATCCCCAAAGCATTTAGGGTTTTAGAGAGAAAATTCAAGAGGAGAAAATGTTCAAAGTTTCATATGTTCTTTCAAGAAATTCAAGATTTCGCCAACAACCTAGTTCTTTGACATATGTAAGCTTCCATAGTGTCTGGTTTGTTCTCCCACACACCAATCATGAGTTTCTTTTATAAATTTCATCCATGAGATTGAATATGTTGATAATCTTGTTGAGTTCTTGAGGTTTTGTGTTTCGTTCTTTGATAATGAATTTCTTGTTGAGTTCTTGAGGTGAAAGTTTTGAATTTCTTGAGTAATATAAGGCTCGAAAAAATCAAATTTTCATCTTTTAATTCATCATTCTTTTCTCTCTCAAATCCTAGGGCAAAACCCTAAGGAAAAATCAAAGTAGAAGACTCCATTCAAGATTCTTTCAATCTTTTTCAAGATTCTTTCAATCTTTAATCAAGATTCTTCTTCAATGTAAGTCCTTCTCCAAGAATTTCATTCTTTCCAACTCAAATTCCTTCATACAATTATGAATCACTAATGAAAATCATAATTCTTGGTCATAGATATTTGAAGAAACTAATTCAAGAATCTCAAGAAAGATTTTCTTGATTGTTTACCTTCAAGCTTGTGTTTCAAAACTTCCGATAAAGATTCTTCTTCAAGATTCTTCAAGAACCTTGTTCTCTTAGGTATGTAAGGCTATCATAGTGTTGAACTAGTTCGTCCTCACGCCCAATATCTACTTTTAGATCGTAAAAAAGTAATCTAGGATTCTTTGCCTAGATGTGAGCATTCTTGAGATATGTTGATTTTGAGTTCTTGAGTTCATGTCTTTTTTAAAAAAAATTCTTTCCTAATTATTGAGTTTATATATTGTTATAGAGATCCTAGAGTTGATTTGTTCATGTCTATATTTCAGCATGAACCCTATTTTGAGTTATAAATCTTGAAAAGTTTTTTTTAAAGCCAACACTTGAGTTCTTAAACAGAGTTTAGAGGAAATAAGTATGAGAATGAGAAGAGTCGTATACATGAGTCCGTATTTTTATGTCGACCCTTGAGTCAAGTCGTTCATGCCCATCAATTCCGCATGAACTCCTTAAGTATCTTTGAAGGAGTAGTATCTTCAAGTTCTAAGTTCTTGAGTATTGAGTTCCTAACCCTTTCGAGATTATATTCCTTATTGTGGACTACTACATGTCACCCATGAAGGTCCTTGAGTTGAGTTTTTCATGCCCATAATTCCTCATGAACCATATGAGTTGAGCAGTTTGAGATGAGAAGTATCATTGAGTCCTTGAGTTGAGCAGTTCATGCCCATAATTCCACGTGAACCCTATTTTGAGAACTCTTTTACAATCGCTTTAACTTTTTTTAAGACATGAGCACTTGAGTTTGAGGAAGAGTAGAGTCAAGTTTCATTTTCTTTAAAATGATATACGGGAACTAAGTATTCCCAAGAGTAAATATTTTTACATTTAAGATGAGAGGAAACATCGATTTCCTATAGAGTTTTGAGCAGTTTTGTGTACCATCACTTTTAAGAGAAAGATTTTTGAGTAATACTCTCAAACCACAGAAAGTAAAACATATGAACTAGTATATTTTTGGAGTAGTATTGAGCAGCAATATAGGGGACAGTTCATACAACTCACAGCCCCCATAAACTATGTAGCCATCGTGGGTAGAAAGGGTCATACTTTTTAGATGACTCCTTAATGTTTTTAGCATAGACTAGTGCATCCACTTAGTAGTAGGTTCTATACCCCAGCAAAGTATAGGACAGTTCTGGCAGTGTAGGCAAGACGTTGTATCATCACATAGCTCATAGTGATGGTTGTCGGTTAGAGAATCTCCCACATAGTTATATTGTATTTTTTTATATACAAACTGAATTATTATTGTATTCTTCAATACATTGAGTTGCTACCTATTGTTTTAAAAGTTTTCCATATATTGCATCTTTTATTGTTGCTTTTTCTAGAGTTGAGTATTTTGTTATTGAGTTGAGCCCTATTTCTCAGAGTTGAGTTGAACTATGTTTCAAAGAGTTGAGTCTCTTATTATTGAGGTGAACTATGTTTCGCAGAGTTAAGTCTCTTATTATTGAGTTGAACTATGCTTCATTGAGTTGAGTTGAGAAGAGGTATGCATGTTTCTTTTCCATTAGTTCAAGCTTATGTTTTACAATTCCCTTTACATACTCGTACATTCCATCTACTGATCCATTTTTCCTGCATTGTTTCATGATGTAGATACATGTATTCAGGATCATCAACAGGCGTTTCGTTGAGGTCATGTGAGATTCCAATCACTTTTGGCGAGTCTTCTTATATTTCGGAGGAATTCACCTTTACCTTATAGTTAGTATTTTTGGGATGTCATGGGTCTTGTCCCAATATCTTTCTGTAATAGGAGAAACTTCATAAATAGACAAAGTTGAGAAGTTTCAATATGTATCTTTTTTGAGTTGTTTTTACAAACTCTAAGTTTATCTATTGAGTATTGTTCATAATATTTTAAATTTGAGTATTTGAGTTATTGAGTTTATTTCTGTTTTAAGCTTTTGTATGCTTGAGTTAGTCTTCCGCTTGTAGTTAGCTAAGATGAGGGTTCGCTTGGGGACCAGCAATGGTTCTCAAGTACCGACCACGTCTAGGGTGTAGACTCCGGTCGTGACACATGTTTTATCAAAAATACAATTGACATGGTTGATTTGTATCATATATTGAATATATAATCAATTGTGTTAACGAACACAATTTGTATCGACGAATACAATTGACAAAATACAAATTGTTTGAATATAATTAATATAGAATATGTATACAATTGATATATAATACAAAATACAATTCTCATATTATGTGGAATGTTTTTTGAGTTGCAGTTGTTTAGGATGGAGAGAGAGAGAGAGAGAGAGAGAGAGAGAGAGAGAGAGAAGAGAGAGAAGAGTGAAACTTGCTATGAACCCTACTTAAACCTATGAATTATAATTAGTTTATCGTATATACATATCATCTATTTGTATTACTATGCAACTTTCCCTTCATTTTTTCCTTTAAATTTTCTTTGGGCTAGTTAGCCCACTTTTGTAATATGTGATTTTATAATAAAATGGTGGTCTGGGACCACTTTCAATGTTAAAAAAAAATATTAATATAGGGTAATTTACCATATGGATATCCCAAACAAACAATTTACAATGGGCATAGCCTAATAATTTTTTTATTGAAATTAGCCACTTATGTTTATATTGAATTTCATGAAGCCAAATTTCTTCCAATTTTACTTCTCTTTTCAGTCTATATATATTTTTAATATAATATTATACACTATATGAACATACTTATACATTATTATATTACAAATATATTGTATATAAAATGTATAAGTAATGTATATACTTCATATAATCATGTATAAATATTGTATTTGGGTTCATTATACATAGTGATATAGTGTGGATACACTTCTGATTCAAGATTCAATTTACACCTAGAAAAAGAACCTTACCTTCTTCATCTTCAAGCTCCAATACAAAAATTGAAAGAAAAAAACAAAGTAAAATATCCCTAGTGACTCAATTTTCTGATCATCAATTTATTTCATGACCCAAAAATGGACGTGATGACACTCATCTATTCCCACCAAGAAAAGTCAGCCTCAACCCAACAAAACAAAAGAAATGTGGAAAGTAAAACAAGAATAACATATAAGAACAGAAAACTTAGTCATTCTAATATAACCCCCAAAACCTGGTTGTCACATGTACAAGCTACTAATATAGAAAATACGAGATTCGAAAGATAATACAAGTCTCAATGTCTTTGTTTCTCGAATAGAATAAAACATAGAGTAAAGGAATGAGAGAGCCCGCTAGGATGACAACCAGCTACTTCTCAAAGTCCTTGACAAGCCTTAGGTATAGGAGAAGAAGAAGAAGAAGAAGATAATACGAATCGGGGCTTGAAACCTACACCAGTGTATAAGCAAGGAATGAGTACCAACCAACATGGTACTCCATAAACAACTTACTAAATAAAGAAAAACTACATAGAATACGAGAACTCCTTTTATCCTAATCGAACCTCCTCAAACTACAACCAGCATAGAAATCAGCCCAACGTAATAGTTTACAATACACAGTTCACAAGGCCTAAGAATCACAGTCCAATATTCATAGTTCAACAACCCATGAGTATCAAGTAGATCAATCACAAGCATCAAGTTCATTGTGAACTGCCTATGGGGTTATGTTGTTGCCTAAGAGGGCCATGTGACTTCCTATACAGACAAGGGGCTACCGATAGGTGTATATAGATTGATTTGGCACCTTCTAGGCTTATGGGGGCCTAGGTAGGTGGTCTTGTTTGTGGTTTGTACCTGCTGAGCTTATGGGGCTTGGTTGGGTTGTTGTTTAATTATTTTTGTATGTTTAAATTTGGTTGCAGGTCAGTATGCTTTCCTTATTCTTTATTTCCTCACATGAATACTTTAGTATATTATAATACTTGCTCATTTAGTTTGTTGCATTTCATACTCGGTACATTATTTTGTACTGATGCCCAATTTCCTGGGGGCACTGCATTTATGCCTGCAAGTCCCGATAGATGACTCGATAGACCTCCACAACAGCATAGTTGACTTCTAGTAGATTGGCTAACCCATTTCCTCCGGAGCTGTTAGAGTTGAAAGGTTTGGTGGGTTTTGTTGCATATAGTTTTTGGGTAGGTTGGGCCCTGTCTCGATCAAGCTTTACTACTCTTAGAGGTTTGCAAACTAGTGTGTTGGGCTGCATAGCCACGTTATAGTCCATGTTGGCCTATTTTTTTATTGGCTAAATTTTGGTGATGGTTTGGTTTATTGTCTTTATACGTAGCATTTCTTAGCTTCTCCATAGAGATCATGACGACTTTGATAGCCCATATAGCGTTTATATTTTCCTAGATATCATGGTGGCCTTGACAAACCAGGCATGATTTATGTGCTAGCTGGATTTTTTACATGAACTGTGGGAGTAGTTATATCCTTTATAGAGTTGTTAACAGCGCCTTGCTGGACAATGGCTTAATTTTAAGATGAGATATACTCCTTTGTTTTCTTAATTATGTTTGATTTCTATGTGCTATTGGCAAACGGTTTAGCAGGTTCTGCTTAGGCCCAAGTTTTGACATTAGCTGCTAGTTACGCCTCTTGAGTTTGGGGCATGACAGCACATCCTATTAGGCTTGTGGTTAGTGCAGACTCTTATCAGCTTTTCTCAATATTGATGAGTCCTCATTGTTTGGAGACATATGATTAATATGATCATTTAAGACTTTAGTTTTCAGTTTCAGACGTTCGAGTGAGCTAGAGCTTGTCCTAGCAACTCACTTATGTTAGAGGCCATTTTAGACATTAGTGTGTATGCATATGTGATCTTGTACTCAGATTTTCTCTTATGATATATCAATACATTTAAGACTTTATTTCCGCTATTCATGTTGTGATACCTCGCCCGTTTGAACGTTGGAATTAACTTGTACTTTTGGAATAAGTCTAAGACTACCTACCATATTAGGAAGGATGTTATATGAGTTATTTTGAGTGCACAATATTTGTATTTTAAGTTTTAAGTTCAAGGAAGTTGGAAAATAAAACTTGGCAAAAGTTATTATAAATGTCGTTAAGGAATTCTTCGTAATATAGGGTGAGATTTTAAGAAATAATAAATAAAGAATTAAAATACCCATGAAATATCAAATCGAAGGAATATGAGTCTAGCTTCAAACACATTAATCCATTCATCAATATGACTTCAAAATTGAGAGATATGTAGGTTTTCGTGAGACTACGCAAACAGATAGCTCAAAGTGAGTCCCCAGCTCCTAAGTCGGTTATTCTTTAAATACATCCATCTCCTTCATTTTTTTCATTAGTGTTGACACCCAATTTTGACCGACCTTTAACCATTTTTAGGAATGCTATTCGATTAAATACACATTTTTTTAAAAAAATGTTTCGAATTTAAAATTCTAATCGATTTTGTCTAAAATTATATATTTTTGTATGCATGCTTAATGAAATTATCGTAAATATTTTTAAAGTTATTAGTAAAACTCAAAATAATTATTTCAAATGTTTTAAAAATTTTAAGTGATTTTTATTATATGAAAATATTATGATATTGTAGTATTTTATTAATTGAATAACATTTCAATTCTCGCCAATTTTTATTTCAATTTTGGCCATTCCAATTCAATCTTCTTATAAAATTCCTTTTAATCTCGTCCGTCCATCTCTAATTTAAATCCTAGATCAAATCCTAGCCGCTCATCTAATTCTAATTCTACGGTCAAGATCTAACCCCCTATAATCCTTATTATTTTTTTTACACCTAAAAGTCCAAAACCCATTTCTAATTCTTTGTTTCCTCTCCTTCTCCATCTCTCATGAACCCCTACCCTCTCTTCTCCCCATTTTTCCAGGGAAAGCCACCGGAGGCAGTCGCCTCTCCTCCTCCGCCTTCCTCTTCCACTTTCCCTCTCCAGCGCTCTCTCTCTCTCCCCTTCTCCGGCGCCCTTTCTCTCTCCCTTAACACTTTGTCCTTTCTTCTCCCCTTGCCCCTCTCTGTTATTCTTCTCCTTTTTCCGGTGAGGGAAGCAGCGACAGCAAGCCACCGACGGAACAGCAGGTGCCGGCATCAAATAACAACTAGTGAGATCCAGCAACATCAGCCGTCAGCGGAAGCAACCACCACCAGCTCCGTAATGTGGCCTATTTGTGGCAATTAGAAAATCCCCTCCGTATTGTTAATTGCCCTCAATTAGTAGTACTTGTTGACTTGATAGCAATCTCGTAGGTTTAAAAATGGTAAATTCATTGATACGAGGATGTTGACATTTGACTGTAAGAGGTGATTATTGTCCTTCCTCTAAACAATTATTACTTGTCTTTATTTTTTGCATTTATTTGTCTGTTAATTGATCATAGTTGCCTTATTTGAAGTTGAATTGATTCTTACATGTTGTATTTTAGTAAATTTATATTTGATTGAGAAAAAATAACTAAATATGATATCACTGATTTAGTTTTTCTTTAAATAAGGAAAACTAATATTTGTTTGATCCTAAATTTATCCTTATCTTATTTAGATGCTTTTATATTTGGTAAAAAAAAAAAATTAATATTAAATCTAATTTTGGCTCCTTTGAAATAAGGAAAATATTTTAATTGCTCCAAAATAATTTTTCTTCCATTAATATATGTGTCCTATTCACGATATAAATCACACCTCTAACAATCATTCACTACACACATCCTCACATTGGCTTACACTATGAAATACTAAAAAATACTTAGTGCTCTTTACTCTAATAAAAGAAATAAGTTTTTCTGTAAACATTAAAGTCCCTCTCTACTTACTTGTTGTGTTCGGGTCGTTTATTGGAATAATTGAGTCTTCATTGCTGTTAAATAATTCAGCATAACTGGTTAGTTCCCTTCATTGGTTTAAATTCTTGCATTGTTCGCATTATGTATGTTTGAGGAAACATCCGGGTTAGTGTCCTTATCCCTCATTCCGATATGTGATTTTATATGACTTGGTAAAATTCGTGTGTTTGCTGTAAATTGCTTTTTTTATGTTTCTATCTATTAGCTATTATCTCGTGTCAGGTGTTCTTATGTTAAACAGGTTTTGAACTTGAAGTTCAAGTTGAAGAGTCCCCATGAGACGAGATTCTATTTGTATTTGTATCTATTATTTCGCTTTGTAATATTTGTATAACTCTAACTCTCTATATATGAAATCTTCTTGGGGGATCGTCTACGGGGAGGGGGATTACGTGCTACTTGTTTATTTTATCATAACTTATTTAGAAAAGCATGCCTATAGGATCTAATTTTCTTAATATATCATTTGGACGTAAAAATCATGCCTATAGGAGTGTCATTTAATTGCTTGCTCATTTCTCACTCTAAATCTAATAAAATTAAAAATATAGTTTGATCTTGTTAATATTTAATTATCATTTATGTATAAGCATGATAGGTACACATCCTCGATGTTCATTAAATACATTTTAAATAAACTTCTATTTTGTGTAATCACCTTTGGCATATAATAACGTAGTAAATTAATTGTCTCTTGCTTGGTTCCAATCACCCTTATTATAAATAAATTTTTTTAAAAAAAGAATAAATGAGTACTATTCAAATAATCTATTTGTATAAAAATATATAGAAATCATGCCTATAAGATTTGAATAATTTTCAACTTGTTGTAGGTTTAGAAATCATGCGTGTAGTGTTAAAATCTTGTTACATGTTATTTAAATGCCATGCCGGTAGGATTTAAATATTGCTTAATACATCATTTGAAAAGACACCATGCCTATAGGTTTGATAATATTTTCAGTATGCTTACACTTAGAAATCATGCTCATAGGACTTAACTAATAAAATCAGGGTTAATTAATCCGTTTAAATAATTTCAACATGTTTTAATAACTTAATATTGTTAATTAATTAAGTTCTATTTAATTTTAAGTTGCTAATAAAAGTGTAACCTGTTAATCGGTTGTTGTAATTTTTGTCAGCATGTTTAACCACCTAGATATCATGTCTACAGGTTTTCTATAATTTTTAGCATGTTAAATAACTGAATAACCTTCGGCTTGCTTAAAATGAGATTTACGTGAATTATCTAATTTCTGAATTTAATCAACTGTTCTGCCACTTAAACTCAGCTACTAAAGTTAATGCATCTGCTACTTGCTCAACCCTGCTCTAAATATTAATCTCTGCATTATAATCAGCTACTAATAATTTGCTGCATCTGCTATTTGGTCAACTCTACTCTACATATTAATCTCTACATTATAATCAACTACTGGATTTCTGCATCTAAAATTCTCTACATTAATAATAAATCTACTATTGTTTTCTAAAATAAATTTTTGCATTTGTAATCGCTTTCCTGCTATATTTCAAAATTTGTTAATGACTTTTTCTGTCACTGTAATAATTTATGCAGCTCTAAAATTAATTATTATATTGTTATAATGCCTGTTTATATGTTTGTTTGCACACACTAGCATGAGACCTTTCACTATGTATTTGTGTTTGCCAACATGCTAACAATTAAATTTAGAGGCCAATATGAGACTTTACTTGCTAAGTGATCGTCCAACTTGTTTGACTTGGTGTCTAGGTGGGCCTATTAGGATATTTATTTATCTAAAACCGTCCCAATAGTAGTCCAATGCCTCTTGGACATTAAGCGGGGTCGCTAGACACCTTTTAGGATGAAAAACATGCGGTTGTGGGGTAGGGGTAGTTTTAGGCCCTACGGATATGATGACATCGACTCAGGCTCTCCCTTCCCTTTTTATCCCTTTATATGTGTATAATTACATTTATTTGGGGTAGTTTAATAAATTAAAATTCATTTGCTTATCTATTGTATAATTTCTGTCTCCTCGCTCCTCTTATTTAATTGTTTAAGTGTTATTTATTACTTATTATCACCTAGATCTGCATGCTTAATTAATTAATTAAAACAAATAATATTAATTTTTTATTTATTGTTACCACCTAGCAAGTACGTCTAAATTAAATAAATAATAATGAATTTGCCTTATTTGCTATCTGTAAACCCCACATAAATTGCATGAGATACGGTTGGGACCCATATTTGTGGACCTCGAGGGATGCCTAACACCTTCCCCTCGAGGTAATTTGAACCCTTACCCGATCTCTGGTTTGTTGACCCTTAGTTAGAATTAGTTAGGTTAGATAAGTGCCCTAACACACCTTAATTAATTAGGTGGCGACTCTTCAATCCTCCCAAAACCCAAAAGAGTTGTTAGGTTGTGCACCAAAACCCGTTTTAAGAAAAACGAGGCGTGTCAGAATGGCGACTCTACTGGGGATTTTAGGTTCTAACCATTACATGTTTCATGTTTATGTGGGTTTTACTTTATTTTGTAATTTCACTGTTTATTTATTTATTATAGTTAAGTACTTTCATGCTTACATGTTTTATTCTGTTTATTTATGTATTTTTTTGTTTATTTATTGCTTTCCTTAAAATGACTTATATGTTACTGCTTTTCATCTACATGCTAAATGTTTACTGCTTTGATAAACTGGCATTCCACTCATACTTCCCCCAATTGGGACTCTCTTCCTTAAAAAAAAAAAAATTATTGTGATATTGTGCCTTTGCACCTCTCACAAATACTCCAATTCTCTTCAAACACCTAATTATAGAGAGTCAACATATGGGTGGATGGAACGGATAGTTTTACTACTGGGAAACCACGAGCCTTCTCGCATAGAATTCCCTTTCAAGTCCGTGTCAAACCAACTCTTAGAAATTTTACTTAGGTCATACATGTTGCATTAGCCCTAGGTGGTTTGACCCTTGGTGTCAATTTACATGATTAGTAGCCACCTTATCGTCTAAAGGGCCCCAACACCTTTTAGACAAATTGCATATTATGTGTCAGTGTGATCATTATAATTAAATCAAGTCATTATGTCAAAATGGAGTTATGAATTTTTTTTCTCTGACTCTAAAACTTTGATTGGCAGATTATGATTTTAATCCTTTATTTCTAGTTATTATTGTCCCTCTCTGAGAGCATTGTGTCATTGAAATTAATTTTGGCTTGTTATATGCTTCCCTATGCTTGCATTTGATTTACTTTCTTTGATTATTGGTTGTCTAGTATTTGGACTTTGGCTCAACTAAGAATCTACAGTATGACAAATATGTTCAGCCTTCGAAAAAATCGCCCTTTTTCTCATCCAACACAAACTACAATTTGGACTATCTCTCCTCATCCTATTCCTACTCACACCCTCTCTCAACAAATATCTCCGACACGCCTCAACTTTGAAGCTTTGCAATATGAGAGGACACGCGACAAAAATGAGAAGTCTGAGCAAGATGCATTGCAGCAAAAGATGCATGACTTAGAGGAGAAGGTGAATAGAAGACTACACTCAAAACCTGCTCATGATTTAAGGTATGAGAAATTATGTTTGACCCAAGAGTTGAATTACCAAAAGGATTTACAATTCCAAAATTCAACATGTTTGATGGGCATGGAGATCCAATCGCACATCTCAAAGACTTTTGCAGCAGATTAGTTGGCTTAGAAAATAATGAAGCTCTCCTAATGAGGTTGTTTATTCAAAGCTTATTAGGAATAGCCTTCACCTGGTATGTCAAACAAGACTTTGACAAATGGCTTGCATGGGAAGATATGGCTCGAGACTTTGTAGAACAATACAAGTTTAACATGAAGGATGATCCTACAATGTTGAATTTGCTTAAAGTAAGGAAATTGAGTCATGAATCTTTTGAGCAATATGTCATACGATGGAGAAGGGAAGCTTCCAAGAGAATCATTCACCGCATGAAGAGGAGTTGGTCCAAACTCTCATCAGGTCACTTGATGGTATATACTATAAAACCTTGTTCTTCGCGGGTATTCAGAGCTTCGATAGTCTAATTCAAATTGGAAATGAATTAGAATATGGCATTCAGTCTGGGAGAATTTTTGATGCACAAACTCCTCTTCAAACGAATGAAAGGTACAAGGATTCATCAACCTCTATACCTCTGCAACAAAGCAATCAAAATATTGAGCAAGTTCATGTTGTTTTTTATTCATGTGGCATACGTTTCAAGCCTTACATTCCACGAGTCTCTTAATTTTAAGTAAGGAAGCCTCGTACTTTTACCCCTCTAATGGAAACTTTGAGTAGCATTTTTCATAGACTATGGGCTAAAGGACTCTTGAGGCCAAGGGAAGGATGGATCCCTAAGCACTCATCTTCAACTTTGGATCTTTCCAAGAATTATGCGTATCATTCAAATATTCAAGGTCATGACACTGAAGAATGTCCCGCATTGAAAAATAAGATTCAGAATATGATTGAAAAAGAAAAAATTATAGTGCAACAAGGACCACTAAACAACAATTGCAATCCTTCTATAATAAATGCAGTCATGGTTCAAGGAGATCCTACAAAGATATACTCGAGGCCGTTGACATGGAAACACAAATTGTATCAAAGAAATTGAGGAGGACAAGACTCTTATGAGCAAAGTATCTCTTTCGTTCTTAGACTTTATGCTTGGGCTTTTCTTTTGTTCCGCTCATTTCTCCTTGTACCTTTGAACTATGTTTGACCTGATTTCCTTTTGGTTACGTAGGCAACCCTTTGATGGGTTCGGTCTCTATCAAATAAATTTCTGTTCTTTCCCATGGTCATTCGAAATGTTCTTTCTCGAATTGACCCAGCCTTGAGCATAATTGTCATCCAGATTCAAAGTTGAGCCTTAATGTCCAAATATAAGACAATCACTTTTCTTTTTGAACTAATAATATTCTTTGAGTAAAACAGGATTACAAAATCCCTGTTAATGAAACTGGGGCAGAATTTTTGAGGGAACCTCAAAAATTTCATGACAGTATTTAAGAAAGTGAATATATATCATATACTCTAAACTGGGGCAGAAATTTTGAGAAAACCTCAAAAATTTCACAATGGATTGCAATTCTGAAACCAAAACAAGCACAAGTATGACCCAATCTTGCTTTTCAAATTTTATGATTTTTCTTTGGATGCAGGAATATATTTGACATAAGGAGCTACTATTCGAATCAAGTTACCGTTTGACTATTTCGAAGATGGTCTTGTTAACTTGCTATTGTGACCTACCGATATTTCAAGCTCTTCCACCTTACAATACGACATTTTAGGCTCTCCGCCTTACAATACAACATTTCAGGCTCGTCCGCCTTACAATACGACATTTCAGGCTCGTCCGCCTTATAATACGGCATTTCAGGCTCGTCCGCCTTATAATACGACATTTCAGGCTTGTCCGCCTTACAATATGACATTTCAGGCTTGTCCGCCTTACAATACGGCATTTCAGGCCCGTTCGCCTTATAATACGATATTTCAGGCCCGTCTGCCTTACAATACAACATTTTAGGCTCGTCCGCCTTACAATACGACATTTCAGGCTCGTCCGCCTTACAATACTACATTCAGGCCCATCCGCCTTACAATATGACATTTCAGGCTCGTCCGCCTTACAATACGACATTCAGGCTTTTCTGCCTTACAATACGACATTTCAGGCTCGTTCGCCTTACAATACGACTTTTAGGCTCGTTCGCCTTATAATACGATATTTAGGACTTTCGCCTTACAATAGGATGCTTAGGTTCGTCCACCTTACAATTAGACATTTTCCACTATACACCATCAGAACTATTCGAGGTTAACATTATCCTTCGAAGATGGGTCGCCATTCTTCAAGAAGTTAAGCCAAAGTCTATCAAGGCTTGCATTATGTCACTCAAAACAGATATGTTTTCTTATCTCCTCTTGTCATTATTATTTTCTAGCATTTATATTTCTATCATGTCGGTTCACACTTGTTGTATTTATAAGCTAACATTTTATCTAGTCGTATTAGAAATTGCAGGCGTGATTGATCGCCCTCTCAGCTACGATTATCATGTTCACTTGTCTATCGCAACAAAGGCCCTCTGAATCCTTGCTACTTGTATTACTGCTCTCCATCTAATCCTTGCTTAAGCTCGAAACTTACTATCATGCTCCTCTCACTTCTCTAATCTTATCTATTTAAGCTGATATCGTTACTGTTTGAATTTCGTATCGTCTTTTCAATTTTTAAGAGTTTCGTTTGCTCCTGAATCTAGAACTACACACGACCCAATTCTCATATAACCAGAGATATGTAGGCGACTTAACACCAAAGTCTCGGTCGTACCCCTTTCCAACTTTTTCAATTGATCCCACCGGCATCTCTCGTCGGTAGGACCAAAATCGGCTACTAAGTCAACGTTGGTTGCCCGACATTTCATTTTTCATTTTCAAGCAACCAAGGGGCAGTGATTGACACCCAATTTTGACCGACCTTTAACCCTTTTCAGGAATGGTATTCGATTAAATACGTATTTTTTAAAAAAGCATGTTTAAAATTTAAAATTCTAATCGATTTTGTCTAAAATTATATATTTTAGTATGCATGCTTAATAAAATTATCGTAAATATTTTTAAAGTTATTAGTAAAACTCGAAATAATTATTTCAAATGTTTTAAAAATTTAAGTGATTTTTATTATATGAAAATATTATGATATTGTAGTATTTTATTAATTGAATAGCATTTCATTCTTTAAGTCTTTCAAATCTTAGCCTATTCTATTCTAATTTATTTTAATTATAGCTACTTTTATTTCAATTCTAGCCAATTTTTATTTCAATTTTGGCCATTCCAATTCAATCTTCTTATAAAATTCCTTTTAATCTCATCCGTCCATCTCTAATTTAAATCCTAGATCAAATCCTAGCCGCTCGTCTAATTATAATCCTACAATCAAGATCTAACCCCCTAATATCCTTATTTTTTTTTTTACACCTAAAAGACCAAAACCCATTTATAATTATTTTTTTCCTCTCCTTCTCCATCTCTCAAGACCCACCACCCACTCTCCTCCCCATTTTTCCGGCGAAAGCCACCAGAGGAAGTCGCTTCTCCTCTTCCACCTTCCTCTTCCTCTTTCCCTCTCTAGCGCTCTCTCTCTCTCCCCTTCTCCGGCGCCCTCTCTCTCTCCCCTTCTCTGGCGCCCTCTCTCTCTCCCTTCACGCTTTGTCCTTTCTTCTCCCTTTGCCTATCTCTCTTATTCTTCTCCTTTTTTCGGCGAGGGAAGCAGCGACAGCAAGCCACTGACGAAGTAGCAGGAGCCAACAGCAAATAACAACCGGCGAGATCCAGCAACATCAGCCGTCGGCGGAAGCAACCACCAGCAACTCCGGTAAGGCGAGGCCAGCGACAGCTCCGACCAGTGGCGCTCCAACTGAGCAACAACAGCGGTCGATTTGAAGACGGATCTCAATAGATTCATGTATTTTACTAACAATTTTTTATTCACTATTTTGTTATGATTATTTGAACTCATAAATGTTGAATGCTAGTTGATATCTTGGCATCTCTAGTTGATTGTTGTTCCATATAATTAGGATAAGCTTGTAATGGATTTAATTTTGACAAAAAACCTGATCGTTTTATTTGTTCTTATGTGATAATTTAGCATCTAATTAAATCTTGGTACTTTATTCGATTTGGGAAGACTATTACATGTTTATTTACAGGTTAATGTTAATTTCTGTATCTTCTCCTCAAAATTTTGATTCCCAATAGTAATGTGGCCTATTTGTGGCAATTAGAAAATCCCCTCCGTAATTGTTAATTGCCCTCAATTAGTGGTACTTGTTGACTTGATAGCAATCTCGTAGGTTTAAAAATGGTAAATTCATTGAAACAAGGATGTTGACATTTGACTGTAAGAGGTGATTATTGTCCTTCCTCTAAAACAATTATTACTTGTCTCGATTTTTTGCATTTATTTGTCTGTTAATTGATCATAGCTGCCTTATTTGAAGTTGGAATTGATTCTTCCATGTTGTATTTTAGTAAATTTATATTTGATTGAGAAAAAATAACTAAATATAATATCACTGATTTAGTTTTTCTTTAAATAAGGAAAACTAATATTTGTTTGATCCTAAATTTATCCTTATCTTATTTAGATGCTTTTATATTTGGTATAAAAATAAATTAATAATAAATCTAATTTTGGCTCCTTTGAAATAAGGAAAATATTTTAATTGCTCCAAAATAATTTTTCTTCCATTAATATATGTGTCATATTCACAATATAAATCACACCTCTAAAAATCATTCACTACACACATCCTCACATTGTCTTACACTCTAAAATACTAAAAAATACATAGTGCTCTTTACTCTACTAAAAGAATTACGCTTTTCTGTAAACATTAAAGTCCCTCTCTACTTACTTGCTGTGGTCGGGTCGTTTATTAGAATAATTGGGTCTTCATTGCTGTTAAATAATTCAACATAACTGGTTAGTTCCCTTCATTGGTTTAAATTCTTGCATTGTTCGGATTATGTATGTTTGAGGAAACATCTGCGTTAGTGCCCTTATCCCTCATTCCAATATGTGATTTTATATGACTTGGTGAAATTCGTGTGTTTGCTGTAAATTGCTTTTTTTATGTTTCTATCTATTAGCTATTATCATGCTATGATCTCGTGTCGAGTGTTCTTATGTTAAACAGGTTTTGAAGTTGAAGTTCAAGGTGAAGAGTCGCCATGAGATGAGATTCTATTTGTATTTGTATCTATTATTTTGCTTTGTAATATTTGTATAACTCTAACACTCTATATATGAAATATTCTTGGGGGATCGTCTAAGGGGAGGGGGATTACGTGCTACTTGTTTATTTTATCATAACTTATTTAGAAAAGCATGCCTATAGGATCTAATTTGCTTAATATATCATTTGGACTTAGAAATCATGCCTATAGGAGTGTCATTTAATTGCTTGCTCATTTCTCACTCTAAATCTAATAACAATAAAAACATAGTTTGATCTTGTTGATATTTAATTGTCGTTTATGTATAATCATGATAGGTACTCATCCTCAATGTTCATTAAGTACAT